>OAMR01000513.1:340267-367801 GCA_900205405.1 Echinochloa crus-galli
CACGGCGGCCAGATCGAGCTCGCACGCGGCCGGAGCGGAGGCGGCGAGCGGGCGGGCGGAGCTCGGCGGGGAAGCAACGGCCGGAGCGGGCGCGCGCCGACGTGGCTGTTTACCGCTCCCCTCCTCTCTCTCGATTTACCGGTGCGCGGAGGCCTTTAGCGTTTACCGATGCTTTCCCCGTTCGCCGCTGCAACTCCCGAAACGGTATCCCGCATGACATGCACGCCAGCTGGCGCATACCGTGCGGCTTACCGTCCCCGGTGCGAGAGCAACTGTCTTTAGTTGTTGGAGAAGGCCAGGCCATCCTAACCCATCAGGTTAGCCCGTGTCTATAGCATTTAATAGGGCATTGAGAAAAAAAATCTAAGACCTGGTTCCTACGGCAAGACACCAAATCGACTCGTTAACCAATGTGTTTTTGTGGGACTCACTCAGGGCACCCGCAACAGGTCGATAGTGCTCTCTACAGCGGAGCCACGTCGGAGAGAGAAACGAAGAGAGAGAAGAAATCGTCACCAGACGCAGCGAGAGCCGCTAGCACGCAGTTTCATGCCGAGCGGGTCCCACCAATGCGCTTTCTCCTCGCCGAGCGTGCCCGTGGGCAAGGAAGAGAGGTCGACAGTTCGGCACCTCCGCGGCGCCGCTGTTCTCATCCACGGCCTTGCTTCACCATGGACTTCGATCGGCCGTAGCCGGGGCACACAGGGACCGGCCATGCTGGGGCAGGCGGAAGCGGCGCGCCGGCGCGCCCAGCGGAGGTGTGCGGCAACGGCGGCTGGTCTGCTGGGACGGGTGGAGGTCGACGGACGGGCACCGAATCAGAGCAGGAGACGGACGGGCACTGACTGCGCATGGGCGGGCGAAGGCAGCGCGCGAACGGCGGCCGACGCGCACAGCGGTCAGCACCGGCGTCACGCGGCTGCTAGGACGGGCGGAAGAGGGACGGCCGTCGGAGCGCTTGGTGGAAGCCGGGGTGAGGCCGCCAGAGCACGCAGGGCCGGGAAGATGCAGCACGAGGAAGGCGACGGTGATCGGGGGCGACAGGGAGGAACGATGGAATAGATTACTATAAAAAAATACTGACATACGGACCCCGCATAGATTAACGAAAGTGTGTTATAGTAAGACCATTGCATAGGCAACTATAGTGTTTACTATATCCTACGTAGACAGCAGTATAGAGAGCATGCCTGCTATATTGTTGCGGGTGCCCTCATGGACCGGCCGAAGCCATTCCCGCACAGCCAATCATCGCTCGCCATATGGCTCGTGGCTTCGCCAGCGAGATGCCGTTGTTGGCCCACGGCCAGCACCATGCTCGTTGCGCCCTCCGGCCGGCGAGACGCCGCCGCAGGACCGCGGCCAGCGCCGCGCGCTCGTTGCGCCCTCCGGCCGCGGTGCCGCCAGCGCTGGTGAGACACCGGACCTTGCCGTGCCGCCCAAATCTCATCCCGCCGGATCTATTATAGGAGGACGACAGGAGGAGGATGGGCCGGTGGCCCGTCATGTAGCTCAGTGCCGTAGCCCTTCCGCTGCCCAAGTCCGATCTCCGCCCCGCCGGCCGCAGCTTGGCCTTGGCCTCGCCGGCGGCAGCTCGGCCCTGCCATCGCTTGCTGCGGCGCGAAGTCAGGATGCGGGTGCTGCGACGCGGCCTGCACGCGAGCCTGACGCCGACGCGAGCTCCGCACAGTCCTACGTCCACGTCCGCCTGTCACCATGGCTTCACCCGGTGTGCAGCCCGCCGCGGTGGCCTTGCTGCCCTATGCAGCTCCTACCCACCAGCTCGCGGACCCCGGGACTCGCTGTTAGCAGCGCAACAGGAAACTACCAGCAAAGACGCGTGAGAAATCTTGCCGTGGAGCTAGCTAGCTAGCTAGAGAAAAAGGGCGAAGCTTTGTTGCAGATTGCAGTTGAGAGAAAGCACGCGAGAGGTGAGAGAGAAAGGGGAGGAGGGGGATGGGAAAGGAAAATTAATGAGGACCCATGGAAAGAAACGACGGTTGGGGAAACAGTTTCTAAACAAATAGGTCGCTGATAGATGAGATAGACGCATCTATAGAAATTCTGGGTTGGGACTGGCTTTATGGTTCATCATCTTTTGAGACAATAACTTCGGGGAGAAGAAAAGGAAAAATATAGCATGTATAATCTGAACTAGAAAATCTGAAGAAAATTGATTGATAATTGTAATCATATCATGGCCAAATGCAAGCGTCACTGCACGCTTTTGCCTACGTGAGCTTTTACGTCAAGTGACAGAAAGGGCAGGAATACACTGCACCGGAGCGGGCTGTGTGTTCCGATCCAGGGCTCAAATAAGTGATAATTAGTAGCATTAAATATAAACTAATTATAAAACTAATTGCATAAGTCATATCTACTCCACGAGACGAACCTAACAAGCCTAATTAACATATAATAATTATAGTACATAATTATCAAATTATTACTGTAGCATTATATTATCTAATCATGGAGTAATTAGGCTTAATAGATTTGTATCGTAAATTAGTCCTGGCTTATGTAATGCATTTTATAATTAATCTATATTTAATACGCCTCGAGCTCCCCGTCCACGGCGGCCTCGAGTTCCCCGGCGCCGCCCCCCTCAGCCATCTCCACCCGCCAGAGCTGGCCCTCCCCTACCTCCGCATCCTCGAGCTCCCCGGCCATGGCGGGTGTCATGCGCGAGGAAGCCCCATGCTCCGCCTCCTCCCCGCGCCTCCATCTCCTCCCCCACTGCGGCATCTTCGAGAAGCTCACCGACCATGGCGAGCGTCATGCGCGAGGAAGTCGCGGTCCCCTCCTCTCCCCTCTCTCCACCTCCCTCGCCCCCGCACGCCAACATCGACCGCCACTGGGAGGCGTGGCGCAGCATCCGCGGCGACCGGCGGCAGGCGGACTTCAGGGACCTCGACTAGCTCGACTGCTTCCTCTTCTACGACGAGGAGGCGCGCCTCGTGCGCGTCACCGTCCGCGACGTGCTCGACGTGGGCAGGCTCAGGTACCGGTACGGCGGGGTCGTCCTGCCGTGGCTCTGCGCGCGGCCGCCGGCAACTCCCGGCGTGAACGTGGCAGAGTGATTTTAGTTCTACAGCATGAGCAAGCTGCGTGTTACGTTGCCAAAGTTTCGGAGAATGGTGGTGTGTATTTCTTGGGGTATAGTGACTAGCGAGAATTGTAAGGACGAGTACATTGGGGCCGTCTAATAGGCGATCTCATGCAGTGACACGTAATCTTGAGTCGACTTATCAGACAACATATACAATAGATGATTGTTTTGGTTGTCTTATAGTAATACAATATCCCTTAATTTATGAGAAAATAAAGAAATGTTATTGGTTGCATGGCAACAAAACTCGTACAATGGTGAATGAGTTGTCTCATAGTTCTAAAATTTAGCTCACGATGCGGTTGTTTCGCGAAACAACGACATCATTCTCTCACCTCGCTCTCTCTCCTCCACATCAGCAAAAATCCTACATGACACTGCATAAGACGACCTATGAGACCGCTTACGTGTAGCAATGTACCTACCCTAACGAAATGAAATAGTATGGCTGCTTGTGTTACGGCAATCGGTTCTCGGTAATAAACAAGTAGTAAGGCTTCGTTTGGATGTATGCATTGGGGAGCTTGGTATTGAATTGGCCTCAATACCAAATCAACCATGATATTGAAATGATATGTAATTCTAATTCTATTGTTTGGATGTCACTGTATTGGAGTTTGGAATCAAATTCTAATTCTATTGTTTGGATGTCACTGTATTGGAGTTTGGAATCAAATTCTAATTCTATTGTTTGGATGTCACTGTATTGGAGTTTGGAATCAAATTCTAATTCTATTGTTTGGATGTCACTGTATTGGAGTTTGGAATCAAATTCTAATTCTATTGTTTGGATGTCACTGTATTGGAGTTTGGAATCATAGGAAAAACTCGATTCAATTTTCTGTTTGGATGAACATAAGCACATAATTGGTATCTGTTGGCTTCTTCCACCCTGGTAGAGGAGCGTCGAGCAGGGGAGGAGAGCAGCACAGTGTCAGCGGTGGAGGGGAGCGGCACGGGGTCGCCAGCGGAGGGTGGCACGGGAGCAGCCCGGTAGAGGGGAGCTGTACGGGGTCGCCAGCGGAGGGTGGTAGGGAGCAGCTGCGTGGCTCACCAACGGAGGGGCGTCGGGCTCACCGTAGAGGGAGGCAGGCACGGCTCCTCGCTCAGTCGCTTGCCACACGGTCTTCGCCTTCTCCCACTCCGGCGGAAGGGAATCCGAATTCCGAAGGGCTAGCAATGGAGGGGAGCGGAGAGGCCGGTGGCAGAGGGGTTGCGACGGAGGGGCAGACGCGAAGGGCCGACGGCGGAGGGGACTACGGAGAGGCCGACTCAGAGGAAAGTGCCGCGGAGCTGGTGGCGAAGGGGAGCTACGGAGAGGCCGGCCCGGAGGGGAGCGGCGCGAGGCTGGCGACGGAGGGGACCTGCAGAGAGGCCGGCCCGGAGGGGAACGGCGCGAGGCTGGCGGCGGAGGAGAGCTGCGGAGAGGCCAGCCCGAAGGGGAGCGACAAGGGGATTGCGGCGGAGGGGTGCTGCGGAGAGGCCGGTCCGGAGTGGAGCGACGCGGGGCAGGCGCCGAAGGGGTGCTGCGAAGAGGCCGTCGTCGGAGGGGAGCGGCGTGGGGCCAGCGCTGGAGGGGGGAGCAGCAGAGATGCCGGCGGTGGAAGGGAGCTGCGGAGGGAGAGAGATGTGAGAGGGAGAGACGATGCGGGAGGGCATACTCGATTCCATCCAATACGGAGGCCAACCGCTCGGTATCGTTCCATATAATAATTATAGTACATAATTATCAAATTATTACTGTAGCATTATATTGTCTAATCATGGACTAATTGGGCTTAATAGATTCGTATCGTAAATTAGTCCTCGCTTATGTAATGTATTTTGTAATTAATATATATTTAATACTTCTAATTAACATTCTTCCGTTCGATTCGATGTGACGGAACTGGAATTTTAGTCCCAAACATCCCCTCAGAAAACTGCCAGGCAAATTACCTCTTTGAGTGTCAAACAACTAATAGCCATCGGGGGGTCGTCGGGCGATGCCATTGACCCTTGCACGCAACAAAGTCAACAAGCCAACTTCTCACTGCGAGGACGTGCGTGTTTGTCAATTGTCTATATGCTCGGTGTCGCACAGCGTGGCGACGATTGCAAACAAACGATCGGCAACGGCCATGACGTACGCACCTACGAGTCTACGACGCGATCACGACGGCGCTGTTGGCGCCGTGCCGTTCTGGAGCTGGGACGTGCCCGAGGGGATGCGTTCACCGACCAGGCGTCGCCGCTCGCCGCTCTACGACCCGGTACGGAACCCGCGGCACGCGCCGCCCACCGTCGTCGACCTCGACTTCATGGACGTCGAGAGGAACCTCACCGACGGGCAACAGATCCAGCACAACCTCTGGGTCATGTACAAACAGGGGTCTGTACTGTCTGTCCCTCTCCTTCCTCTCCATCACACGCTTTTTTGCTTCCAGCATTTCAACATGACACCTCGATCGTACGTACAAGGTAAAGTAATGTTGCGTTCGCGAAATTCTTAGATGGTCAGCAACAACGCTCCGTTGCCGTCGTTTTTCCACGGGCAGCCGTACCGCGCCGGCGACGCGGAGAAGCCGGCCGCCGGCACGGTGGAGACATACCCGCACAACACGATGCACGGGTGGACGGGCGACATCTCCCGGCCCAACCACGAGGTCATGGACGTCTACTACTCGGCCGGGCGGGACCCCATCTTCTACCCACACCACGCCAACATCGACCGCCACTGGGAGGCGTGGCGCAGCATCCGCGGCGACCGGCGGCAGGCGGACTTCAGGGACCTCGACTAGCTCGACTGCTTCCTCTTCTACGACGAGGAGGCGCGCCTCGTGCGCGTCACCGTCCGCGACGTGCTCGACGTGGGCAGGCTCAGGTACCGGTACGGCGGGGTCGTCCTGCCGTGGCTCTGCGCGCGGCCGCCGGCAACTCCCGGCGTGAACGTGGCAGAGTGATTTTAGTTCTACAGCATGAGCAAGCTGCGTGTTACGTTGCCAAAGTTTCGGAGAATGGTGGTGTGTATTTCTTGGGGGAGTTTGGAATCAAATTCTAATTCTATTGTTTGGATGTCACTGTATTGGAGTTTGGAATCAAATTCTAATTCTATTGTTTGGATGTCACTGTATTGGAGTTTGGAATCAAATTCTAATTCTATTGTTTGGATGTCACTGTATTGGAGTTTGGAATCAAATTCTAATTCTATTGTTTGGATGTCACTGTATTGGAGTTTGGAATCAAATTCTAATTCTATTGTTTGGATGTCACTGTATTGGAGTTTGGAATCAAATTCTAATTCTATTGTTTGGATGTCACTGTATTGGAGTTTGGAATCAAATTCTAATTCTATTGTTTGGATGTCACTGTATTGGAGTTTGGAATCAAATTCTAATTCTATTGTTTGGATGTCACTGTATTGGAGTTTGGAATCAAATTCTAATTCTATTGTTTGGATGTCACTGTATTGGAGTTTGGAATCAAATTCTAATTCTATTGTTTGGATGTCACTGTATTGGAGTTTGGAATCAAATTCTAATTCTATTGTTTGGATGTCACTGTATTGGAGTTTGGAATCAAATTCTAATTCTATTGTTTGGATGTCACTGTATTGGAGTTTGGAATCAAATTCTAATTCTATTGTTTGGATGTCACTGTATTGGAGTTTGGAATCAAATTCTAATTCTATTGTTTGGATGTCACTGTATTGGAGTTTGGAATCAAATTCTAATTCTATTGTTTGGATGTCACTGTATTGGAGTTTGGAATCAAATTCTAATTCTATTGTTTGGATGTCACTGTATTGGAGTTTGGAATCAAATTCTAATTCTATTGTTTGGATGTCACTGTATTGGAGTTTGGAATCAAATTCTAATTCTATTGTTTGGATGTCACTGTATTGGAGTTTGGAATCAAATTCTAATTCTATTGTTTGGATGTCACTGTATTGGAGTTTGGAATCAAATTCTAATTCTATTGTTTGGATGTCACTGTATTGGAGTTTGGAATCAAATTCTAATTCTATTGTTTGGATGTCACTGTATTGGAGTTTGGAATCAAATTCTAATTCTATTGTTTGGATGTCACTGTATTGGAGTTTGGAATCAAATTCTAATTCTATTGTTTGGATGTCACTGTATTGGAGTTTGGAATCAAATTCTAATTCTATTGTTTGGATGTCACTGTATTGGAGTTTGGAATCAAATTCTAATTCTATTGTTTGGATGTCACTGTATTGGAGTTTGGAATCAAATTCTAATTCTATTGTTTGGATGTCACTGTATTGGAGTTTGGAATCAAATTCTAATTCTATTGTTTGGATGTCACTGTATTGGAGTTTGGAATCAAATTCTAATTCTATTGTTTGGATGTCACTGTATTGGAGTTTGGAATCAAATTCTAATTCTATTGTTTGGATGTCACTGTATTGGAGTTTGGAATCAAATTCTAATTCTATTGTTTGGATGTCACTGTATTGGAGTTTGGAATCAAATTCTAATTCTATTGTTTGGATGTCACTGTATTGGAGTTTGGAATCAAATTCTAATTCTATTGTTTGGATGTCACTGTATTGGAGTTTGGAATCAAATTCTAATTCTATTGTTTGGATGTCACTGTATTGGAGTTTGGAATCAAATTCTAATTCTATTGTTTGGATGTCACTGTATTGGAGTTTGGAATCAAATTCTAATTCTATTGTTTGGATGTCACTGTATTGGAGTTTGGAATCAAATTCTAATTCTATTGTTTGGATGTCACTGTATTGGAGTTTGGAATCAAATTCTAATTCTATTGTTTGGATGTCACTGTATTGGAGTTTGGAATCAAATTCTAATTCTATTGTTTGGATGTCACTGTATTGGAGTTTGGAATCAAATTCTAATTCTATTGTTTGGATGTCACTGTATTGGAGTTTGGAATCAAATTCTAATTCTATTGTTTGGATGTCACTGTATTGGAGTTTGGAATCAAATTCTAATTCTATTGTTTGGATGTCACTGTATTGGAGTTTGGAATCAAATTCTAATTCTATTGTTTGGATGTCACTGTATTGGAGTTTGGAATCAAATTCTAATTCTATTGTTTGGATGTCACTGTATTGGAGTTTGGAATCAAATTCTAATTCTATTGTTTGGATGTCACTGTATTGGAGTTTGGAATCAAATTCTAATTCTATTGTTTGGATGTCACTGTATTGGAGTTTGGAATCAAATTCTAATTCTATTGTTTGGATGTCACTGTATTGGAGTTTGGAATCAAATTCTAATTCTATTGTTTGGATGTCACTGTATTGGAGTTTGGAATCAAATTCTAATTCTATTGTTTGGATGTCACTGTATTGGAGTTTGGAATCAAATTCTAATTCTATTGTTTGGATGTCACTGTATTGGAGTTTGGAATCAAATTCTAATTCTATTGTTTGGATGTCACTGTATTGGAGTTTGGAATCAAATTCTAATTCTATTGTTTGGATGTCACTGTATTGGAGTTTGGAATCAAATTCTAATTCTATTGTTTGGATGTCACTGTATTGGAGTTTGGAATCAAATTCTAATTCTATTGTTTGGATGTCACTGTATTGGAGTTTGGAATCAAATTCTAATTCTATTGTTTGGATGTCACTGTATTGGAGTTTGGAATCAAATTCTAATTCTATTGTTTGGATGTCACTGTATTGGAGTTTGGAATCAAATTCTAATTCTATTGTTTGGATGTCACTGTATTGGAGTTTGGAATCAAATTCTAATTCTATTGTTTGGATGTCACTGTATTGGAGTTTGGAATCAAATTCTAATTCTATTGTTTGGATGTCACTGTATTGGAGTTTGGAATCAAATTCTAATTCTATTGTTTGGATGTCACTGTATTGGAGTTTGGAATCAAATTCTAATTCTATTGTTTGGATGTCACTGTATTGGAGTTTGGAATCAAATTCTAATTCTATTGTTTGGATGTCACTGTATTGGAGTTTGGAATCAAATTCTAATTCTATTGTTTGGATGTCACTGTATTGGAGTTTGGAATCAAATTCTAATTCTATTGTTTGGATGTCACTGTATTGGAGTTTGGAATCAAATTCTAATTCTATTGTTTGGATGTCACTGTATTGGAGTTTGGAATCAAATTCTAATTCTATTGTTTGGATGTCACTGTATTGGAGTTTGGAATCAAATTCTAATTCTATTGTTTGGATGTCACTGTATTGGAGTTTGGAATCAAATTCTAATTCTATTGTTTGGATGTCACTGTATTGGAGTTTGGAATCAAATTCTAATTCTATTGTTTGGATGTCACTGTATTGGAGTTTGGAATCAAATTCTAATTCTATTGTTTGGATGTCACTGTATTGGAGTTTGGAATCAAATTCTAATTCTATTGTTTGGATGTCACTGTATTGGAGTTTGGAATCAAATTCTAATTCTATTGTTTGGATGTCACTGTATTGGAGTTTGGAATCAAATTCTAATTCTATTGTTTGGATGTCACTGTATTGGAGTTTGGAATCAAATTCTAATTCTATTGTTTGGATGTCACTGTATTGGAGTTTGGAATCAAATTCTAATTCTATTGTTTGGATGTCACTGTATTGGAGTTTGGAATCATAGGAAAAACTCGATTCAATTTTCTGTTTGGATGAACATAAGCACATAATTGGTATCTGTTGGCTTCTTCCACCCTGGTAGAGGAGCGTCGAGCAGGGGAGGAGAGCAGCACAGTGTCAGCGGTGGAGGGGAGCGGCACGGGGTCGCCAGCGGAGGGTGGCACGGGAGCAGCCCGGTAGAGGGGAGCTGTACGGGGTCGCCAGCGGAGGGTGGTAGGGAGCAGCTGCGTGGCTCACCAACGGAGGGGCGTCGGGCTCACCGTAGAGGGAGGCAGGCACGGCTCCTCGCTCAGTCGCTTGCCACACGGTCTTCGCCTTCTCCCACTCCGGCGGAAGGGAATCCGAATTCCGAAGGGCTAGCAATGGAGGGGAGCGGAGAGGCCGGCGGCAGAGGGGTTGCGACGGAGGGGCAGACGCGAAGGGCCGACGGCGGAGGGGACTACGGAGAGGCCGACTCAGAGGAAAGTGCCGCGGAGCTGGTGGCGAAGGGGAGCTACGGAGAGGCTGGCCCGGAGGGGAGCGGCGCGAGGCTGGCGACGGAGGGGACCTGCAGAGAGGCCGGCCCGGAGGGGAACGGCGCGAGGCTGGCGGCGGAGGAGAGCTGCGGAGAGGCCAGCCCGAAGGGGAGCGACAAGGGGATTGCGGCGGAGGGGTGCTGCGGAGAGGCCGGTCCGGAGTGGAGCGACGCGGGGCAGGCGCCGAAGGGGTGCTGCGAAGAGGCCGTCGTCGGAGGGGAGCGGCGTGGGGCCAGCGCTGGAGGGGGGAGCAGCAAAGATGCCGGCGGTGGAAGGGAGCTGCGGAGGGAGAGAGATGTGAGAGGGAGAGACGATGCGGGAGGGCATACTCGATTCCATCCAATACGGAGGCCAACCGCTCGGTATCGTTCGGTGACTGCACACTCAATGCCGCTCAATATTGCACCAAGTTTCCAATTTCAATTCACAAGACCATCCAAACACTTGGTATTGACAGCTACCAATTCCAATTCTGATTCCGAGGCCCGAATGCCAACATCCAAACGCAGTGTAATAGTTTTCATCTGCGCTTGGCTCGTGCATTTCAGTATTCTAGACATGTCGCGTGGAGCCGTGGACACTGGCTAGCCACGGCTTACTCGGATACTGAGGCGTCTAAATTCACTCGACAATTGACAATATGATCCCTGGAAAATTTCATATTCGTGTGCTAATTGAGCCGTTAGTATACGAAACTCCTGCTTGCAATTCACCATTCAGAGTATCATTTGGCTAACCCCATGAAAACATGTCGCACACAACAAAATATGATACTGTCATAGGTGCAAGGCGTAGCACTGCTGACTATCATAGTTAGGTCCAAGACCTCTCTCTCGATTTACCGGTGCGCGGAGGCCTTTAGCGTTTACCGATGCTTTCCCCGTTCGCCGCTGCAACTCCCGAAACGGTATCCCGCATGACATGCACGCCAGCTGGCGCATACCGTGCGGCTTACCGTCCCCGGTGCGAGAGCAACTGTCTTTAGTTGTTGGAGAAGGCCAGGCCATCCTAACCCATCAGGTTAGCCCGTGTCTATAGCATTTAATAGGGCATTGAGAAAAAAAATCTAAGACCTGGTTCCTACGGCAAGACACCAAATCGACTCGTTAACCAATGTGTTTTTGTGGGACTCACTCAGGGCACCCGCAACAGGTCGATAGTGCTCTCTACAGCGGAGCCACGTCGGAGAGAGAAACGAAGAGAGAGAAGAAATCGTCACCAGACGCAGCGAGAGCCGCTAGCACGCAGTTTCATGCCGAGCGGGTCCCACCAATGCGCTTTCTCCTCGCCGAGCGTGCCCGTGGGCAAGGAAGAGAGGTCGACAGTTCGGCACCTCCGCGGCGCCGCTGTTCTCATCCACGGCCTTGCTTCACCATGGACTTCGATCGGCCGTAGCCGGGGCACACAGGGACCGGCCATGCTGGGGCAGGCGGAAGCGGCGCGCCGGCGCGCCCAGCGGAGGTGTGCGGCAACGGCGGCTGGTCTGCTGGGACGGGTGGAGGTCGACGGACGGGCACCGAATCAGAGCAGGAGACGGACGGGCACTGACTGCGCATGGGCGGGCGAAGGCAGCGCGCGAACGGCGGCCGACGCGCACAGCGGTCAGCACCGGCGTCACGCGGCTGCTAGGACGGGCGGAAGAGGGACGGCCGTCGGAGCGCTTGGTGGAAGCCGGGGTGAGGCCGCCAGAGCACGCAGGGCCGGGAAGATGCAGCACGAGGAAGGCGACGGTGATCGGGGGCGACAGGGAGGAACGATGGAATAGATTACTATAAAAAAATACTGACATACGGACCCCGCATAGATTAACGAAAGTGTGTTATAGTAAGACCATTGCATAGGCAACTATAGTGTTTACTATATCCTACGTAGACAGCAGTATAGAGAGCATGCCTGCTATATTGTTGCGGGTGCCCTCATGGACCGGCCGAAGCCATTCCCGCACAGCCAATCATCGCTCGCCATATGGCTCGTGGCTTCGCCAGCGAGATGCCGTTGTTGGCCCACGGCCAGCACCATGCTCGTTGCGCCCTCCGGCCGGCGAGACGCCGCCGCAGGACCGCGGCCAGCGCCGCGCGCTCGTTGCGCCCTCCGGCCGCGGTGCCGCCAGCGCTGGTGAGACACCGGACCTTGCCGTGCCGCCCAAATCTCATCCCGCCGGATCTATTATAGGAGGACGACAGGAGGAGGATGGGCCGGTGGCCCGTCATGTAGCTCAGTGCCGTAGCCCTTCCGCTGCCCAAGTCCGATCTCCGCCCCGCCGGCCGCAGCTTGGCCTTGGCCTCGCCGGCGGCAGCTCGGCCCTGCCATCGCTTGCTGCGGCGCGAAGTCAGGATGCGGGTGCTGCGACGCGGCCTGCACGCGAGCCTGACGCCGACGCGAGCTCCGCACAGTCCTACGTCCACGTCCGCCTGTCACCATGGCTTCACCCGGTGTGCAGCCCGCCGCGGTGGCCTTGCTGCCCTATGCAGCTCCTACCCACCAGCTCGCGGACCCCGGGACTCGCTGTTAGCAGCGCAACAGGAAACTACCAGCAAAGACGCGTGAGAAATCTTGCCGTGGAGCTAGCTAGCTAGCTAGAGAAAAAGGGCGAAGCTTTGTTGCAGATTGCAGTTGAGAGAAAGCACGCGAGAGGTGAGAGAGAAAGGGGAGGAGGGGGATGGGAAAGGAAAATTAATGAGGACCCATGGAAAGAAACGACGGTTGGGGAAACAGTTTCTAAACAAATAGGTCGCTGATAGATGAGATAGACGCATCTATAGAAATTCTGGGTTGGGACTGGCTTTATGGTTCATCATCTTTTGAGACAATAACTTCGGGGAGAAGAAAAGGAAAAATATAGCATGTATAATCTGAACTAGAAAATCTGAAGAAAATTGATTGATAATTGTAATCATATCATGGCCAAATGCAAGCGTCACTGCACGCTTTTGCCTACGTGAGCTTTTACGTCAAGTGACAGAAAGGGCAGGAATACACTGCACCGGAGCGGGCTGTGTGTTCCGATCCAGGGCTCAAATAAGTGATAATTAGTAGCATTAAATATAAACTAATTATAAAACTAATTGCATAAGTCATATCTACTCCACGAGACGAACCTAACAAGCCTAATTAACATATAATAATTATAGTACATAATTATCAAATTATTACTGTAGCATTATATTTTGGATGTCACTGTATTGGAGTTTGGAATCAAATTCTAATTCTATTGTTTGGATGTCACTGTATTGGAGTTTGGAATCAAATTCTAATTCTATTGTTTGGATGTCACTGTATTGGAGTTTGGAATCAAATTCTAATTCTATTGTTTGGATGTCACTGTATTGGAGTTTGGAATCAAATTCTAATTCTATTGTTTGGATGTCACTGTATTGGAGTTTGGAATCAAATTCTAATTCTATTGTTTGGATGTCACTGTATTGGAGTTTGGAATCAAATTCTAATTCTATTGTTTGGATGTCACTGTATTGGAGTTTGGAATCAAATTCTAATTCTATTGTTTGGATGTCACTGTATTGGAGTTTGGAATCAAATTCTAATTCTATTGTTTGGATGTCACTGTATTGGAGTTTGGAATCAAATTCTAATTCTATTGTTTGGATGTCACTGTATTGGAGTTTGGAATCAAATTCTAATTCTATTGTTTGGATGTCACTGTATTGGAGTTTGGAATCAAATTCTAATTCTATTGTTTGGATGTCACTGTATTGGAGTTTGGAATCAAATTCTAATTCTATTGTTTGGATGTCACTGTATTGGAGTTTGGAATCAAATTCTAATTCTATTGTTTGGATGTCACTGTATTGGAGTTTGGAATCAAATTCTAATTCTATTGTTTGGATGTCACTGTATTGGAGTTTGGAATCAAATTCTAATTCTATTGTTTGGATGTCACTGTATTGGAGTTTGGAATCAAATTCTAATTCTATTGTTTGGATGTCACTGTATTGGAGTTTGGAATCAAATTCTAATTCTATTGTTTGGATGTCACTGTATTGGAGTTTGGAATCAAATTCTAATTCTATTGTTTGGATGTCACTGTATTGGAGTTTGGAATCAAATTCTAATTCTATTGTTTGGATGTCACTGTATTGGAGTTTGGAATCAAATTCTAATTCTATTGTTTGGATGTCACTGTATTGGAGTTTGGAATCAAATTCTAATTCTATTGTTTGGATGTCACTGTATTGGAGTTTGGAATCAAATTCTAATTCTATTGTTTGGATGTCACTGTATTGGAGTTTGGAATCAAATTCTAATTCTATTGTTTGGATGTCACTGTATTGGAGTTTGGAATCATAGGAAAAACTCGATTCAATTTTCTGTTTGGATGAACATAAGCACATAATTGGTATCTGTTGGCTTCTTCCACCCTGGTAGAGGAGCGTCGAGCAGGGGAGGAGAGCAGCACAGTGTCAGCGGTGGAGGGGAGCGGCACGGGGTCGCCAGCGGAGGGTGGCACGGGAGCAGCCCGGTAGAGGGGAGCTGTACGGGGTCGCCAGCGGAGGGTGGTAGGGAGCAGCTGCGTGGCTCACCAACGGAGGGGCGTCGGGCTCACCGTAGAGGGAGGCAGGCACGGCTCCTCGCTCAGTCGCTTGCCACACGGTCTTCGCCTTCTCCCACTCCGGCGGAAGGGAATCCGAATTCCGAAGGGCTAGCAATGGAGGGGAGCGGAGAGGCCGGCGGCAGAGGGGTTGCGACGGAGGGGCAGACGCGAAGGGCCGACGGCGGAGGGGACTACGGAGAGGCCGACTCAGAGGAAAGTGCCGCGGAGCTGGTGGCGAAGGGGAGCTACGGAGAGGCTGGCCCGGAGGGGAGCGGCGCGAGGCTGGCGACGGAGGGGACCTGCAGAGAGGCCGGCCCGGAGGGGAACGGCGCGAGGCTGGCGGCGGAGGAGAGCTGCGGAGAGGCCAGCCCGAAGGGGAGCGACAAGGGGATTGCGGCGGAGGGGTGCTGCGGAGAGGCCGGTCCGGAGGGGAGCGACGCGGGGCAGGCGCCGAAGGGGTGCTGCGAAGAGGCCGTCGTCGGAGGGGAGCGGCGTGGGGCCAGCGCTGGAGGGGGGAGCAGCAAAGATGCCGGCGGTGGAAGGGAGCTGCGGAGGGAGAGAGATGTGAGAGGGAGAGACGATGCGGGAGGGCATACTCGATTCCATCCAATACGGAGGCCAACCGCTCGGTATCGTTCGGTGACTGCACACTCAATGCCGCTCAATATTGCACCAAGTTTCCAATTTCAATTCACAAGACCATCAAAACACTCGGTATTGACAGCTACCAATTCCAATTCTGATTCCGAGGCCCGAATGCCAACATCCAAACGCAGTGTAATAGTTTTCATCTGCGCTTGGCTCGTGCATTTCAGTATTCTAGACATGTCGCGTGGAGCCGTGGACACTGGCTAGCCACGGCTTACTCGGATACTGAGGCGTCTAAATTCACTCGACAATTGACAATATGATCCCTGGAAAATTTCATATTCGTGTGCTAATTGAGCCGTTAGTATACGAAACTCCTGCTTGCAATTCACCATTCAGAGTATCATTTGGCTAACCCCATGAAAACATGTCGCACACAACAAAATATGATACTGTCATAGGTGCAAGGCGTAGCACTGCTGACTATCATAGTTAGGTCCAAGAAAAGGAAGTCCAAAATCTTATTTGGGCCGTACCTGCAGGCACGCAGTCCATACTACCAGTGCCAGCCCATGCTACTCGTGCCCTACGTTTCTCTTTTTTTTTAATAACACTACATTTCTCTTCTTGGCATACAGCAAGATTGAACTTGCACAATGCACTGAAGAGTCTAGCATCTACAAAACACCTTGCTAATCTTCCCACAATCCGGAAACATTATCACCACAACTGGAGTAGCATTTATAAAATTGTATCCAGAACAAAGTTCCATTCGCTCAGAACAATTGATAAGTATGGATGAAGTCGCAGCTCTCAACCAACAACAATGTCTCCAGCGCTAGCAAATGACCTGAAAAAGATATGTTGAACGCCTAAATTGAATTAAAGACAGCATTGGTTAATTTTGAAAGAAATGAGACGAAGGAAACGAAGCATGTTTCAGAAATATTGGGTAAAAGATCCAAGCATCAGGCAAACAACCAAGTATATAATATTAACTTTCTGGGGGAAAAAACAAGTTTGTGTCACAAAAGTTCAAGTTGGCAGAACCAATATAGCCTGACCAGCAAACAATGCACATAATCTAATTCTAGCCAACTAAAAGAACAAGCATAAACAATTATTCACATATTTGAACCTGGAAAAGCCAAGTTTTTGTCACAAGATTTCAAACCAAGAAATCCTGCGAATACCTAAACCTACTTAATTTGGTTACAGTTTCATTGACGTTCATGAATGATAATATGATAGATACCATTCTAAAGAAAAAAAAAAGAGAAAGATCAGAGGAGGATTACATTAAAGCTACTTAAATAAATTTTATGAGCCCATCTGCTGCTTGATGAAACAGTAGCTACAATCAAAAGCAGATGCACATATCTGCTTGATTGAGAAAGATCAGAGTAGATTTGTCTCAAAATGTAGTTCCATAAAGCATGTTTTAGCTATGCTTTATAAATATTTTTTGCAACAAGAAAAAACTAATCAATTTTGTGGACACTACGTCTATGTCCAAAACATCACTTAATCTGACTAGAGGGAGTAAACTAAATGCTGGAAAACTCAAATCATACCAAGATTTCACTTTACAATACAATGGTTTAGTGGAAACCATATTCATAAAAGAAAAAGACCAACTATCTGTTGATCCTATCTCCCCTGGTGAAAAGCATATGTACTCTAGTAGCAACTCAAAAAATAGCTCAAGACAGTTATGCCCCCAAAAATTTAAACTCAAGATGAAAGTTGTCATACAAAACGTGAACAATTATCTCAGGAGTTTGCAAGGCTAACAATAGGAAGGAAATTCTAGCAGAACGGCACACCAAAACTTAATTACCTCTTTTCTATACAAATTTTGACCCCTTCGAGAATAATAAATTTACCTCATAAAACACACTATATACTATCTTTTATAATAAATTCTTTAAAGTTAATTAATATAATTCCGCTTAAACAATACCAATTTCTCATTATAACCAACTCTGATAGTCTACAGGAGGCATGATAGTATATGACCATAAATTTTCAGATTAATGTTCCACTTTCAACACAAATGAAGTCCTCCAATTGCCTTCAATCACACACTCTGAATGATACAACCTAAAACACACGATTATTAACTAAAATGCATATGTATTATGACTTGTGGCCATGTAACACTATAACAGTTGCATCGCAGAAGCAATCAACATATGAGTACAGTATCTAGCTATCTTTTCAGCATTAAAAGTTTGAAGCACCAAAAGAAATGGACAAATAGAGATCTCTCCATTTCTTGCAGGCTCAGACCAAGAGATAGTCACAGTGTAGTTCACATACTATTTTTACTACATTCATAAAAGGAAAAAAAATCCACCTTGCATAACTCATGATAGACAAAAGACCTACAAAAAGATATGCCTTTGGCATCACTTGAACTCGAATATGCATTGCAAATTCCCAGAAATAAGAGAGCATGTAATGATTCATTGTCAATGTTTCATACAAATAGATCAGTGGAATCTATTGTTTGGATGTCACTGTATTGGAGTTTGGAATCAAATTCTAATTCTATTGTTTGGATGTCACTGTATTGGAGTTTGGAATCAAATTCTAATTCTATTGTTTGGATGTCACTGTATTGGAGTTTGGAATCAAATTCTAATTCTATTGTTTGGATGTCACTGTATTGGAGTTTGGAATCAAATTCTAATTCTATTGTTTGGATGTCACTGTATTGGAGTTTGGAATCAAATTCTAATTCTATTGTTTGGATGTCACTGTATTGGAGTTTGGAATCAAATTCTAATTCTATTGTTTGGATGTCACTGTATTGGAGTTTGGAATCAAATTCTAATTCTATTGTTTGGATGTCACTGTATTGGAGTTTGGAATCAAATTCTAATTCTATTGTTTGGATGTCACTGTATTGGAGTTTGGAATCAAATTCTAATTCTATTGTTTGGATGTCACTGTATTGGAGTTTGGAATCAAATTCTAATTCTATTGTTTGGATGTCACTGTATTGGAGTTTGGAATCAAATTCTAATTCTATTGTTTGGATGTCACTGTATTGGAGTTTGGAATCAAATTCTAATTCTATTGTTTGGATGTCACTGTATTGGAGTTTGGAATCAAATTCTAATTCTATTGTTTGGATGTCACTGTATTGGAGTTTGGAATCAAATTCTAATTCTATTGTTTGGATGTCACTGTATTGGAGTTTGGAATCAAATTCTAATTCTATTGTTTGGATGTCACTGTATTGGAGTTTGGAATCAAATTCTAATTCTATTGTTTGGATGTCACTGTATTGGAGTTTGGAATCAAATTCTAATTCTATTGTTTGGATGTCACTGTATTGGAGTTTGGAATCAAATTCTAATTCTATTGTTTGGATGTCACTGTATTGGAGTTTGGAATCAAATTCTAATTCTATTGTTTGGATGTCACTGTATTGGAGTTTGGAATCAAATTCTAATTCTATTGTTTGGATGTCACTGTATTGGAGTTTGGAATCAAATTCTAATTCTATTGTTTGGATGTCACTGTATTGGAGTTTGGAATCAAATTCTAATTCTATTGTTTGGATGTCACTGTATTGGAGTTTGGAATCAAATTCTAATTCTATTGTTTGGATGTCACTGTATTGGAGTTTGGAATCAAATTCTAATTCTATTGTTTGGATGTCACTGTATTGGAGTTTGGAATCAAATTCTAATTCTATTGTTTGGATGTCACTGTATTGGAGTTTGGAATCAAATTCTAATTCTATTGTTTGGATGTCACTGTATTGGAGTTTGGAATCAAATTCTAATTCTATTGTTTGGATGTCACTGTATTGGAGTTTGGAATCAAATTCTAATTCTATTGTTTGGATGTCACTGTATTGGAGTTTGGAATCAAATTCTAATTCTATTGTTTGGATGTCACTGTATTGGAGTTTGGAATCAAATTCTAATTCTATTGTTTGGATGTCACTGTATTGGAGTTTGGAATCAAATTCTAATTCTATTGTTTGGATGTCACTGTATTGGAGTTTGGAATCAAATTCTAATTCTATTGTTTGGATGTCACTGTATTGGAGTTTGGAATCAAATTCTAATTCTATTGTTTGGATGTCACTGTATTGGAGTTTGGAATCAAATTCTAATTCTATTGTTTGGATGTCACTGTATTGGAGTTTGGAATCAAATTCTAATTCTATTGTTTGGATGTCACTGTATTGGAGTTTGGAATCAAATTCTAATTCTATTGTTTGGATGTCACTGTATTGGAGTTTGGAATCAAATTCTAATTCTATTGTTTGGATGTCACTGTATTGGAGTTTGGAATCAAATTCTAATTCTATTGTTTGGATGTCACTGTATTGGAGTTTGGAATCAAATTCTAATTCTATTGTTTGGATGTCACTGTATTGGAGTTTGGAATCAAATTCTAATTCTATTGTTTGGATGTCACTGTATTGGAGTTTGGAATCAAATTCTAATTCTATTGTTTGGATGTCACTGTATTGGAGTTTGGAATCAAATTCTAATTCTATTGTTTGGATGTCACTGTATTGGAGTTTGGAATCAAATTCTAATTCTATTGTTTGGATGTCACTGTATTGGAGTTTGGAATCAAATTCTAATTCTATTGTTTGGATGTCACTGTATTGGAGTTTGGAATCAAATTCTAATTCTATTGTTTGGATGTCACTGTATTGGAGTTTGGAATCAAATTCTAATTCTATTGTTTGGATGTCACTGTATTGGAGTTTGGAATCAAATTCTAATTCTATTGTTTGGATGTCACTGTATTGGAGTTTGGAATCAAATTCTAATTCTATTGTTTGGATGTCACTGTATTGGAGTTTGGAATCAAATTCTAATTCTATTGTTTGGATGTCACTGTATTGGAGTTTGGAATCAAATTCTAATTCTATTGTTTGGATGTCACTGTATTGGAGTTTGGAATCAAATTCTAATTCTATTGTTTGGATGTCACTGTATTGGAGTTTGGAATCAAATTCTAATTCTATTGTTTGGATGTCACTGTATTGGAGTTTGGAATCAAATTCTAATTCTATTGTTTGGATGTCACTGTATTGGAGTTTGGAATCAAATTCTAATTCTATTGTTTGGATGTCACTGTATTGGAGTTTGGAATCAAATTCTAATTCTATTGTTTGGATGTCACTGTATTGGAGTTTGGAATCAAATTCTAATTCTATTGTTTGGATGTCACTGTATTGGAGTTTGGAATCAAATTCTAATTCTATTGTTTGGATGTCACTGTATTGGAGTTTGGAATCAAATTCTAATTCTATTGTTTGGATGTCACTGTATTGGAGTTTGGAATCAAATTCTAATTCTATTGTTTGGATGTCACTGTATTGGAGTTTGGAATCAAATTCTAATTCTATTGTTTGGATGTCACTGTATTGGAGTTTGGAATCAAATTCTAATTCTATTGTTTGGATGTCACTGTATTGGAGTTTGGAATCAAATTCTAATTCTATTGTTTGGATGTCACTGTATTGGAGTTTGGAATCAAATTCTAATTCTATTGTTTGGATGTCACTGTATTGGAGTTTGGAATCAAATTCTAATTCTATTGTTTGGATGTCACTGTATTGGAGTTTGGAATCAAATTCTAATTCTATTGTTTGGATGTCACTGTATTGGAGTTTGGAATCAAATTCTAATTCTATTGTTTGGATGTCACTGTATTGGAGTTTGGAATCAAATTCTAATTCTATTGTTTGGATGTCACTGTATTGGAGTTTGGAATCAAATTCTAATTCTATTGTTTGGATGTCACTGTATTGGAGTTTGGAATCAAATTCTAATTCTATTGTTTGGATGTCACTGTATTGGAGTTTGGAATCAAATTCTAATTCTATTGTTTGGATGTCACTGTATTGGAGTTTGGAATCAAATTCTAATTCTATTGTTTGGATGTCACTGTATTGGAGTTTGGAATCAAATTCTAATTCTATTGTTTGGATGTCACTGTATTGGAGTTTGGAATCAAATTCTAATTCTATTGTTTGGATGTCACTGTATTGGAGTTTGGAATCAAATTCTAATTCTATTGTTTGGATGTCACTGTATTGGAGTTTGGAATCAAATTCTAATTCTATTGTTTGGATGTCACTGTATTGGAGTTTGGAATCAAATTCTAATTCTATTGTTTGGATGTCACTGTATTGGAGTTTGGAATCAAATTCTAATTCTATTGTTTGGATGTCACTGTATTGGAGTTTGGAATCAAATTCTAATTCTATTGTTTGGATGTCACTGTATTGGAGTTTGGAATCAAATTCTAATTCTATTGTTTGGATGTCACTGTATTGGAGTTTGGAATCAAATTCTAATTCTATTGTTTGGATGTCACTGTATTGGAGTTTGGAATCAAATTCTAATTCTATTGTTTGGATGTCACTGTATTGGAGTTTGGAATCAAATTCTAATTCTATTGTTTGGATGTCACTGTATTGGAGTTTGGAATCAAATTCTAATTCTATTGTTTGGATGTCACTGTATTGGAGTTTGGAATCAAATTCTAATTCTATTGTTTGGATGTCACTGTATTGGAGTTTGGAATCAAATTCTAATTCTATTGTTTGGATGTCACTGTATTGGAGTTTGGAATCAAATTCTAATTCTATTGTTTGGATGTCACTGTATTGGAGTTTGGAATCAAATTCTAATTCTATTGTTTGGATGTCACTGTATTGGAGTTTGGAATCAAATTCTAATTCTATTGTTTGGATGTCACTGTATTGGAGTTTGGAATCAAATTCTAATTCTATTGTTTGGATGTCACTGTATTGGAGTTTGGAATCAAATTCTAATTCTATTGTTTGGATGTCACTGTATTGGAGTTTGGAATCAAATTCTAATTCTATTGTTTGGATGTCACTGTATTGGAGTTTGGAATCAAATTCTAATTCTATTGTTTGGATGTCACTGTATTGGAGTTTGGAATCAAATTCTAATTCTATTGTTTGGATGTCACTGTATTGGAGTTTGGAATCAAATTCTAATTCTATTGTTTGGATGTCACTGTATTGGAGTTTGGAATCAAATTCTAATTCTATTGTTTGGATGTCACTGTATTGGAGTTTGGAATCAAATTCTAATTCTATTGTTTGGATGTCACTGTATTGGAGTTTGGAATCAAATTCTAATTCTATTGTTTGGATGTCACTGTATTGGAGTTTGGAATCAAATTCTAATTCTATTGTTTGGATGTCACTGTATTGGAGTTTGGAATCAAATTCTAATTCTATTGTTTGGATGTCACTGTATTGGAGTTTGGAATCAAATTCTAATTCTATTGTTTGGATGTCACTGTATTGGAGTTTGGAATCAAATTCTAATTCTATTGTTTGGATGTCACTGTATTGGAGTTTGGAATCAAATTCTAATTCTATTGTTTGGATGTCACTGTATTGGAGTTTGGAATCAAATTCTAATTCTATTGTTTGGATGTCACTGTATTGGAGTTTGGAATCAAATTCTAATTCTATTGTTTGGATGTCACTGTATTGGAGTTTGGAATCAAATTCTAATTCTATTGTTTGGATGTCACTGTATTGGAGTTTGGAATCAAATTCTAATTCTATTGTTTGGATGTCACTGTATTGGAGTTTGGAATCAAATTCTAATTCTATTGTTTGGATGTCACTGTATTGGAGTTTGGAATCAAATTCTAATTCTATTGTTTGGATGTCACTGTATTGGAGTTTGGAATCAAATTCTAATTCTATTGTTTGGATGTCACTGTATTGGAGTTTGGAATCAAATTCTAATTCTATTGTTTGGATGTCACTGTATTGGAGTTTGGAATCAAATTCTAATTCTATTGTTTGGATGTCACTGTATTGGAGTTTGGAATCAAATTCTAATTCTATTGTTTGGATGTCACTGTATTGGAGTTTGGAATCAAATTCTAATTCTATTGTTTGGATGTCACTGTATTGGAGTTTGGAATCAAATTCTAATTCTATTGTTTGGATGTCACTGTATTGGAGTTTGGAATCAAATTCTAATTCTATTGTTTGGATGTCACTGTATTGGAGTTTGGAATCAAATTCTAATTCTATTGTTTGGATGTCACTGTATTGGAGTTTGGAATCAAATTCTAATTCTATTGTTTGGATGTCACTGTATTGGAGTTTGGAATCAAATTCTAATTCTATTGTTTGGATGTCACTGTATTGGAGTTTGGAATCAAATTCTAATTCTATTGTTTGGATGTCACTGTATTGGAGTTTGGAATCAAATTCTAATTCTATTGTTTGGATGTCACTGTATTGGAGTTTGGAATCAAATTCTAATTCTATTGTTTGGATGTCACTGTATTGGAGTTTGGAATCAAATTCTAATTCTATTGTTTGGATGTCACTGTATTGGAGTTTGGAATCAAATTCTAATTCTATTGTTTGGATGTCACTGTATTGGAGTTTGGAATCAAATTCTAATTCTATTGTTTGGATGTCACTGTATTGGAGTTTGGAATCAAATTCTAATTCTATTGTTTGGATGTCACTGTATTGGAGTTTGGAATCAAATTCTAATTCTATTGTTTGGATGTCACTGTATTGGAGTTTGGAATCAAATTCTAATTCTATTGTTTGGATGTCACTGTATTGGAGTTTGGAATCAAATTCTAATTCTATTGTTTGGATGTCACTGTATTGGAGTTTGGAATCAAATTCTAATTCTATTGTTTGGATGTCACTGTATTGGAGTTTGGAATCAAATTCTAATTCTATTGTTTGGATGTCACTGTATTGGAGTTTGGAATCAAATTCTAATTCTATTGTTTGGATGTCACTGTATTGGAGTTTGGAATCAAATTCTAATTCTATTGTTTGGATGTCACTGTATTGGAGTTTGGAATCAAATTCTAATTCTATTGTTTGGATGTCACTGTATTGGAGTTTGGAATCAAATTCTAATTCTATTGTTTGGATGTCACTGTATTGGAGTTTGGAATCAAATTCTAATTCTATTGTTTGGATGTCACTGTATTGGAGTTTGGAATCAAATTCTAATTCTATTGTTTGGATGTCACTGTATTGGAGTTTGGAATCAAATTCTAATTCTATTGTTTGGATGTCACTGTATTGGAGTTTGGAATCAAATTCTAATTCTATTGTTTGGATGTCACTGTATTGGAGTTTGGAATCAAATTCTAATTCTATTGTTTGGATGTCACTGTATTGGAGTTTGGAATCAAATTCTAATTCTATTGTTTGGATGTCACTGTATTGGAGTTTGGAATCAAATTCTAATTCTATTGTTTGGATGTCACTGTATTGGAGTTTGGAATCATAGGAAAAACTCGATTCAATTTTCTGTTTGGATGAACATAAGCACATAATTGGTATCTGTTGGCTTCTTCCACCCTGGTAGAGGAGCGTCGAGCAGGGGAGGAGAGCAGCACAGTGTCAGCGGTGGAGGGGAGCGGCACGGGGTCGCCAGCGGAGGGTGGCACGGGAGCAGCCCGGTAGAGGGGAGCTGTACGGGGTCGCCAGCGGAGGGTGGTAGGGAGCAGCTGCGTGGCTCACCAACGGAGGGGCGTCGGGCTCACCGTAGAGGGAGGCAGGCACGGCTCCTCGCTCAGTCGCTTGCCACACGGTCTTCGCCTTCTCCCACTCCGGCGGAAGGGAATCCGAATTCCGAAGGGCTAGCAATGGAGGGGAGCGGAGAGGCCGGTGGCAGAGGGGTTGCGACGGAGGGGCAGACGCGAAGGGCCGACGGCGGAGGGGACTACGGAGAGGCCGACTCAGAGGAAAGTGCCGCGGAGCTGGTGGCGAAGGGGAGCTACGGAGAGGCTGGCCCGGAGGGGAGCGGCGCGAGGCTGGCGACGGAGGGGACCTGCAGAGAGGCCGGCCCGGAGGGGAACGGCGCGAGGCTGGCGGCGGAGGAGAGCTGCGGAGAGGCCAGCCCGAAGGGGAGCGACAAGGGGATTGCGGCGGAGGGGTGCTGCGGAGAGGCCGGTCCGGAGTGGAGCGACGCGGGGCAGGCGCCGAAGGGGTGCTGCGAAGAGGCCGTCGTCGGAGGGGAGCGGCGTGGGGCCAGCGCTGGAGGGGGGAGCAGCAAAGATGCCGGCGGTGGAAGGGAGCTGCGGAGGGAGAGAGATGTGAGAGGGAGAGACGATGCGGGAGGGCATACTCGATTCCATCCAATACGGAGGCCAACCGCTCGGTATCGTTCGGTGACTGCACACTCAATGCCGCTCAATATTGCACCAAGTTTCCAATTTCAATTCACAAGACCATCTGGAAGTCGATCTTGTGGGCGACGGCGGCGGTCACCTGCGCCGGCGAGCTCTGCGCGGCCCCGTGTGCCGGCGAGCTCCGCGCGGCCCCGTGTGCCAGCGAGCGCCGCCGGATCCGCGCACGCTGGCGCCGGTCGCGCGCGCCGTGGACTCGGCCGCGAGCTCCGCCTGCACGGCGCCGCCGCGGACTGCGACGGTGCTCGCGCTGAAGCGCCGCCCACGGATCGACGTCGGCGTCAGCCGCGTCGTGGTCGACGGCGGACGGCCAGGTGCGCCGCTGCCGCTGGGGGACCTGCCCCGGTCGGGTTGCTAGAGGACAAGGAGAAGGAGAGAAACGGTGGGACCCACTGTTAGAGGAGGAATTGGAGGACCTCTAGGAACGGAGGCTTGGAGGGGAGATTTGGAGCTGTCTCTTATACACATCTAATAATTCATTGTCAATGTTTCATACAAATAGATCAGTGGAATTACGTCCATGTGGACCAGTAGAATTAAAAGGCTATCACGAATTGAGGATATCCATCCCATCAGCATTATTCATTTTAAGTACCAAAATACAAGAAAAAGTAAACTCATTCCCATAAATAAGAGAGCATGCAATGATTCATTGTCAATGTTTCATATAAACAGATCAGTGGAATTATGTCCATGTGGACCAGTAGTAGATTAAAAAGGCAATCAGGAATCCAGGATATCCATCACATCAGAAATATTCATTTGTACCAAAATGCAAGAAAAAGTAAACTCTCCACCTAACTTCATTTTGTCATGTATCCCAGCAGAACAAAATAATACCTGAGAGACCATGGATCTCTTACTCTATTGAGGCAATGCCTCCTCCACCTCCTTCCACCCCTCAGCTTTATCTGGGAACTTCTCCTTCATTTTCTCAATGATCCCCTTTGCCTCATCAATCTTTGAGCTCCCAGCAAGCCCATTCACAAGCATCTTCATGGTTGCGAAGCATGGAATCCAATTCTTAGGTGCTATCTCATTGTATACCCCAAGCGCAGAATCAAAATCCTCACCCCGACAAAGGTAATGAATGAATATATAGTATAAGCTGCAATCCCCAACCAACCCCTTCACTCCCATCTCCTTGTACAGCTGCTTGGCTTCCTCCAAATTTCCTTCCTTACAGAATCCATAAATCAGATGGCTGTAGGTCACCCAGCTTGGCTTCGTGCCCTTCTTCACCATCTCGTCCATTAATGCCCTTGCCTCAGCACTCCGACCGAGTTTGCACAAACTATGCACCCTGACATTGTACACCGGCAGAGACTCACCACATCCATGCTTCTTCATGAGCTCTATCACTTTACCCACGTCATCAAACCGCTCCTCCTTGTAGAAACCAGTGAGCGCATTGGTAAACGTTATGGCATTAGGCTCCACGCCCTTCTTGCACATTTCTTCAAACACTGAATAGAAGGACCTTATGGTGCCGGACTCGGCGAGGGATTTGATAATGGTGTTGAAGGTCTGAGTGTTGGGCTTGACGCCATGGGTGTCCGGAAATGTCTGGAAGATGCGGGCTGCCTCCGTGTGGTTCCCGGCGAGGATGCACGCGAAGATGAGGGCGTTGAGGGAGCGAGTGGAGGGGGAGGACTGGAAAGTGGAGATGGCATCGGGGAGGAGGCCGGCCTGGCCGAAGAGCACGATGGCGTGGTCCGCGTGGCGCGGGGTGAGGACGGTGGAGGCAAGGTCGCGGAGGGAATCCGGGGCGGAGGAGAGCTTCGATGCGGCGAGCGACAGCGCGACGCGGTCGATGTGTGTCTTCGGGGAGAGCGCGGCGGCGCGGCAGATGGAGAGGATCTGATCGGGGGCCGGCGGCGGGGAGGACTTGAGGAGGGAGATGGCGAGGCGGGTCTTCTGCTGCGAGGTGAGGGGTGTATTCGGGGAGGACGGGTTGAGGATGGAGCCCGGG
>OAMR01000513.1:390117-406030 GCA_900205405.1 Echinochloa crus-galli
TAGACTCCGGAAAGTCAAGACTCCACTGAAATCGGCAATTAATCCTCTGCTATCTCCATGACTCCAATTTTTGTGAAACGATCTCCATGACTCTTTCTTTAAAGGATCTCCATGACTCCATGCCGCTTTAAAAAAAATCTCCATGACTCCATGAGCAACATTAAAATATCGTTGCTAAGTAAAAATGTATGGCTATCCACGTTTCTCTGAGCTAAGATAACTAATGACATTATTATTGCACCATTATTAGCAAGTGAGAACAGAGCTATGCAGTATTGACGATAGGGGGGCGCCCGCGCCTCTCCCTGGAGGCGACGGGAAAAACTCTGGCCGCCACCGCGCCGCCAGCGACGCCGTCCATCGCGCCACCCGCTCAGCCGCTTTCTGAGCGACCCGCCAGCGTTGTCGGGTGGCCGCGGTGACGGCGGCGGCGGGGCTCTTCTCCTCCGCCGCAAATCTGGCATGGAGCCCGCCGGCAGCCCCTCTTCTCCGACCCGCGTCCACCGGTGCTCCGGCCCTGCTCGGGCCGCACGGAGCGGTCCAGGCGTTCAAGGCCCGCGCGTCCCCTGCCCTCGCCGGCGAGGGAGGCCGGCGGTTGTTGGGGGATCCCCTGGGCGGGGCGGTGGAGGCGTTCTTCGGTGGATCCCGCGTGGGGTGGCGCCGCTGCGGTTCCGTTGGCATTGATGAGGTCATTAGCGTTAGGGGCCTCCGCGACGGGCAGGTGGGCTCTACTCCTTGTCTCCGGCGCCGACCGACGGCAGGTCTGCAGTGTTGGGCCTGTCGTCCGATGCCGGGCCTTGGTTGGTGGCGGACCTTGTGCTACTGGATGTGCTTCTCCTCTTTGGTTTGCTTGGGGTCGTCGGTGCCAGTGCCGCCGGCCGGTAGTGGGAGGGGAGGAGGAGGAGCTGGTCCTGCTTCGGCGTCCCCGCGATCTAGCCCTCTGGTGATGTCACATTGGCTCCATCTCCATTATGTCGCTCCCGTACTGCAGGGTTCATGCGTGTCATTTCAATGGGTTCTCCTCCGAGAGGATCCGATGTTGGTGGTTCGCCTAGCTAGGATTGTTCACAATTGAGGTGGACGACTCCGGGTTGGATACTGAGCTGGTGTCCCCAGTTCAGTGGAATTGGCTTCAGTTCTTATGAGACCATGTAGGAAAGCTCCGGGATCCGATGTTGGTGGTTCGCCTAGCTAGGATTGTTCACAATTGAGGTGGACGACTCCGGGTTGGATACTGAGCTGGTGTCCCCAGTTCAGTGGAATTGGCTTCAGTTCTTATGAGACCATGTAGGAAAGCTTCGGTGGTCTCGGTGCATAGGTGTTGGTCGGTGGAGTTCGAGTCGGGGCTAGTTCCTTCGGTTTCGAGTGGTGTTCTGCTAGCGCAAGCGATGGGCCGGAGGGCTGGATTGGGCAACGGTGTTTCCCTGCTGGGGGTGTTGCTGTGCGAGCACCTCCTCTGACGGTTGCAGTGGTCTCTGTGGTGAAAATCAAACGTTGGCGCCGGCTCGACGCATTTGCCTTCCTGAAGGCGTTGTTCTGGAGTTACCCCTACTACCGCGTCACTGAAGTGTTGGACCCGTTGGTGGTCCACTCTTGCAAGTCTCTAATAGGTTCTCGGCCTTTTAGGTGATTTGTCGTGAGTAACTTTGGGTTGTCTCGGGCTTGTTGCCTAAGGGTTCTGTTACGGATTTGTAAGCTGTTGGTTGTAGTCAGTAGACTTGTGCCTCGTCGTAAACTGGTAATTTCAGTATTCGACTTAGTTTATATATAAAGCCTGACCTCGGCCGTTTGACCATTATTAAGGAGTGATTTGTGACCGGCAGTAAGTAAGCTCACCTTTGTACTCCATTGCTGCTGAAAATCAGCATCAGCCAAGATAACACTCCTTGAATGATGTTTACATCCTGCCTACGTGGTGTACGTTACAAAAGAAGATTCGAGAGAGCAGATGGTTCTGCAACCCCTTCCTTTCCCGTTGCCGATCCCTCCCCTATGGCTATGGTCACCTGTGTTTCATTTCGTCGTCTGCCCTTATCTCAGAAACCACGGTTGCTAAGGGAGGGCTGGAGCTCTTTTCCCTTGGTTTACTCTCTCCTGCAGCTTTCTTCTCAGCTTCCATGCCTTCCGGAGGATAATATGTCGTGTCGGCGAGAAACGATAGAGCCGCGACCACGTCGCTGATCCCCGGCCGGCTGGCCGCGTCCTCCTGCAAGCACATGGACGCCACGGCGAGCGCCTGGTACAGCCCCTTCATCGGGTACCTCCTGCCCAGCAACGGATCGGCCAGCTTCATGAACCTCTTCTTGTCTCTCAACAGAGGCGCCGCCTGCACGACAAAATGTCGATCGATCAGTAATAACTGCAATCCGCAAGAGGCGTTTTTGCCACAGAATAGAGGCTGGCATGGCATGGCATGGCCAGCTATATATTTGTGTGGAACGATCGAGCGAGGAACTCACCCAGTGAACGAGGACCTGCTCCTCGGACGGCTTGGCGACGTCGATGGCGCGGCGTCCGGTGATGAGCTCGAGCAGCACGACGCCGAAGCTGTAAATGTCGGACATCTTGGTGAGCTTGCCGGTCATGGCGTACTCGGGGGCGCAGTATCCGTACGTGCCCATGACCCTGGTGCTGACGTGGCTCTGGTCGCCCATGGGCCCCAGCTTGGCGAGCCCGAAGTCGGAGAGCTTGGCGTTGAAGTCCCTGTCCAGGAGGATGTTGGACGCCTTGAGGTCGCGGTAGATCACCGGCGGGTTGGCCACCTCGTGCAGGTACTCGATGCCCTTGGCGGCGCCGACGGCGATCTGCATCCGCGTGTGCCACGGCAGGGGCTTCCAGTTCGGGGGCAGGTCCAGGAGGTGGTCCTCCAGGGACCCCTTGGGCATGTACTCGTAGACCAGGATCCGCTGGTTGGAGTCGGTGCAGTAGCCCAGCAGCTTGACGAGGTTGGGGTGGTGCAGGAGGCTCAGCATCAGCACCTCCACGAGGAACTCGCGGTTGCCCTGGAACCCGTCCCTGTCCAGCTGCTTCACGGCGATCACCTCCTTGGTGTCCTGGAGCCGGCCTTTGTACACCCGCCCAAAGCCGCCTTCCCCGAGCAGGTTCTTCTCGCTGAACCCGTTGGTCGCGGCGTCCAGCTCACGGAACGTCAGCGCCCGGCTGGGCATGTTCTGGTTGCCGCCACGTAGGATCTCCTCCGCCGCGTTCACGTTCTTGGGAACATCTGCAGCGGTGTCACAGCACGCACCGGCATGCATGTATAGCGTTAGCCATCGTCCCTTTTTGCGTGTTGGGGCGAGATTTGCTGATCCATCGTCTTACCCGACTCGCCGGAGATGTTGTTCACGAGGTCCGCGAGCTCGCCGCCCTCCTGCTTCTTGGCCTTCTTCTTCTTCCTCCAGAACTTCCGCTTCCTCCACCTCTTCTTCTTGCTATCCGGCGAGGAAGAAGCCGGCGCGGACGTCGACGCCTCTTCCTTGCCGCGGACGACACCACTCGCGGCGGCGGACGTGCAGCAGCACGCGCCCGCGCCGCGGAGGAGCTTCTTCCCGGTGCTGCATCTCTTCGCCGTCGACGAGAACATTCCCATCGCGCAGGATCGACGCGAGAGTGGGTGGGGGCACCCAGCACCCTCGGGTCGATCCGCGCGGGAGGGTGGCCGAATTTCTTGGGGATACTTCTACACCGACGAGGGACGGAACTTGTGGACGGGAATCGTGCACCTTCGTTCTTTTTCTGGACGTGGGTTTGCAAGGCCAGAGCCAAATTTGGCGAATTGCTAGCTCTTCGTTGTCCGTTCCGGTGAGAACTGTCGCGCGCATAATTTTTTGGGATTCTGGCTGACCGTTAATCTTGATAGCAGTGGTTCTCCTTCAATCTATCTATTATATTAATACAATTAATACAATCTTCTCTACTCCTAATAATAAATATGAGACTGTGCTGGGGAATCGCGTCCGGCCTGCCTCCCCGTGGGCCCGTGCGATCATCGTGGCCCTCAAACCGACGGATCACAGCAGCCCCATCGCTTTACCCCTCCGCGCCGTTCTGCCCCTTCGACGCCGCATCGTCCGTCTCTCAGCTGCGATCCGAAAAAGCTGCCACCGGTGCGCGACTCCCCCGCGCCGCCACCGCCGACTCCCCCGCACTGATCCCCTGCCCCCATCTCGAACCAGCGCCGCAACTGGATACGCCCAGGAACTCCACCGCCGCTGCGGCGGCGGCGGCGGCGGCGGGCGGGCCGAGGTGCGGGATTTGGCGACGGTGTGCGGGCTTGAGGAAGACGAGCGGGTGCCACTCGCGGAGGTGGTGTCGGACTGTACGAGGCGGTGGTTCCAGGACACGCTCAAGGAGGCGCGCGCCGGCGACATCACCATGCAGGTGCTTGTCGGCCAGATGTACCGCAGCGGATACGGCGTCAATAAGAACGAGCACAAGGTGAGCCGTTTCTTCAGATTCCGAAGTGAATTGAGTCGCTTTCTTAAAGGTCTTTGGTTCTGGATCATTGGCCTTCGGGCATGTCAATTTGTGAATGTCAAATAGCTTCTGTCAGCTATGCTAGCTTTAGATTCTGCGTTATAATGTTTATGTGACCTTTCCAAGATTTCCCTAATGGCCTGTCATGAATTTAGATGGGTTTTGATGTTGCAATGCTTGCCAGTGGGTTCACTTTAGTCGACCTTGTGTGTTCACTGGTGTACCTACTGGTAGATTTGCAAGCAATTTATAACCTTTTTATTGCATATTCCACCTGTCACATGATTATAAGCTGAAAATGATAGAAAGGAATATCATAAGCTATGATCTGTATATCACTATATCTTAAAAATTTCCTGCTTTAGTTTGGGGGCATGAAGAATGAAGACGACAGATTCATTCCTACATGTTTCACTGCATTTGTTGATGATAAAAGTATAAATTGCCTTCTCGGTTGCACTAATCTTGCTGTTAAGATGCTGAAAGTAGTACCGGCCTGTAATTCTTTTTTTAACAGTACCACTTTCTTGTTATCATATATTTGGTGCTTTGCATTATACATTCTAGAGCTAAAGTATTGTGAAGTAAAGGATACTATTAAAACAGAGGGAAGATGTGAAAGGGCACCTTTGATTGCCCATGTACCTTGTGATAAAAATTGACACACAAATAGGTGCACATGTAAAGATTGAAGTTTAAATATCACAAGACTGGATAAACTGTATGAATCCACCAAATTTATATTGTGCACTGGGATTGGAAATAGGTTTTACAACAGCACAGAATAGGTTCAGAATCCATTTGGTGGAATATATGAGCTGTTCAAAAAAATGAAAAGTAATAAGTAAAAGGTTGTCCCCCATGGATTCATATTGCTAATTCTAAAATATCAAGTTTTAGGCTGACACATTTCTGTGTGAACACTTCTGATGGGAGTCTCAGCTGACTGAGGTCGATATGCTCAGAGTCAGAGAACACAACAACACCTCTAGCGGTGGGAACAATTTGATTGGCATGCTTCAAGCTTTATTTCTGTAAGTTTCTTATGGTTGTATTTGCCAAAGTCTTATTTTGCTATTCCATTTTTCTGTACATAGCTAGGTTTTTTGTGGACGAGTGAAAGGCAAAAGTGCCCAACAGATGGATGCCTTTTAATGGGAACATGAAGGTGTAAAAAATCTTTTGCCAGAGGGGTGCGATTGAAACATAACATGGAACAGACACAAATTGCCAGCTCAATGTAATAGGAATTGCAGATAATTCCCTGCATTCAGCCATAAATTTACAACTATAATAGAAGAGTAATTCTATGGACACTGGGCGGGAAGAAGGTACTCCTGCTTCAATTTGTTTGGGGCACATGAAAAACAAGGCATGGATCAGATAAGCTAAGGCCAGGCGGCCAGCAAGTAACAATTTCGGAAAAAAAGGAAGAAGAAAGCTTGTAAGCAACAGAGCTTAATTTCTCCAAAATCTGATACGGAGCAAAGAACTTAAATGGGGGTCTCTGATTTGAGCGTGGGACTAGAGACAATTGCACATAAGGTTTAAGCTAGAGAAAAACTCCGGACCAAAAGCAAACTGCCTTTCTGATCTACAAACGGGGTGGCACAGAAAGCTCCTCTTCAGACTTATTGCAACCTTCTATGTTGGGCTATTATAAATTTAACTTTTATCTTTGGCATATATGGCTCATTGTTGCTAGATCCAGAAGTGTATCAGTTAGAAAATTTTGGCAGTACCAAGTATCAATTTTCAGTAAATCACGTGGTGGGTTGTACCAATTTTCTGTGCACATTTTGCCCAGGAACAGCCAGGTTCTGGGTTATCTCAAAAAGATCAATTTGCCGTCCTCCGTATTTTTAAGAATTTTGGATTCTGATCAGTTTGCCATCCTCCATATTTTTAAGTTTTTTGGATTTTTTTGGGCAGATTTAGATTGGGTTTATAGACTAGAAGCATTCTTGTGTGGAACAGGTTTTGGATCAGTTTGTTTCAGGTTTCCCCCGCCTCCTCTGCCGATAGGACCTTGATGTGGCCGAACGTAGCCATGCTCATCAGCCTGTGCCATGATGCGATTTTCTTGCACTACCTCATCCGTCGACAGGGTACCACAACGGTGGAATCCAACATAAGATTCCTAAAAGCTCCCTTGCTAAGTTGAATCCCAAGCTTCTTGCAACTGCCCGATTTTTTAAAATTGTATTATTCAATTACAAATATGAATCCATAGATGAGACATGTGTTATGGAGTTGGATCCTTTGTTGATATGACCAGCATGATTGGTAAAGCTGTTTCATTTTTTTTATCCGGGATGATTTAATTGGATGATTTAATTGTAAGTCTGAAATTGGTTGGGTCCTTTTGCTGTGGTACTTCCATCAACAAGGACTTGAATTACATAATGCATGGGAACAAACTTGACGCTCTTTTGCTGAATTGATCGGTAAGTACCTGAATTTCTGGAAATTTGTATGTAACCGTATGTCTAATAAAAGAGAGATGGGTAAATCAAAGTGCCACAAACAGTACTATAGGAATAATTGATAGTGTTTGTGATGCATCTAAGATCGATTTTCCTGTCCCCTTTTTTAATTCACTATAAGACTCCTGCGGCATTTTTTATCCATCTATCTCATTCTATATTTGATTATTGAAAAATAATCATATTTTGTCATTTGATGTTGAATTATTGAATCTCACTGCACGTCTGACACTATATAAATCATGTTTTTTCACGCTCTTTGGATTGCGTTGAATTTTGTTTTTTTCGTGGCCAACCATCTCCTGATTGTCGTTGCCTGGCCATGCCACCGCCGTGGCTACCCATCTGCCGGTCGTGGCCTAGCCATGCCGCCGCCGTGGCTGGCCATGGCCTGGCCGTGCCGTTATAGTGGCTGGCTGTGGCCACCCATCTGCCGGTCGTGGCCTGGCCCTGGCCTGGACGTGGCTGGCCGTGCCACCGCCATGGCTACCCATCTGCCGGTCGTGGCCTGGCCATGCAGTCGTCGTGGCTGGCCATGGCCTGGCCGTGCCGTTGTAGTGGCTGGCTGTGCCCACGGCCGTGGAATTTATGAAAAACATAATTTGATATTTAGTGGCACCGCCACCATTGAATTAATAGATTGCACTATATATAAATTAATAGTCATAGCATATGCTGCAGAATCAATCATGGTTTTGTAGCCTACCATCCATGCCTTTACGAAAAATACAAATACTAATTTTTATTGACTTCGGTGCGAACCTACGGCCATCAAAATAGAATTTTTTATGCCTGATTTATCTTTGCTCCATGTATCATACCCGTAGCAACGCACGGGCACTTACCTAGTAGTGTTAAAAGGAGCCACCACGTTCCCCGAGAGTACCAAGAAAATCCCACGTTAATCAAAAAAGAGAAGAATATATGCCATTGGATTTTATGAAGATCTAACGGTCCATATTAATTTGTTAATCCAAATAAAAAGGGAAAATATAAACCATCGGATTTTATGAAGATCTAACGATTCATATTATTTTGTTAATCTAAATAAAAGAAAAAATATAAGCCATCGGATTTTATGAAGATCTAATGGTCCATATTATTCCGTTAATCCTAAAAAGAGAAAAATATACGCCTTCGGATTTTATGAAGATCTAACGGTCCATATCAACCTAATAAGTCTAGACCGAATATGATTAATACGGCTATCCACACTAGGTACGCCACCTGTGCTCCTCCACAGTGAAGAGGCCGTGCCGCGGCTCCTTCGCCGACGCGACGCCCGGCCTCGGGGATTGGCCGCGAGCCACCCTGCTCCTCCACTGCCGCGACGTCGGTCGCGAGACCCTGCTACTCCCCCGCCGCAAGATCCCCGTCGCGTGACCCGCCCATGCACCCGTGTGCCGCCACTACACCGCCCAAGCAACCGGACGAGAGGGCGTAGGAGCCGCCCGAAAAGCCTCCGCAGCGCTCCGCCGAGGTGAGCCGCGCAGCCGCTCGCCCGACACCCCCACCATTGGCCGTCCCACCGCCGCGAGGATTCGTGCCCCGCCGGGAAGCCGCGCGACATGTTGTCCGCCCTGCCGCCGCCCACCGATGGCCGCTCTGTCGCCCAAGCTGTCCGCCGAAGCCGCCACTGCTCGGCCACACGCCGCCGGCCCTGGCCAAGATCCACGCAGAGCAGGGGCGGCATGGTTGGGAGCCGGCAGAGGGGGAGCCGTGAAGGAGAGGGAGAGGGAAGGGCGGCGTGGAAGAGAGAGAGCAGGGGAGGGGGGCGTTGGAGCGATAAATGTAACTTCATTATTTAAACTGCAAATAACTCATGTGAATAGTCAAACGGAATGTATTCAACGAGCTCTACGTGTTCGTGGTCTCTAATTGTCCAATTAATTAACATATCAAAAGGTCAAATTTAACATCTTATAGAGTGTTTGTCCGACCTTTAGTTCTACAATTTTTGTATCTATTATCTTATTTTCATTGTCAAAATTTATATAAAATAAGCCACCATATTCGTCAATAGGTTTAGAAATTACTTAACAAAAAATAAAAAAATACATATAGCATCGCTGGATTTTATGATGATCTAACGGTCTAGATTATTAAAGAGTCAATATCTAAAATAAACAACCAAATCATATAACCATAGCATAAGAGTTTGTGTTTAGACAAGAGTTGGGTTTCTAATTATGCACCCTTTCCTCTTATAAAAATAAAAAAATAAATAGCATAGCATCAACGTGGGTGTGCCATCAAATAATCAAATTTGCAGCGGCACTACGTTACCAAAGAAAGTGCAAAAACTAAGGTTTATTTTCGTTGTTGATGCATCCACTCTAACTATGGTAATGTTGTGCATATTTTGGATTGAAGAAAGAGGGCTGAAAGAAGATAGATATGTAAGAGAGGAGATTTGTGCCTGCGGTGAAGTGAATATCTGCTAAAGTTGTTATGTAATAAAGAAAAACATCCCACAATTAACAATTCTTGCCCACCCAGGAGCAGTCAACGGCAACAACATTATTTCTTCTCCAAATTGTAAGGATGTGTTGTATGCTCATCCATAAGTGGTTGACAAATTTGTTGTGCGTTTCTTTCAAAAAGAAAAATAGTGAATGCTGGGGAGACACATACATGCCAAAGTCGATTTCAGAAGAATATTGAGCGTCAATAAAAACTGTATAAAATTTATATTCAAATTTAGAGTTAAAGATTGTTTATGTTATGAGGAGAAGAGAACATTTCATCGTCCACTGTTATTCTGTTATTCAGCTCAATTTCACCATTCTGTGGGGAAGCAGGGAACCAAAAGAAAAGGACCAGAAACTTAGGGAAAAAATGAGCGGTAGAAGTAGGGATAGGTATAGTAGTTGTGATTATTTGTATGCTGCTATAAGGAACCTCTACACAGTTGTAAAATATAAAAATTAATTTATCACATATGTAAAAATCTGTGACGCAAATTTATGTTATAAGATAATACAAAGTTATAGTACTTGAATAAATACTAAAAACTATGTTGTATATAATGTGTTTTTATTTTATCGTGGATTTATATTCCGTGCCAAATAGCATGATGTAAAAAAAGAGTTTGGGCCATATAGAAAAACAATGCCAATGAAAAAACCCATTCACATCAATGTATTAGTATGTAAAAACCCAGTAAGTTATTAGCATAAAAAAGCTAGCTACCCGCGTTGTTTACGTGGGCCACCTTGCTAGTTCTAAAGGAGTATCCTAACATACTTCATTTGCATCAGCATCTTAATAAAAATAATTTTCAAGTGCATATTACAGTTTATACAACATAAGGAGAAACTCTCAAACTCACGAAATTGCAGCGACAAAAACACTAAGTCAAACTCAAACTCATGAAATTAACGAACAAAAAAGGTAAGTTTAGTATCTGTTGTCGTCAGGAGGCGATGCATAGGTCAGCATCGTCAGCTGGATCCTCTCCGATCTTGCCTTTACCTACTCCAAGGCTGCAGTGTTGACATTTTGAATTGCTCCAGATATGTGATAAGGTTTCGCCATAGAGATCATCCTACACTAGAGCTGAGACAAGTTTCATTATCTACCACCCTGAAAGACCATGCAATTTCTTAGCTTTGGTAGCCCCCACGAAAACATACTCTTATGTTCAAAATGATATTTTTCTTATCACTACGTAATGACTATTAAGCCATCTACTTCAAAACAAAAACACTAACTCATCTATTACCAACACTATGGAAGTTGTGAACTAAGATGAAAAGTACATTTGACCTCTTTGGTTTTGGTTGATTGGTGATGAATCACTTAGAAGACTAATCCTTTTTGTTAAGTGATGTGCAAATGGTAATACAATTGCGATGAGGAAATGCACACCAAAAGAGGAAATGAAATACAACTAGAGGACACAAGTGTTTTTATTCATTTTGATGTTTTTGTCCTTGAGTAATTAGGAAAAGTCGTACTATTAAGGGAGATTCGAAGCCTATTGGTCTTGTTGAAGAAGAAGTGCTCATGCCCATGTGTTTACTCATGAGAGAAACCCCACAAACAGACACTTTGGACCCTCAAACTAGCTTTTCTCCGGAGTGTCCGGAATTTGTTCGGAGTCATTGGAGATGTCCGAATACTTCGGACAATTGTCCGAAAACTCCGCACTTTGACGACATAACGGCTAGTTGTGGGTGAAGGGGTATTTATACCCCCTCACCCCCTCTCATTCACTCCTCTCGACCTAACTCGAACCTTTGCAAGTCTCTCCTGCATTCAAAGCATCTCCCCACTCCCCTCTTGACTTCCTTGTGAGATTTGGTGAGGGGATTGAAGTAAGATTTGAGCGAGAGCAAAGTTGAGTGCTTGCAAGTTGATTCCCCATCCTTTGAGCACTTCGTTCATCGTCAAGCCTTGGATTTCAAGTTCATTACTCTTGGAGCTTTGCTCCTAGACGGCTAGGCGTCGCCCGGGAGCTCCAACTTGGTTGTGGCATCCCCAGGAAGTTTGTATTACCCCGTGAAGTGAGTATAAGCTCTAGGGTCCTTGGATCCTAGGGAGAGGAAGTGGTTTAGTGGACAAACCCGCCCTTTGTGGGCACCTCAACGAAGACGTAGACTTTGTTTGTGAGAGTTGAACTCCGGGAACTAAATCCCCGTGTCCTTGTCCTTGATTTACTTGTTATTGCACTTGGATTGTGTTTGTTCATCATTTCCTAGGGTTTGTGATCGATCTACTTCCTATGAGGTTTCTAGTCCAGTTTATTTGGTGGAAACAGTAGATCAGCTTCTAGAGATCCTAATATTTCAAAGGGTTCAAGTTAGGGTCAGGTTTGATTCATCAAATTTCATATTCAGCAAAAAGTCCGGAGTGTCCGGAGATTTTTGCGGAATCTCCGCACAAGTGCGGAGTTTCCGGACAAATCTACGGAGTGTCTGGAAATTGTACCGACGATTTGTTTTAAAGTGTTGTTTAGTTGTAGTTTGGACTATTCACCCCCCCTCTAGTCCATCTTAGGTCCTTTCAAGCAACATTAAGGCCCCATTTGGTAGAGTTCCCAAAGCTTATTCTCCGGTGAATCCAGGAGGAGCTCTGGAAATCCATTTTTCAGAGAGAAGTGATTCTTTGCTGATTCTGTGAAGTGATTCTCTGAAACAAACTAAGAGTCTAGAACTGAAAAATTAGCTTCTCTTAATTTTGTGAAGTGATTCTCCATCCTGATTTTGAGAGTCTATGATCTCCATTCTGATTTTGAGAGTTTATGATAGAATCAAATATAATGACTTTCAACCACAATTACTTCTCTTAGAGAATAAGCTCACATAGAGAATCAGATGAAGCTCTACCAAACATGACATGACCTAAGTCATGTACTAGCAACACTATGGAAGTTTTGAATAGTGAACTATTCAAAGTAGTCCAAGATGGCAGGACAAGTTGCTACTACCGTCGACGCTTTCAAGACCCTCCGGTCTAAAGTGATGCTCCAAACATAAAGAGAGTACTATGTCTTCATTTCTGCCTATATAACTATTGACTAAACGAATGGCGCGTTACGCCGCGCCCGTATAAAGTTTATTTCTGCTCTGGTTTGGTCTGGTAGTGGTAAATGTTTTGAGGTCACCAAGCGCCGGACAGCAGCCAGAACAGGCAGATGTAAATGATAGAAAGAGACCAGGCTCGTGTTTCTTTAGGTGCAAATATTTTTTCACCCCGTTTGTATTAAATAAAATCAGTTTACAAAAATATCTTTACAACCTGGATTAATTCACGAGACAAATCTAATGAGGCCTTTGATCAAACAATTAAAGGATTGTTACTGTAGCATTACTGTAGTAACTCATGGACTAATTAGGCTCGTTAGATTCGTCGCGCAAAGTCATCTCTAAAAGGGTTTTACAAATAGACTTTATTTAATACTATATGCATGCAAGATTCCATTGGAAATTTTTTTTGCGAGAAGGAAAGAAAGACGGCCCAGGGCGGCTTTTAGCGACTCGGCCACCTACCCGTAGTTCCGGCAGATGGCACCGCACTTACGTCATGGAGGAAATCAGAGGAGATGGCACATGGCAGCCGTGGTGGCAAGGACGCTGCACCATCGGCACTTCGGCAGGCACCTTGCGGGTGGCTCGCATCCAAGCAGGCGACTTGGGCAAAAGCCCTGGTGTACCTCCCCTTGTCGTTGCCGTCATGTTTGTTTAGGTCTGATTGGTTGCCTGTGCAACCTAGCCTGGCTGGTATCTAGGAGCCAGGCTCCCACGAGACAGGCCGAGTGAATGCAATGATCTCATGTTTGATTGATGTATATACAGAGCCTGTCCGAGAAAAGACGGTGTTTGGTTGTCCACACGAAGTTACACTGTATGAGATAAAAATAGATAAACATGTGTTAGTGATATATTTATTTTTTATAAATATATTTTTATAGCTCTAACTTTATCTCATTAAATCTTAATCTCCCTTAAAATATGTTAATATCTTTTAATATATATTAATCACATACTAACTCTATCATTAATGGGTGCACTGTTCATATGCCACGGGCCTGGCTCACCAGAAACGAAGGAAATTTTCGTTTCTCCGGATGCAGGCCGCGCAGGCTCTGGCACCTGTGCAGGCATCCAAACGTGGGAGGTTGCATGCGGGGGGGGGGACTGGTTGGACCTTCATACAACCAACCAATCAGCCCCATATACACGGAAGTTTCGATCGTCGCTGTTGTCTGCCAGGGCGAGAATTGTGCGCAGCGCTGTCTGTGCCGTGTCCTGGTGAACGCCGGGCCTCGCTTGCTCGGCGATGTGCATCAGCGGGCGGTCGGCACGGCGCTGGTCGCTTTGGCGAGCTCCCGGAACCGCGGGCTGCCCTGCTCATGGCGTACACTGCTGTAACGCACCATTCCTGCAGTTCCGAGTTGCGCGGTCCGTCGCCGGAGAGGATGGCTGACCGCGGACGTCGCCGCCACCACGGAGCCGGCATCCATCAGCACGGCGCGGCCCTTGACGCAGGCGGCCATGTTGCAGACCACCATGAGCGGCAGCCTGCGGATGGGCGTCGGCTCGTCGGCGTTGGACGCGACGGAGAGCAGGCTCCTGGCCACGCCCAGGGCGCACGAGCTTGGACTGGTTCACGGCGGCGAGGGAGAGGTGGTGCGGGCGTGCAACGCGGGTCGTGGTCGCCGTCGGAGAGGACGGCGATGAGCGGCGGCACGACGCCGAGCACGCCGATCGCCGCGCGGTTGCCTTTGTGCAGCGTGAGGCCGCAGAGCGCCCCCACCACGTGGTCGCATACCTCCAGCACCGCGGCAGGGGAGGTGACGGCGTTGACAACGCCGGCACGGCGGCCACGCGCACGATGGGCACCCGGTTCCGTGGTGGTGGCGGTGGCGTCGGCGCGCGTGGGAGGTGTGGCACGAGGAGAGCACCACCCGTCGGTGTCCGGACAGCGTGCTCCAATCGCCGTCGGCCGTCGCTGCGAAACTCGTGACGCCGCCATCAGCGACACTTGTCGGTGCAGGGAGCACGGACTTTTCTTCCGGGGACCTGCCAGCGTCGCCGCTAGTGGACACGTTGCCCGACCTGCCGGCCCAGCCGCCAGTAGACATGGCGCCCGAGCAGCCATCGGCGCCGCCGCGTCGCCCGACTTGCCGGACCTGCCGCTGCCACCTCCACCGGCGTACACCGTGCCGCTCGCCGCCCACCGACCGGCGGCTCGTTGTCACTTCCAGGCACCGCCACGCCGCTCGGCGAACCAGGCTCACCTGTGGGCACGCCGCACCCGCACGGGCACCAGCTGACCCTCAGAGCCTCGCCGCCGCTGTCGCCTGTCGCGCTAGCGCTGGGCGTGCACGGCGTGCGAGCTAGGCATCCCGGGGTACCCTTGGGGCATGGGCAGCAGCCAGAGGGGCAAGGCGTGTTCGGGCAGCAGCCGTAACTGCTCAACGGCGAGGGGCACCCGTTGGAGGAGAGCTCTGGCAGGGGGTGGTGGAGAGCTATCTTCTTCGCGGTCGACCAAGGAGGAGGGCTGCGGGGTTGGAGCGACGGTGTCGAGGATGCCGGCGAGGATGTGTTAGCAGCAGGTAGTGGGAGAAGGAAGAGATGAACGGGATTTGGGGAAGAAGCAAGCAGGGGAAGAATCAAAGGACAGAGTTCACAGCACCATGGCTGGGTTCGTTGAGGAAGAAGAACAGTGTTGTCTGTTACAATAATCGATGCTCCCTTACTCCGGCTCGGCAGCCTTACATATGCCTCGACACGGGCTGGCCTGGGCCGTAGAGTACATAGGCTTCCAGCCCAAGACGACACGCAGGTCCGCTAAGTAGATTAACAGCCCAGTAACAGTACCATATCCTAACATTCCCCCTTTCTTAAAATGCAGCTTGCCCCAAGCTGCCTAATTATATGGAGTACCATATTGTGGAAAATGAAATACCATATTAGAGATGCTGTCACCAGATTAGCACTCCAGCTTCAACAAAAATGCAACAATCGGCAATGGATATAGCCTTTCTGTCACTTCAACTTTGGACAGCTTGATAATCACCACATTCAGGCAGGTGCACCACTCACTCATAGCTCTGAAGATTGCTGCCAGCTCGATAATTACCACCTGGATCCCAAGGATTATAACACAACCACAATAATGGACTTGGAGCTTGCAAGTATTTCACCTTCAGGAGCTTGGTCACCATAACATAAGCAGCTAGCAGAAGATGCCCACTGAACTGAAATACCTGATTCCAAGCAGGAGAATTTTGAACCGACAGAGCATTGCAATTCACTGACTGATTGTTAAGTAGTGATGACCTCATTTCCAGGACAAATGTGTGCTTGCCCGTAGGGAACCAAAACACCAGAGCATGCTGTGAAATATTAGAAGGACCTCTTGCTGTCCAATTGAATTTGGAGCTGTCAGATATCTGTCTCTTATACACATCTAGATGTGTATAAGAGACAGACTCCTTGCTT
>OAMR01000513.1:448914-464050 GCA_900205405.1 Echinochloa crus-galli
TTATATTGAGTAATGGCTGTCTCTTATACACATCTCACGTGCCGCATCTTTGCCGAGTGTCTTTGACTCCACACTCGGCAAAGCAGGGGCCTCCCAAACGGCTGCGGACGGCCGCGGACGGCCGTTGGCGGGGGTGTCGCGTGACGAGCACGTGCGCCTTCTTTGCCGAGTGTCAGGTCAGAGACACTCGGCAAAGCTAATGTTTGCCGAGTGTCCATGGTCGGACACTCGGCAAAACTTATATTTGCCGAGTGTCCCATTTATACCGAGTGCCTTGCCCTGGACACTCGGCAAACGGTTTCTTTGCCGAGTGCCCGATATAATGCACTCGGCAAACGGCTGGACACTCGGCATATATCCGGTTTCCCGTAGTGCATTACTTATACCCTGGATCCGCTTCTTTATGAACCAATAATGATAACCATTATAAATCTCATGGAGAGCTACAGCTTTTTTAATTATCTCCAGCTGACTTTCTATAAAAATATCATAAGGTTCTAAAAGCGAACTGCAGCAATACAACCGTAGCGGATTCAAATTAACCAGCAGTGAGAACTGTTATAAATCTCATCGAGAGCTCTAACTTTCTTTTTATCTCCAGCTAAATCTGTACAAAAATGGTTCAAAAGGTTATAAAGGTCCTTAAAAGTGAAACCTGCAGCAATACAACCGTGTGAATAATAACGGTTAAAATCTCGTTGAGAGCTGCTCTCTCCGTTCCAAAATGTAGGTCGTTTGACTTTTTCTACCACAAGTTTGACCGCTCGTCTTATTGAAAAAAATTGTGAAATTATAGTCAAATTTAAGGCATTTTTGAAGGTTTTATATCAATAAAGCGAGTCAAATTTGTGGTGAAAAAGTCAAACGACCTGTATTTTGGAACGGAGGGAGTACAACTTCCGTATACCATTTATCTTCAGTTGAATATGTATAAAAAATATTTCAAGGTTCTGAAACTTAACCTGGAGCAATAGAATCGTGATGTTGTATTTTATGAACTAGCAATGATAACATTATTCCGGTTTGGATCGGAGCACCTCTAGCGCGTTTTGAGGGGCTGCCAAGGGGCAAGGGCTGTAAGAGAAAGATTCCCTGTAGCCACACGCTGGAGGAGGGGGTGCTCCGAGGCACCATGCTAGCACCGCTGCTCTACTTTGCACCCATTGCTCTAAATAAAATAATATTTATATTGCTTTTTCAGCGCCATGCATGGAGATAAGGTTGATATTTTATCTAGATAGAGCACTCCACCGCTTAGACTATACGTTGGACCAATTTCTTTCTCGTAGCACTCATATGACTTGTCGAGATGTCTACATTTTTTTGCCAGCCATACAATGGCCCTGCTCTTAATACGTGGTCGGCTAATTAACTTAGGTTTTGTTTAGTTCTAAACTTTAGTATCTTGTCAAATACATTCAACAATGCACATTCTATGCTTCAATGAAATGTTTTCATTCTTTCATGCCTATATAGCTCATAATTTCTTCATAACTTTCATTATTTCATGCGGAGAAGGGCGTAGAAATAATTTAAAAAATATCAAATGGGTCCGGAAAAATATGATAACTTCAAATAAATCAATCTACGTCATCTATTGCCTATAGAAAAAGTTATGAACTCAAACTCTAATTCAACTTCACTTCGTTTCGAAATCCAGCTGTCTCCTTCTCAACTCTCTGAAACTTCCTATGGGGATATGCTCCGATTGAAAAGGGTCGTATATATAAACTTTTCGAAATCATCTCAACTTTTTCCCACGGGCTCCACATAAGATATAAAGAGCTTTTGACAAGTATCACTGCAAAAAAATAAAGTTGGAGCCCAAAAACATAAGTTTAAAAACTAAGGTCCCTACTTTGCCGAGTGTTTACCAAGAAACACTCGGCAAAGGCAAGCTTCGCCGAGTGTGGCCCAGGAGACACTCGGCAAAGGCAATCTTCGCCGAGTGTTTCCTGTTGAACACTCGGCAAACCCACCATGTTTAAAAAATTATTTTATGTTTGAATTTCATGTTTTTTAAATTTTCAAACTTTTATGTTTGAATTCCAAGTTTTTAAGAATATTTTCAAAATTTCAAACCTTTTTGCCGAGTGTCGTTGGTGACACTCGGCAAAAGTTCAACCCCGGGCCTGGCTGCACGCAGTGCACGTGCCACCTCTTTGCCGAGTGTCGCCTGGAGGACACTCGGCAAAGCTTTGACCATCCCAAATGTCCGCGGACGGACGTTTTCGCCCGCGGCACTTGCTGGACACGTGCCGCATCTTTGCGCGTGTCTTTGACTCCACACTCGGCAAAGCAGGGGCCTCCCCCAAACGGCTGCGGACGGCCGCGGACGGCCGTTGGCGGGGGTGTCGCCGTGACGAGCACGTGCGCCTTCTTTGCCGAGTGTCAGGTCAAAGACACTCCAGCAAAGCTAATGTTTGCCGAGTGTCCATGGTCGGACACTCGGCAAAACTTATATTTGCCGAGTGTCCCATTTATACCGAGTGCCTTGCCCTGGACACTCGGCAAACGGTTTCTTTGCCGAGTGCCCGATATAATGCACTCGGCAAACGGCTGGACACTCGGCATATATCCGGTTTCCCGTAGTGTAGGCCAAAATCTTAGAAAGATTTTTTGTTGCAGATATTATTTTTACCACAATAGGCTATTGAGTCGCCCCACCCACTCAAAGTTGTTTTAACATGCGTACATAATACAACTAATATGGTAGTCCAAAGAAAAGAACTAATGAACTAGGTAAGGCTATAAAGACCACATATATTCATAACATTAAATATAGCGCCATATAAACAAAAAACCTGATGTGGTACGAGAATTAATATAAAGAGAGAAAATTGAAGAAACCATGTCTCATTCAAAAAAAACCACATATATTCAGACCGACCAAAAAAGAAACGATAGATGAGGAAAGGAGAGAGAAGAAAGATGATTGGATGAGACTTTATTTTGAAGAAACCATACATTTGAAGTATAGTTTATATGAGTAATGTCTATTTGACATGGCAAGTACGGAATCAATAGTTTGCGGGTTTGGACTAGCCTGAGTGCAATGCTACATAGAACTTTTAGCTTATGTGGCACCATATTAAATAAGTGAGAGAGTAGAGAAAGGAAAAAACTGAGCCTCATGCAAAACCCAGTCTCAACACAAGAACCCATTCATCAGACACTATCAATGTTTGCATTGGTAAATAGTAGTGCCTTCATACTAAATACATTAATTAGTGGAGAAGAGAGATGAGGCATGTATTAATGACTCACTCTAAGAAATCATGTGTTATAGAGTAATAGTTTTTAATGTAGTGTCTTCTCGACATGATATAAACACTACCCATGGACAATATGAGTTGAAACTTCCCTAAGTCCTATTTGGCGTAACTCGAGCTCTACACTAATTAAAATAGTTTATATGCTTATTATGTTTAATCTTGGTTCATCTAAAATGCTTTTTTTTGTGCGTGTAGCTCGGATTTCTTGGAGCTACAAATACACAGCTCCAAGAAATCTTGGATCTGGATCCCTTCCAAACACCCCCTATAATATTCTTTTTCTCTATAATAATGAAGTTGACTTTCATAGTTGCCTGCTTCAAATGCAGAAGAAATCAAATCTTCTAATTCAAAAAAGCAAATCATGACTTGGTGTAACCCATGGTCTTGTTTATATTAGTCAAAGCTGCTGCTACCCTACTGCATACAGCATGCCACAAGATGATGCTAAAATCACGGTACTATTTCATATTTCCGTGGAATCATGCATCGGTTTCTACAAGATGCTCGTGTATTTCAAGGCTCCAGATTTTTAAATACTTTAACCGGCCTGAGGAATCATTCAGGTCACGTACATGTGTGAATAAAAGTGATACTATTATATATTTATATATGTATACATTTAGAAACATAAAAGGGGAGAGGAGGTGTATGTTGAAGGGTTTAAATATGAAGAAAATTAGCATGGGACTGCGAGTTAGGGTTATGGGTGGTAAAGGGCCCTCACTTTTGTACTAGAAATTTTAAGTATCGGGCCGGATTAGGGCCGGGCCAAAATAATACTAGTTTTTGAACTAAATTTTGTTAGGACCAAGTTAGATTGTGAAGTAACAAACGGGCCACGATCCATTACCACCCCTAGTTAGGGTTAGATATGTGCACATATTGAGGCACAATGGTTAATTGCTTATTAGTAGTTCCTTACATGTACTCCCTCCGGTTCATATTAGAAGTCGTTTTGAACAAGGTTTGAGTCAAACATTGAGATTATAAATAATTAATAACATTTAAGTCGTTGAGTTTGGAAATATAAAAATTATATAAATAGATTGATCTTGAAAATTACTTTTATAAAAATATATTTATATAACTTTTCATGAAATATTTTTATAGAAAAGAGAAGTTAAAGTTGTACTTTGGTGATCGTGTCGCTGTCCTAAATGACTTCTAATATGAACCGGAGGAGTATATAGTACTAGTTTTAATTAATCACGGTGTGGTAGAAATTGTTGAAAAAATGACGGTCAAATTGAAGTTTGAATGCCTATTTAATAATAAGTGGAGCCTACCCTACGCAAACAAATAGCACTGTACCTATTTTCCCCCTGAATACAATACTGTATACACTCATGTACAGATTCATGTGTCCTATGAGGCGCGGTTATATTAACCCTCTTAAAGAATACTAGATTGTCAGATTGATATATGACCAATTCACCACATATGCACGTTGGTAGCACCGAAAAAATAATTAGTGAGTATGGGTGCTGATAAGAAATGTTGCTTTTATGTTAACAACGAAACAATTCAATATTTACCCTTTGATTGTCATATTGCTAAATTTATTTAGAGAATTATTTTTGTTTCTTGTAATTTAAGACCTCCTACCAGTATCCAACATATGTTTAATAACTGGCTGATCGGGGTAGACAAGAAACTTAAATTTCAAGTTCTCATTGGAGCAAGCGCCATATGTTGGGCAATTTGGCTTTGTCGCAATGAGTTGGTTTTTGACGGGGCTCAGCGCCTTCATCTTTGCAGATAATCTTCAAGGGAACGCACTGGACCAGATTCTGGTCCCTGCTTCAAAAGGAGGAGGATCGCTTGGCTATAAAGATAGCATGCAGCCAAATTGAGGCAACAACAATGGGGTCTTCGCTAGATTTGGCTGGCGATTTAGCAACAGAATTTTAGATTGAGTCTTTCTTTCCGTCTTCTTGATCAATGACAGTTTATTAGAACTTGTGTTTGTTATTCCATGGTGTGCTGAACCTTGTTTTAGTTTGTAATAAGATACAACTTTATGCCACTACCACATATATAGAAATTAGCACCGGTTGGAAAGCCCCTTTAGCACCGGGTTTCCCAACCGGTGCTACTCTTCCGGTGCTAAAGAGTAGCACCTTTAGCACTGGGCCGGGTGAAATAACCGGTGCTAAAGGTTGGGAGCACAAGCCAAAAATATTTTCATATTTGCGTGTTGCGGGATTCGAACTCGAGACCTCTTGGCTTGCGCGCACCGACCTAACCATCTCACCTACGCAGCGCACGTGATAGGATAGAAGATGCACTTCTTTTGAAGTAGCATGTGACACCCCCATTAGCACCGGGTCGTATTTACGAACCGGTGCTAAAAGGCCTTTAGTACCGGGTCGTAACACCACCCGGTGCTAAAGGGTCACCCTTTAGCACCGGATCGTAAAACCACCCGGTGCTAAAGGAGGGGGCCCTTTAGCCCCGTGTAGTAACACCACCCAGTGCTAAAGGTGACTTTTAGCACCAGTTGATGTTACCAACCGGTGCTAAAGGGTCCTCAGGGGTACCCCAATTTTACATCCGGTGCTAATGTTGTATTAGCACCGGTTCTTGAGTGCACCGAGGCATATAGGCGCGACGGATGTGAGTTTTTCTGGTAGTGTGCATTGATCGATGCAGCGGCTGGAATATTAATATATTTCCTTTTCTTAAAAAAGACAACGACAATTCAGTTTCACAAGAAGAAAACCTAATGAACTAGGCCCTCACTTTTGTACTAGAAATTTTAAGTATCGGGCCGGATTAGGGCCGGGCCAAAATAATACTAGTTTTTGAACTAAATTTTGTTAGGACCAAGTTAGATTGTGAAGTAACAAACGGGCCACGATCCATTACCACCCCTAGTTAGGGTTAGATATGTGCACATATTGAGGCACAATGGTTAATTGCTTATTAGTAGTTCCTTACATGTACTCCCTCCGGTTCATATTAGAAGTCGTTTTGAACAAGGTTTGAGTCAAACATTGAGATTATAAATAATTAATAACATTTAAGTCGTTGAGTTTGGAAATATAAAAATTATATAAATAGATTGATCTTGAAAATTACTTTTATAAAAATATATTTATATAACTTTTCATGAAATATTTTTATAGAAAAGAGAAGTTAAAGTTGTACTTTGGTGATCGTGTCGCTGTCCTAAATGACTTCTAATATGAACCGGAGGAGTATATAGTACTAGTTTTAATTAATCACGGTGTGGTAGAAATTGTTGAAAAAATGACGGTCAAATTGAAGTTTGAATGCCTATTTAATAATAAGTGGAGCCTACCCTACGCAAACAAATAGCACTGTACCTATTTTCCCCCTGAATACAATACTGTATACACTCATGTACAGATTCATGTGTCCTATGAGGCGCGGTTATATTAACCCTCTTAAAGAATACTAGATTGTCAGATTGATATATGACCAATTCACCACATATGCACGTTGGTAGCACCGAAAAAATAATTAGTGAGTATGGGTGCTGATAAGAAATGTTGCTTTTATGTTAACAACGAAACAATTCAATATTTACCCTTTGATTGTCATATTGCTAAATTTATTTAGAGAATTATTTTTGTTTCTTGTAATTTAAGACCTCCTACCAGTATCCAACATATGTTTAATAACTGGTTGATAAGGGTAGACAAGAAACTTAAATTTCAAGTTCTCATTGGAGCAAGCGCCATATGTTGGGCAATTTGGCTTTGTCGCAATGAGTTGGTTTTTGACGGGGCTCAGCGCCTTCATCTTTGCAGATAATCTTCAAGGGAACGCACTGGACCAGATTCTGGTCCCTGCTTCAAAAGGAGGAGGATCGCTTGGCTATAAAGATAGCATGCAGCCAAATTGAGGCAACAACAATGGGGTCTTCGCTAGATTTGGCTGGCGATTTAGCAACAGAATTTTAGATTGAGTCTTTCTTTCCGTCTTCTTGATCAATGACAGTTTATTAGAACTTGTGTTTGTTATTCCATGGTGTGCTGAACCTTGTTTTAGTTTGTAATAAGATACAACTTTATGCCACTACCACATATATAGAAATTAGCACCGGTTGGAAAGCCCCTTTAGCACCGGGTTTCCCAACCGGTGCTACTCTTCCGGTGCTAAAGAGTAGCACCTTTAGCACTGGGCCGGGTGAAATAACCGGTGCTAAAGGTTGGGAGCACAAGCCAAAAATATTTTCATATTTGCGTGTTGCGGGATTCGAACTCGAGACCTCTTGGCTTGCGCGCACCGACCTAACCATCTCACCTACGCAGCGCACGTGATAGGATAGAAGATGCACTTCTTTTGAAGTAGCATGTGACACCCCCATTAGCACCGGGTCGTATTTACGAACCGGTGCTAAAAGGCCTTTAGTACCGGGTCGTAACACCACCCGGTGCTAAAGGGTCACCCTTTAGCACCGGATCGTAAAACCACCCGGTGCTAAAGGAGGGGGCCCTTTAGCCCCGTGTAGTAACACCACCCAGTGCTAAAGGTGACTTTTAGCACCAGTTGATGTTACCAACCGGTGCTAAAGGGTCCTCAGGGGTACCCCAATTTTACATCCGGTGCTAATGTTGTATTAGCACCGGTTCTTGAGTGCACCGAGGCATATAGGCGCGACGGATGTGAGTTTTTCTGGTAGTGTGCATTGATCGATGCAGCGGCTGGAATATTAATATATTTCCTTTTCTTAAAAAAGACAACGACAATTCAGTTTCACAAGAAGAAAACCTAATGAACTACTTTAATTTGTTCGCAAATAAGTATAAAATAAAGAAAATTGTTCGCAAGTAATGCTACATTTTAAGGCCTATTTGACATAGCTTTAGCTCCAAAATCCAGTCTAGATTTGCACTTTCTTTGCTAAATTAATATACTTTAAACATTAATATTTAATATAAAGTGTAAACCAAATAATTTATTTACATACTCTTTATATAATTCCAGCTCTTCCGTAAACCCTACCCTTCAGTTCTGAACATTGTCGATGCAAGAGGCAAGGCTATTCCGATCAAATAAACATGACCCTCAACACCGTCGGGCGTCAGCAGTTCAGCGTCATCATGTAATGATTCAGTGAAGTCACCTCTATATATATGTGCAGGAGACCAGTACAAACTTGCTACTACAGCTAGTTACACACACACATACACAATAGCACGCGCGGTACGAACCTGTAGGACGAAAAATGGCGAGTGTTAACCCTTCTGACGCCAACGACTGGCATGTCCGGGTCGTGAGCCGTCGCCTGGTGAAGGCCTCCGACACCTCCATCAAACCGCACATCGTCACCATGTCCAACCTCGACAGCGTCGCGCGGAACATACAGATCTCCATGTTCTGCGTCTACGCCAAGCCGCCGGCCGGCGACATCGACGCCGTCGTCGCCACCTTCGAGGCCGGCTTGCCTCCTTTCCTGAACCACTTCTTCCTGCTCACTGGCCGCATCGTGACGGCCAACACGAGCTCCGGCGTTCCCGAGGTCCACTGCCACAACCAAGGCGCCGAGCTCGTGGTCGGGGAGGCCGCTGGCGTCGCGCTCGCGAGCCTGGACTACGCCACGATGGGCGCGCCGCTGCAGAGGGTCCAGGTGCCGTACGGCGAGGACGTGGCGCTGTCGGTTCAGGTGGTCTCCTTCGCGTGCGGCGGCTTCACCGTGGCGTGGCGCACCAATCACTTCGTCGTGGACGGGTGCGCGCTGAGCTCCCTCGTCACCGCGTGGTCCGAGTTCACGCGGTCGGGGGCGACGGCGACGCTCCCGGCGGCGGTCCGGCCGAACCACGACCGCTCGGTCTTCCGCCCCCGCGCGCCGCCGTCCTACGCCGCCGCCTCGCTCGACGAGATGTTCACGCCGCTGGACGCCCGGCGCCAGGTGAACGCCCTCACGGCCGACCAGAGCTCCGTGCTCCGCTTCTACCACATCGAGGCCTCCGACGTCGCGCGGCTGCGCGAGGCGGCGAGCGCGCGACGCGGGTCCAGGCGGTCTCGGCCTACCTCTGGAAGGCCCTGGCCGGCGTCGTGGGCGCGGCGGACCCCCGCTGCCGCATGGGGTGGTGGGTGAACGGGCGCCGGCGGCTCACGGCGCCGCCGGAGCTCGTCGCGGCGATGCGCAACTACTTCGGCAACGTGATCACCTACGCCGGCGGGGAGGCGAGCGTGCGGGATCTCCTGCGGATGCCGCTGCCGGAGGTGGCGGCCATGGTGCACGGGGCGATCGCGGCGCCGGCGTACGGCGAGCACTTCCAGGAGCTGGTGGACTGGCTGGAGGAGCACAAGGCCGAGCGGCACATCCTGTCGGAGTCCATCGGCCTGGGGAGCCCCACGGTGATCGTCACGGCGTTCACCTCGTTCCGGGTCGACACCGACTTCGGTTTCGGCCACGCCGTGATGGCGGTGCCTACCACAGTGCGGACCTCGAGGCTGTGCTCGGGGTACGTGCAGATCATCGAGAGGCCCGGCGGGGACGGGTACTGGATCGTCAGTGCCTTCATGTGGCCGCGGCTCGTGGCGGCGCTTGAAGCCGACGAGCCGCGCGTCTTCAAGCCTCTCACGGCGGAGTGGCTTGGCCTGTTTGCTCCACAAGTCCCGCGCAGCCGGCTCTGAATGACCATTGCGCACGTACCGTTTACATCTGCACACTGCTTTTGCTTAGACACCACAAAATAAAAATAAGAGTATGTGTCAGTGTCACTCATTCTTGAATTGGTTTCATCAACTGGCGATTCCACTGGTTTTCAGTTAATAACCATACGGTCCATCCGTCCATGCCTGTCCCAGTTACCGCGCGTTTGGATTGATGGACGAGAACAGATTTGGAATCGAACCTAAGGCCTTCTTCAATTGCCAGCTTTTAGGCTAGCTCATAAATTTTTTAATCCATGAATAGTGTAAAAAGTTATGAGCTATCTCTTGTTTAAGAGATAGTCTCATACACGTATTTCAAGATTATGTGAGGATGACGTGTGGGGTCATTCATGTTATGAGCTATGTGCTAAAAGTTAGATCATTGAACGAGTTGTCTCTTAAAGTGCTTAGAGCTAGCGTGCTATCTCAACCATTGGAGAAGGCCTAAGCCCCTGATCAATATGTCTGCCTTTCTTCCTGTACTAACTCTTTGTTTGTTCTATTGGGAGTTTGTTCTATATAAGATCATCTTCAGGAGTTTGTTCTATTGGGAGCAATGATGGGAGAGATAATTTTGTTTGGAGCTGATATTGGGCACGTGAAAAAACTAGAGCCCAGATTTTAGAACAAATCTTTATTTTTCCAAATTAGAGCAGGGGGTTTCCTTGTTGATACTTTTCTTGATGTCCTGTTTGATCTAAACGTAACCGATTTGTACTTCTTATTGTCTATCATGTTGTGTTTCAATGTGCATATGCAATGCTTTACATATGCCACAGATAGCTCACTAATGTGCCCGGACCTAGCCTTCAATTTATTTTTGCAGGATGCACTGCATGGAGGCACTTTATTAATTGTTGGATTTGTCAGCGTCACGTACGTGTATTCTGTTTCAACAAGAAATCAGCAGGGGTACATGCTTAGCAGGTGGTGTTTGTGAAAGAGAAAACGTAGAACCAGTTCATCTTTTTTAAGTAGGTTTTTTAACCAAACCTAAGGGTTTCTTCCTAAAAAATCTTGATCCGTATGGTAGAGGGGGTGCTATCGTGATGTTTTTAATTATTGCACGTTATGTGACGGTTGTACACGGCCTTTTTGTATGTAAAAATCATGGATGTACTTTCCTCTCAGATAACATATTTGTTTCTTTGTTTCGCCAATACCCTCCCTCGAAATGGTTGTACAGTCGGTGAATGGGCCGGCAGTAGAACTCCATCTTTAATGTTGGTTTTATATAGAACCGATGCGGATAAAAGATTAGGACCGTCGGAAAGTGTTCCGCCGGTAGAAAAAGGCATTTGTGCCGTCGTTTTGGTACCGACTGTTGATTTTCGGTCAGAAATGATGCTTTGGAACCGTTGGTATATGCTTAGTCTGTAGTAGTGAGAGATGATCTCCATAAAAAAAATCTTTTCTTTTCCATACAAATCTATTTGGTCTGCCATATAACCAATCAGTCGAAGCCCTCTTTTCTAGCCCTCCCCACGAGCACATATTGTCAAATGGCCTTGTCTTTCGCGACTTGGACCCATGAGAGACAAATTTCATCCTGGAGGCGACGGTACCTCAATCGAAAGAGGCTGTTGTTAGATATGAGATGAACTGTGAACAACACTGGTATGCTAATTTCTGCACAAGGAAACTGATGAATAATTATTCTGTCAAAAAAATATGTCATAATCAGATGTTGTTGACACTTGAAATTGGATCAACTAGGATTTTTACGAAAACCGGATGCTGTAGAATGCATGCCTTGGGGATTTAGACAAGTGCCGAGCGTATTGGCACTGCGCGTGGCTTGTGTTGTGTGCTCACGTTTGTTGGCCACACGAAATTAACGTTCCTGTTTCCCTGCGCACGCCTCAAAATCGTTTTCGTTTTGCTGAAGTTGGCCCCACGAGTCAGCGGCAGAGTGGGTAGAACAACAGCTACAGGGGGATTCGCAGCTGACAGCAAACGCCGGCGGGGGCAGTGCGGCGGCCGGAGGCGACGGGGGCGTGGACGGGGCGGGCTGCGTGTTCTGCCGCATCATTCGCGGCGAAGCGCCGGCGTATAAGGTGCGTGGGTGGACAGCTTTGTTTATTGTTTCTCGCGATTTGGGTTTGCCCTTGTGCGCGAACTCGGAGAAAATTGTAATTTTAGTACTTGAAATGTTGCGCTTCGCAGTTTTAACATTCATAGTATTATCCTCGTAAAAAGAGCCTCGAAACATTATGCTCTTGTCAAATGTCCTCCCCTCTCTTCTAATTAAAATAAACAGAAAAGGACACTTTTGCCCTCGGCTCTCTTTTGGACTGCACGTACGACGCTCCTGGTGTGGCCTGGTGTCCGATATAAGCAGGAGCCTCGTCACACGGCACGTACGGCGTGCATCGGCCGGCGCCTGAAGATGGCGTCACCACCGCTGACGCCCATGCCACTGAGGCACCATGGTTGTTGCCTGATGGGAACTTGGGATCGAGACGGCACTGGCAATTTCAGATCACGGTTGGGCAGGGCACGGAGCAAGCGCCAAGCGAGCTCTGATGGGATTTGCATTTGCCTCTCTGATGACGGCAGTGGCGTAGCCACATTGGGGCGAGCTGGGGCAGCCGCCCCAGCTAAATTTGTGCTAGTTCGAGTACATCCCTTCTTATCTGACGATATTTTTAAGCTTCGCCAGCAGTTCTAGATGGCGTTATAGCTAGCAGGTTCTCATTACTTGCTAATTTGTGTCTTTATTCTTCAAATTTGAGGATACATCTTTAAACTTCACATAAAATTTGTGCAATTGTAGTATATAGATGTGTGAACGGGTGTGTGTTTCATTTTGATTTGGTACGTCGTTAGATTCGCCCCAGCTAATTTTTTTTCCTGGCTCCGCCACCGGATGATGGGTGGATTTGTAGAGCCGAGGAAAAGTAACTCTTACGGATCATGATCATGCCATACCTAAATTGACGTCAAAAACAACTCAAATTTGAACGAAGAATCAAAGACGTCGGCCAGCTACACGGCAGTGAAAGTGCAAGCACCAACATCGCCAGGTAAATACGTTTCAATTTTTTTTCCGCGTGGTGGAGACATTCAGAGGACGCAGTGTTACCATCGCTGGTAACGGCCCAGAAGATGGCCAGGACTCTGCGATGGAGTCCGGCCCAGGAAGAGACGCCGGCGCAAGAAGGAAGGCCCAGCCCAACCCGAAGGTCTTCGGCCCAGATTGGACCCAGTAGCGTGTGTGTACCGCGTGAGTGCGTGGGTATTAATCAAGGTGTGAATCGAGAGAGAGAAAGGCATGAACTGTGATGTAACAAACTCAACTACTTGCTCTAAGCAGCCGTCGGTGTTCTTCCTGCCTATCTGCTTCCCTCTTCTTCCCAATTCCTGCTCATCCCCTAACACGCAGCTCATATCCAATTAAAGCCTCACCACGCGGCCTGGGCGGGGACCAGCGGCGTGGCCTGGGCAGCGACGAGCGGAGCTTGGCCGGGCGGCACGACGCCGGGACGAGCGGAGCTTGGCCGGGCGGCACGACGCCGGGACGAGCGGAGCTTGGGTTGACGGCGTGGCGCCGGGCGGCGATCCGTCGTGGTCCATTGAAGACCGGCGTCGACTCGGCGAAGACGCGAACGGTTACCCGTAAAAAAAAAGAAGACACGAACGGTAGGAGACCGAGGCGTCGTTCAATCTTTCTCGATCCGAAATTACAGGGGAAATACATGCCATGAAAAAGTTAGGGGCAAAATTGTCCTTTTAGCTAGTAAATACCTGTATTTTGATTAAAGAATAGGGGAAATACACCTAATGACATGGAAAACAAGAGTACGACGTTTCGAGGCCTATTTTTACGAAGACGATGTTAAGAATGGCAAAACTGTAAAACGCAATGTTTCGAGTACCAAAATTGTAATTTTCTCGCGAACTCGAGTGGATGGATAAGTGAAAGTGCGCGGGAGCCTTGTTCTAGCTCGAAATTAGGGGTTCTGGGTGGATAATTGCAAAAGTTCTCTGCTCTGTTGCTGAAAATTGAAAGTGAAGTCAAAGCTTAGGACCACAATTTTCGAATCAGTACAGTAGCGTAGCGCCTGATTGTCTCCATAATATTTGAGTTACTGTACTTCATAGAAGCCATTCCAAGCTGCGGGAATTCTCAGTTCTTTGGGCACTGAGCTCTATGTTGGGGGCTACTCAAACAGTAGACATGGTCATGTCGCTCAGAAGTGATTATGGTCGAGTGGAGATTGCAGTCCTTGATGCTAACCTTCTTCCGAACAGAATTGAGTCGGTGGTTATCGGGGACAGGCTATACACCTTGCCGATTCAGGTTGAGGGGGCGTGATGTTGTACTAGATGATCCCAACATGGAAGTGTCCAGCAACAATGATGGACATGATGGCAGTTGCGGAAACAAAGACCATAAACTAACAGATAATGGGAAAGAAAATAAGAACAAGAATAATGCTGGGTCAGAAAGCACACATACTCAAATCCCAACCAAATTAGATGGTCAACAAACAGATGGGATATTTGAACCTGTGAAGGCCAATGACAACAGAGACGATGGTATGCTTTTGGAAGGTTCTGAATATACTAGTAACTATTCCAATGTTAATTTTCGGAAAGGTAATTTTCCTTTAAATTTCAGCCAAGAATTTAGGCATTGGAACAACAATACTGAGTTGAGAATGCAAAAAGTCATTCTAAGACTTTGTTTTCTACAGAGAGTCATGCTATAGCTTGTACCTCACAAAGTACAGAAGCAGGCAATGCACTTGTCAACGAATTATGTCGAGCACGTCTAACCGGGATACCCCGAGGAGTAGATTTGCGAGGGTCTCGCCGAGTTCTAGGAACGATGGTGCACGAACAACACAATTTAGACAGGTTCAGGCCGCGAGTAGCGTAATACCCTACGTCCTGTATCGTTGATTGTATTTCGTATATCTTTTGGAGGGGTCCCTGCTCCGCCTTATATAGTCTGGGGAGCAGAGTTACAAGTCGGTTACGAATCTTAGAAACGCTATAACTTTCACGTTTTAGCTCCGATTTGCGTGATTTTCGCGCTCATGTGTTCGTAGCGAAGCGTAGATCATTTCTAGCTCCTGTTTTTGTACTGTTTTCACTGTTGGTGTACTGTTTCTAATAGAATTAAATTGTTTGCATGTGATGATTGCTTTGGGATGCGTGCGTGTTGATCGTGTCCAGTCGGTGAGCCCGTAGCCTTGGACTTCGAGTACGTTGAGGAC
>OAMR01000513.1:488137-506218 GCA_900205405.1 Echinochloa crus-galli
GACTGGGGGGTCGCTCGATGGCGCAGCCAGCTCGAGTTTCTCGACTCCTTCCATAATTGGAAAAGAGTTGTACCCAGACTCAACTTCATAGATGCTGATCGGAATTTGAATCGATGTCGAAGTAGAAGTTGAGGTTGAAGTCGAAGCCGAAGAACTCGTCGAGATCTGATTCTCGACGAGATCATGGAGCAGCTCCACTGAAGGCGTCGGCGTCGAGTAGGGCCCGGGTCGATCTGCAAAAGGCGTCGGCGTCGAGTATGGCCCGGGTCGATCTGCAAGGAGTGACTCGAAACCACATCTGCCATCAGAAATAAAAGTCCATGCACCGATGACGAACCATAAACACATAGGCGCTTGATGCCTAACGATACTGCAATACAAAGGCCATGTAGCATGGCTTCATACTCAGCTTCATTGTTTGTGACTTGAAAAAGTATCTGCAAAACATACTTGAGTTGTTCTCCTTTGGGGGAAATCAACAGAACTCCTGCGCCACCACCTTCTAGCTTTAAAGACCCATCAAAATACAAGACCCAATGCTCTGGACGAGTAGTTGATCTGAAATATTGGAGCTCCATCCATTCAACTGTGAAATCAGCAAGTTGCAAAGACTCTAGAACTAGTGCAACACCAGAAAACCTTGCTATCGCTACTATGAACATCAAGGTTTTCTGGTGTTCCTTGAAGCACTGTCTGGTCCCCTACCAGCTGGAAAGCTTGATGGAGATTGCGAGTAGCCGAGGCTCGCAAGGCTGCGTTGATCCGTCGTTCCTTGCGCTTCGCGTTCCTTGATCGCCTTGTAGCCTTCGCTTGCTCGGTTTCTCCTGGTTGCGAATTCTCTTCATCTGAAATATCGGCCACAAGCTCACGGTCATACTGTCCGCCTTGTCCTGATGCTCCTGCCATGTATACTTGCCTGCTGGGGTCAGGTAACAGCAGGGTCGGTGTACTGGAGAAATTGTCTCCTGTTGAGTCAGTTGAGGACGTGATCCACGACTGGATTCAAAACTAGTGGGTATCTGCCTGGATTGGCAAAATTGGTCCATTGGTCCGCCCTGGAGAAGGTGATGGGGACCTCAGACCACTTGAGATATGTGGGGGTAGCTGGCTCGATTGCCATGATCTCTCTGAGGGATAGCTTCTTGGCTCGCTTGGATTGGGTGAGGGTATCTCCACTGAAAAGCACAGCAACGACGTTGTCAACTTGAGGGAAGCCGTTGTCGGTACCATCACCGTCGCTATCTTTCTTTTTATTCTTTGGAGTTCTTTTCTCAGGCAGCTCCCGCTTGTCAAACTCCTTCTTGATATGGATGCATTGAGCCATCGTATGTTTGCCGTGCGGGTGATATGGGCATGGTATGTTCATGACTTTATCCAGGTCTGGAGTGGATTTCTTTCGCGTGGAGCGCTCTACTGCCGCGACTGTGTTGTCTGGCTTGCGCTTATTGCGGTTGAAATCACGCCTGTTGTTGTTGTTGTTGTTGCGGCGGTCGGGACTGCGCTTGTCTTGGTTGTTGCCACCATTGGAGTTGTTGTTGTCCTTGCGCCTGTCAAAGCGTTCGCGTTCACAATTGTCTTGGTCTGCCCAATCAGCTGCCATGCGTCTGAGTTCTGCAATGGTTTTTGGACGGCGTCTTCCAAACTCTCGATGAAGCTCACGTGCCCACAAACCATCATGAAAGCAGTCGATGATCTCCCTGTCTGACACGTCTATGATTGTAGCCCTCTTTTCAAAGAATCTCTTGATGTATTTACGCAAAGTTTCCGTAGTGTAGCAAAAAGCACCGAAAGGAGTGATGAATGATGTTTTGATCTGGTCCTCCTTGGCTAGGGCTATCTGATGATACCCTGAATAGCAATCAAGGAAGGATAGCAATGCACACCCTGCAGTAGAATCCACGACTTCATCAATTCGTGGGAGGCCCATAGGGTCTGGAGGGCAATGTTTGTTGAGATCTGTATAATCAACACACATACGCCACTCATTGTTGTTTTTCTTTCGAACCAGGACTGGATTGGCTAACCACTCGGGATGAAAGACTTCTTTGATAAAGCCAGCCGCGAGTAGTTTTGCTATCTCCGCCTTGATGGCGTTGCGCCGTTCCTGGTCGAAGCGTCGTAACCGTTGACATTTGGGTTTCGCGTCTTTCTTGACATTGAGTTTGTGCTCGGCAAGCTCCCTAGGAACACCAGGCATATCAGATGGTTTCCAAGCAAATATATCTTTAATATGGAGGCGATAAGTTCCAGCCCCAATGACTTGTTTGACAATAAACGGGCCTTCCCATCGTGACATGACATCATCTGAAGGGTCATTATCAGGGTTGTTGTCCCTACCGCGAGGCTGTGTATCGCGGTGTCGAGTGCGGGTAGTTTCGCGAGGCGGTTCTTGAGCCCGTGTGCGATTAGTATCGCGGGGTGGGTCTTGAGCCCGTGTGCGATTAACATCACGAGGTGGGTTGTCGTCAGGCTGCTCTTGATCGACCTGGATCGGGCCATATTGCTGCTCAAACTTGGTACGTCTGCGAATCTCTGCCGCAATCCGCTCAGCTCGTCGTGCATCAATTTGAGAGCGAGCATCTCGAGTTGCATTGATCGTGGCGCGAAGGTCTGTAGCAGGAGGGTTCTCAACCCTATTGCCACCAGCTGGATCGCGGAGGACGATCTGTCTTGAATTTGCGGGAGCGTCTTGACTTGGATGTGGAGAGTGGACAGTATGCCTGCTGCCTTGTGGCCGGCTCCCACTGGCTGCTAGTCCACCATTAAGATCTTGGCGCACTGCCTCTAGCATGGCGATCGCCTGCCCTAATGCTGGTGTATTTGGCAGGGCCTTGATGATCTCAGTAGCGACAGCAAGGTTTTCTGGTGTTCCTTGAAGCACTGTCTGGTCCCCTACCAGCTGGAAAGCTTTTGAGATCTGTATAATCAACACACATACGCCACTCATTGTTGTTTTTCTTTCGAACCAGGACTGGATTGGCTAACCACTCGGGATGAAAGACCTCTTTGATAAAGCCAGCCTCGAGTAGTTTTTCTATCTCCGCCTTGATGGCGTTGCGCCGTTCCTGGTCGAATCGTCGTAACCGTTGACGTTTGGGTTTCGCGTCTTTCTTAACATTGAGTTTGTGCTCGGCAAGCTCCCTAGGAACACCAGGCATAACAGATGGTTTCCAAGCAAATATATCTTTATTAGCACGAAGGAACTTGACGAGCACGTCTTTCTATTTACAATCTAAGCTGGCCCCTACGAGGGCCGTTTGTGATGAATCGTCCGTCTGAAGATCAACAGTCTTGATCTGCACTTCTTCGGAGGGCTTGAAACTCATGTTGGTGGACTTCTTGGCTGGGACTTCAGAACCTTCTTCCTTCGACTTGTTGGCGAGGGCGAGGACCTCCATCATCTGATCTCGTAAGTACTCAATGAAAGGTTGCATCCAATCAGTATCAATGATCATAACCTGCAGATCAGGACGTGGATGAGCATTCGTGATATGCTCAGGAGTTGTTTCTTGAATAGATGGATGATGTAACTCATGAACAAATATTTCTGCGGGGACGTCTGCTCGTTGCGATCCCAGTTTGGATAGAGCGTCCGCAGCAACATTGTAATCACGAACGACAGCTGTTCTGAAATTGGACGCGGTACCGAAGGCGACTGGTAAGGTAACCTGTCCCAAGGGAATTGCAGCTTTGCCTGGAACGATGCCATAGAACGGAGATTCCATGGGCTTTAGATATTTTGTGATATCAAGTCCCATCTTAGTAAAAGTCTTGGCGAAGATAATATTGAGCCCACTGCCACCGTCGATGAGTACTTTGGTCAATCTGGCTTGCGCCACGACTGGATTCAAAACTAGTGGGTATCTGCCTGGATTGGCAAAATTGGTCCATTGGTCCGCCATGGAGAAGGTGATGGGGACCTCAGACCACTTGAGATATGTGGGGGTAGCTGGCTCGATTGCCATGATATTGGAAAAGATTGAAAATAATGCCGTAACTTTCTGGAAGTTATAAATACTGCATATAAGAGTTTCTGAACTTGAGGATAACGAATTTTAGACGCAGAGAGTACCTCACTGATGAAATATACCGGACGTTGGACTGGAAATACATAACCTTCCTTCTTGCGTTCCACCACAATAACAGTACTAACCACGTGTGTAGTAGCCGCAATATATAACAATAATCGTTCACCTTTGGTTGGAGCAACGAGGATCGGTGGAGAGGTTAGGTAGCTCTTGAGTTGTTGGAAAGCTTGATCAGCCTCCTCTGTCCAAGTAAACTTGTCCTGCTTCTTGAGAAGTTTGAAGAAAGGGAGGCCCTTTTCTCCAAGTCTTGAGATGAATCTATTCAATGCCGCGAGGCATCCTGTGAGTCTCTGGACTTCCTTGATATTCTTCGGGACTTCCATCTGAAGAACAGATGTGATCTTGTCAGGATTAGCTTCGATGCCCCTGTGACTGACTATGAACCCGAGTAGTTTGCCAGCAGGTACACCAAAAACACACTTAGTCGGGTTAAGCTTCCATCGAAATTTCCTGAGGTTGTCGAATGTCTCCTGCAAGTCAGCAATGAACTTGTCTGGATCTCTTGTCTTGACCACCACATCATCAACGTAAGCCTCCACATTGACACCAATCTGAGAAGAGAGACATTTGTTTATGGCACGCTGATATGTAGCTCCCGCGTTCTTCAAACCGAACGACATGGTAGTGTAGCAAAAAGCACCAAAAGGAGTGATGAACGATGTTTTGATCTGGTCCTCCTTGGCTAGGGCTATCTGATGATACCCTGAATAGCAATCAAGGAAGGATAGCAATGCACACCCTGCAGTAGAATCCACGACTTCATCAATTCGTGGGAGGCCCATAGGGTCTGGAGGGCAATGTTTGTTGAGATCTGTATAATCAACACACATACGCCACTCATTGTTGTTTTTCTTTCGAACCAGGACTGGATTGGCTAACCACTCGGGATGAAAGACTTCTTTGATAAAGCCAGCCGCGAGTAGTTTTGCTATCTCCGCCTTGATGGCGTTGCGCCGTTCCTGGTCGAAGCGTCGTAACCGTTGACGTTTGGGTTTCGCGTCTTTCTTGACATTGAGATTGTGCTCGGCAAGCTCCCTAGGAACACCAGGCATATCAGATGGTTTCCAAGCAAATATATCTTTAATAGCACGAAGGAACTTGACGAACGCGTCTTCCTATTTACAATCTAAGCTGGCCCCTACAAGGGCCGTTTGTGATGAATCGCCCGTCTGAAGATCAACAGTCTTGATCTGCACTTCTTCGGAGGGCTTCCTGGTTGCGAGTTCTCTTCATCTGAAATATCAGCCACAAGCTCACGGTCATACTGTCCGCCTTGTCCTGATGCTCCTGCCATGTATACTTGCCTGCTGGGGTCAGGTAACAGCAGGGTCGGTGTACTGGAGAAATTGTCTCATGTTGAGTCAGTTGAGGACGTGATCGAGGTCGTCCTGCCGTCTTGATAAGGCAAGTCTTCCAGGATCACAGCGCTTAGCCTCGACTCGTCGTTCTATTGGAAATCAGCAGGGACTGCTCCAGGCCAGTGGACAAGGAGCCCTCCTGGGGAGTTGGTGACGACAAGTCCTGATGGCAACCGAACGAGTGGTTGCTCGAGGCTGAAGTCGGTCTTGAAATACGCACTGCAGGTGAGGCGTGCTACGTTATCTGGAGAATCGATCAGCAAGATCGTGAAATCATCTTCATCATCATCCTCTGATGGCTCAGGGACCGGCTCAGAGTCCTTGCAAAGGCTTGCGATCTGGCTGGGCGTTGTTATTGCTTGGTTGCCTTGATTGGCGACGTACATCTGCTGATATAGCGCCGTGGAGTTGGTGAGACCGAACGGGAGTTGGACTGGGGGGTCGCTCGATGGCGCAGCCAGCTCGAGTTTCCCGACTCCTTCCATAATTGGAAAAGAGTTGTGCCCAGACTCAACTTCATAGACCCCGATCGGAATTCGAGTCGATGTCGAAGTAGAAGTTGAGGTTGAAGTCGAAGCCGAAGAACTCGTCGAGATCTGATTCTCGACGAGATCATGGAGCAGCTCCACTGAAGGCGTCGGCGTCGAGTAGGGCCCGGGTCGATCTGCAAGGAGTGACTCGAAACCACATCTGCCATCAGAAATAAAAGTCCCTTATCGAGTAGTTTAATCCTTGGATGAGTGGTCCTAGGGATCCTGGTCCCACAGCACTTGATGTTCATCAGTGGTGCCAGACCTGCTACATGAGGCGGGAACGATACTGTCCCAGGCTAACGAAAGGCTTCTGTCACCTTTGACCCCGCTGAGAAGGAGCAAGCGTAGGGAACAGTCGATTGACGTACATTCTTTGGAGCGTGCTGAGAGTATTAAAGCAAAGCTCAACTTGGAGGAGCCTGGTACGTCCAATCACATATCCTTGTCCACTCTTACAGATTCACATATAGCATCTAATATGGAAAAATTAGGAATCTCTGTCGGTAGTGACATTTCTAAAGGGGTAGGAAAAATTAGGAACATGGAAATTGATATGTTATCAGTGGCACAAAAGAAAGATAAATCGGGTGATAAGTTGATTGATGCCTTTGTAGAGGATTTGAGTGATACAGACAGTGACCTTGGTTTGGACCTCCAGGCAATAAATCACCTTGTCCGTCATATTGCTGAGGATGTCTTGGGAGAAGACAGCAGTCACTAGAGTGACTTTAAAGCTGTGCCCAGGAAAAATAAGTCGGGTTCAAATAAAAAATCTAGGAAAAATAAAAAAAATAGCTTATAATAGTAATATGTCAAGATGAAGGGAATTTTTTGGAACAGTAGAGGTCTTCGGGACTTGGCTAAATCTGTTTACTTTTATATACAACTAGAGATGAGCATTTAGACTTCATTTGTTTACTAGAAACCGGCAGAAATGATTACACAACTCACGAGTTAGCTCGTTTTTGTGGTGAGAAAAATTTCTTTTGAAGTTGGTCTACACCAAGGGGTAGATCAGGGGGGATCTTAGTTGGAGTTAATTTGGACACTTTTGATGTTGCAAATATCTCTCATGGCGACTTCTATATGAAGTTTAAGCTAAAAAATAAGAGTGATAATTTTGAATGGATATTAGTGGCAGTATATGGTGCTGCCTAGATTGAATTTAAGACTTTCTTACGTGAGTTGGTACATACTTGTTCTATGGAATCGACACCTCTCCTAGTTGGAGGCGATTTTAACATTATTAGGAGCCCAAGTGAAAAAAACAATAACAGATATGAGGATCGATGGCCATTCTTATTCAATGCAGTTATAAACACCTTGGATTTAAGAGAACTAGAGCTATCTAGTCGACAATTCACCTGGGCTAATAATTTACCAATATCAACTTACGAAAAACTTGATAGAGTTTTAGTAACTACTGACCCGGAATTAAGATATCCAAAAGCAATAGTGCAAGCCCTCACTCGACAAATCTCGGACAATACCCCTTTATTACTAGACACACGGGAGATTCATCCAAATCAAACACAAAGCATTTGTTCAAATTTGAACTAGGCTGGTTGATGAGAGATGGCTTCTATGATCTAGTTGCAGAGGTATTGCACAATGAAAATAAGGGCAGGACGCCATTAGAGAGATGGCAAAACAAAATAAGAAGGCTAAGATAGTACTTAAGAGGCTGGGCGAAAAATATAAGTGGTGCATACTGACACTACCAGAATCGATGACATCCGCACCGGGTGGGAAAGGACTTTAGCACCGGGTTTCCCACCCGGTGCCACTAATCCGAGGCTAAAGGGGTAACCCTTTAGCACCGGGTTCAATAACCGGTGCTAAAGGGTCCCTTTAGCACCGGTTGCTGTTATCAGGGTTGTTGTCCCTACCGCGAGGCTGTGTATCGCGGTGTCGAGTGCGGGTAGTTTCGCGAGGCGGTTCTTGAGCCCGTGTGCGATTAGTATCGCGGGGTGGGTCTTGAGCCCATGTGCGATTAGCGTCACGAGGTGGGTTGTTCTCAGGCTGCTCTTGATCGACCTGGATCAGGCCATATTACTGCTCAAACTCGGTACGTCTGCGAATCTCTGCCGCAATCCGCTCAGCTCGTCGTGCATCAATTTGAGAGCGAGCATCTCGAGTTGCATTGATCGTGGCGCGAAGGTCTGTAGCAGGAGGTAGTGCTGGCTCTATAGCCATTGTACCTCTAACCACTTGACTTAGGTAGATAGAGTCCCAGGAATCCTTTATCTCTTCTCGTTGTCCTCCCAACTATCTATACCTTCTCTCATCTATCCAAGCCTCCTTGAGCTGTGTATGTCACGGTGTATCCACTCCTATCAAAATACCGTTTATCCCCCGTCTTGTTTAGCGCCTCCCGCCGCCGCGCTCAAGGACACCGTGCCGGCGACGCGGGAGCCTCCGCCCGCCGAGGTCGAGCCGAGGCCGACGCCCACGCAGGTGACCCCAAGGCCGGGGCAGGATCCCCTGGTGCTAACCATGGAGTCGGGGCAGGAGGACAGTGACATGGCCATGCCCTCCCCTGCGAGAGGGCGTGAGGAGGCCGCGCCAGCCGGGGATGCGGCGGCCCAGCCGACCCCGGACCGCGCGCGAGGTGTGTCCCCAGACGGCGATGATGGGCGCGCTCCCCCAGAGGGGGCGATTGTGATCGCGACGCCGTCCACCTTCCCTTCTTTGCTGAGAGTGAAGCTGGCAGGATGCAAGTACTGGCGTCCTTTGTCTCTCTTTTCTGGATGTAGATCATTCTGTTGTTTCAATCGTTTCAGCTCTTGTCGTGCTTCCAGTGTATCTTTTGGCTTCCCATAAGTACCCAGGAAGCTTATCAAGTTCACGCAAAGATTCTTCGTCAGATGCATCACATCAATCGCGTTACGGACCTCTAAACGTTGCCAATAAGGTAGCTCCCAAAAGATAGACTTCTTCTTCCACATCGCGGCACGACCATCCTCGCCCGTCGGAGCAGCCTGGCTTCCGTCTCCCTTGCCAAACACCACGTGTAGGTCCTTCACCATATCAAATAGCTCTTCTCCACTCCGGTGTCTCGGCTTTGTACGGCGGTCAGCATTCCCGCCAAAATGCGCACATTTCTTTCGTAGCTCATGCTTCGCCGGAAGGAATCGACGGTGACCCATGTACACAACTTTACGACAATGTTTCAAATACATGCTTTCGGTTTCCTCTAAACAGTGAGTGCATGCTTTATATCCTTTGTTTGATTGTCTTGATAGGTTACTTAGTGCAGGCCAGTTGTTGATGCTTATGAAAAGCAGTGCTCGAAGGTCAAACTGCTCCTGCTTGTCCTCATCCCACATGCTAACACCTTCATTCTTCCACATCTGTAAAAGTTCGTCAACCAATGGTCTTAGGTACACATCAATGTCGTTGCTAGGTTGCTTTGGGCCTTCGATGAGCACTGGCATCATAATGAACTTCCGCTTCATGCAGAGCCAGGGGGGTAGGTTGTAGATACAAACAGTCACGGGCCAAGTTCTATGAGTACTGCTCATTTCACCAAAAGGGTTCATGCCATCAGTACTTAAACCAAGCCTAACATTCCTCGCATCAGCATCAAACCCTGGGAATGCTCTGTCGATGTTCCTCCACTGGGATCCATCGGCAAATCTTATAAATTAATAGAAAATCAATATAAAATGCTAGAAAATCAATATAAAATGCTAGAAAATCAATATAAAATGCTAGAAAATCAATATAAAATGCTAGAAAATCAATATAAAATGCTAGAAAATCAATATAAAATGCTAGAAAATCAATATAAAATGCTAGAAAATCAATATAAAATGCTAGAAAATCAATATAAAATGCTAGAAAATCAATATAAAATGCTAGAAAATCAATATAAAATGCTAGAAAATCAATATAAAATGCTAGAAAATCAATATAAAATGCTAGAAAATCAATATAAAATGCTAGAAAATCAATATAAAATGCTAGAAAATCAATATAAAATGCTAGAAAATCAATATAAAATGCTAGAAAATCAATATAAAATGCTAGAAAATCAATATAAAATGCTAGAAAATCAATATAAAATGCTAGAAAATCAATATAAAATGCTAGAAAATCAATATAAAATGCTAGAAAATCAATATAAAATGCTAGAAAATCAATATAAAATGCTAGAAAATCAATATAAAATGCTAGAAAATCAATATAAAATGCTAGAAAATCAATATAAAATGCTAGAAAATCAATATAAAATGCTAGAAAATCAATATAAAATGCTAGAAAATCAATATAAAATGCTAGAAAATCAATATAAAATGCTAGAAAATCAATATAAAATGCTAGAAAATCAATATAAAATGCTAGAAAATCAATATAAAATGCTAGAAAATCAATATAAAATGCTAGAAAATCAATATAAAATGCTAGAAAATCAATATAAAATGCTAGAAAATCAATATAAAATGCTAGAAAATCAATATAAAATGCTAGAAAATCAATATAAAATGCTAGAAAATCAATATAAAATGCTAGAAAATCAATATAAAATGCTAGAAAATCAATATAAAATGCTAGAAAATCTTATAAATTACTAGAAAATCTTATAAATTACTAGAAAATCTTATAAATTACTAGAAAATCTTATAAATTACTAGAAAATCTTATAAATTACTAGAAAATCTTATAAATTACTAGAAAATCTTATAAATTACTAGAAAATCTTATAAATTACTAGAAAATCTTATAAATTACTAGAAAATCTTATAAATTACTAGAAAATCTTATAAATTACTAGAAAATCTTATAAATTACTAGAAAATCTTATAAATTACTAGAAAATCTTATAAATTACTAGAAAATCTTATAAATTACTAGAAAATCTTATAAATTACTAGAAAATCTTATAAATTACTAGAAAATCTTATAAATTACTAGAAAATCTTATAAATTACTAGAAAATCTTATAAATTACTAGAAAATCTTATAAATTACTAGAAAATCTTATAAATTACTAGAAAATCTTATAAATTACTAGAAAATCTTATAAATTACTAGAAAATCTTATAAATTACTAGAAAATCTTATAAATTACTAGAAAATCTTATAAATTACTAGAAAATCTTATAAATTACTAGAAAATCTTATAAATTACTAGAAAATCTTATAAATTACTAGAAAATCTTATAAATTACTAGAAAATCTTATAAATTACTAGAAAATCTTATAAATTACTAGAAAATCTTATAAATTACTAGAAAATCTTATAAATTACTAGAAAATCTTATAAATTACTAGAAAATCTTATAAATTACTAGAAAATCTTATAAATTACTAGAAAATCTTATAAATTACTAGAAAATCTTATAAATTACTAGAAAATCTTATAAATTACTAGAAAATCTTATAAATTACTAGAAAATCTTATAAATTACTAGAAAATCTTATAAATTACTAGAAAATCTTATAAATTACTAGAAAATCTTATAAATTACTAGAAAATCTTATAAATTACTAGAAAATCTTATAAATTACTAGAAAATCTTATAAATTACTAGAAAATCTTATAAATTACTAGAAAATCTTATAAATTACTAGAAAATCTTATAAATTACTAGAAAATCTTATAAATTACTAGAAAATCTTATAAATTACTAGAAAATCTTATAAATTACTAGAAAATCTTATAAATTACTAGAAAATCTTATAAATTACTAGAAAATCTTATAAATTACTAGAAAATCTTATAAATTACTAGAAAATCTTATAAATTACTAGAAAATCTTATAAATTACTAGAAAATCTTATAAATTACTAGAAAATCTTATAAATTACTAGAAAATCTTATAAATTACTAGAAAATCTTATAAATTACTAGAAAATCTTATAAATTACTAGAAAATCTTATAAATTACTAGAAAATCTTATAAATTACTAGAAAATCTTATAAATTACTAGAAAATCTTATAAATTACTAGAAAATCTTATAAATTACTAGAAAATCTTATAAATTACTAGAAAATCTTATAAATTACTAGAAAATCTTATAAATTACTAGAAAATCTTATAAATTACTAGAAAATCTTATAAAAAGAGAAAAAAGGATATCACAGAAAAGATTGACCAATTGGATAGAAAAGCCGAAGTAACAATGTTACAACCACACGAAGTGGACATAAAGCATTGTTTAAAAGAACGGCTAGTTCAATTACTAAGGGAAGAAGAAATTAAATGGTATCAAAGATCAAAGGCTCGGCATCTTTTAAATGGGGATAGCAATACTAAATATTTCCAGTTAGTGGCGAATGGTAAACACAGGAAGACACACATCTTTCAGCTTGAAGATGGGAGTCGGATAATTAGGGGGGATGCTGAATTGAAATCATACATCACACAGTATTATAAAGGCCTTTTTGGTCCAAATGAGTGTGACGGTTTCAGTATGGATGAATCCAGAACAGATGGCATCCCACAAATATCGGTTGATGACAATGAAAGATTGATAACGCCTTTCACCGAGAATGAGGTTAAAGAAGCAATATTCTAAATGAAACACAATAAAGCACCGGGAAGTCATTAAACACGACCTTATGGCTTTATTTAATGAGTTCCATAGCAGAACATTGAATCTTTATAGCCTCAACTTTGGAGTCATTACACTACTACCAAAGCAAAAGGAGGAGGCGACTCATATCAAGCAATTTCGTCCTATTTGCCTACTGAATGTAAGTTTTAAAATCTTTACAAAGGTAGCAGTGAATAGGATTACAGGAATTGCTGATTATTTAACAAACCTATCTCAGACTGCTTTCATGCGTAGAAGAAATGTTACATTAACTTCATAGGAAAAAATGAATGGAGTTATCCTTAAGCTAGATTTTGAGAAAGCGTATGACAAGGTAAATTGGTCTTTTTTGCAACAAACGTCACGGATGAAAGTCTTTTCTGAAAAATGGTACCAATGGATCGATTGTTTTGTTAGTAAAGGGAGTGTTGGGATAAAGGTGAATGATGATGTGGGAAGATACTTCCAAACTAAGAAAGGGCTAAGACAGGGAGATCCATTATCCCCTATGCTCTTTAATCTAGTAGTAGATATGTTGACGGTTCTAATATCCATTGCCAAGGAAGAGGGGCAAATAACGGGTTTAGTGCCGCATCTTGTTGAGGGAGGTCTCTCTATTTTACAGTATGCAGATGATACCATACTTTTTATGGAGCACAATTTAGAATAAGCAACAAATCTGAAATTATTGTTGTGTGCTTTTGAACAATTATCTGGGCTCAAAATTAATTTCCACAAGGGTGAAATATTTTGCTATGGAGATGCAGAGGATTGTGAGGATCAATATACTCATCTTTTTGGATGTGAGATAGGTCAGTACCAATTTCGGTACCTAGGCATACCAATGCATCACAGAAAGATAAGTAACGCGGATTGGAAAACAATAGAGGAGAAATTTGAAAAAAAGCTTAGTTGTTGGAAAGGTAAATTACTTTCATATGGTGGATGTTTGGTTTTGATCAACTTGGTGCTTTCAGGCGTTGCTCTTTATATGTTATCCTTCTTTGAAAAACCAAAAGATATACTCCATAAACTAGACTACTATAGGTCACAGTTTTTTTGGCAAGGTGATAATCATAAAAAGAAATATATGTTAGCAAAATGGAGTATTATTTGCAGACCAAAAGAACAAGGAGGTTTGGGCATTCTTGACTTAGAAGCCCAAAATAGATGTTTGCTAAGTAAGTGGTTATTTAAACTAATTAATGATGATGGGGTGTGGCAACAATTGCTTAGAAATAAGTATCTCGGTAATAAATCAATTACTCAAGTGGAAAAAAAAACCCAGGGACTCTCAATTCTGGAAGGACCTTATGAATGTTAAAAATCAATTCCTATCTTTTGGGAATTTCAGATTACAGAATGGCACTCAAATCAGATTTTGGGGAGGACGTTTGGTTGGGAGAATCCAGTTTAAGAGAACAATGTCCTAATTTATATAATATAGTTAGGAGGAAAGATGACACTGTTGCTGATGTTCTACGTACAACTCTAAATATTTCCTTCCGGAGGTCATTAGTGGGTCAAAACCTTTATTCTTGGAATACTTTGGTTCTAAGAATGGTGGATATTGAGCTAAGTGATGAACCGGATTTGTTTGAATGGTCACTCCATTCTAGTGGACAGTTTAATGCTAGGTCTATGTACAATGCATTGCTAAATTCAAATGTTATACCTCACAGCAAATTCCTTTGGAAACTTAAAATACCACTAAAGGTAAAAGTTTTCCTCTGGTTAGCACCTACCAAAGATAACTTAGTCGAAAGAAACTGGAACGGTAATGAAAGATGTTGTTTTTGCAACAATAGTGAGACAATACATCATCTTTTCTTTGATTGTGTCCTTGCTAAGTTTATTTGGAGAACGGTAGAGGTTACCTTTGGATTTAGGTCTCCTATAAGTATAACACATATGTTCACTAACTGGTTGGATGGTGCGTCATCACACAACAAAAAATTAATCCTTGTAGGTGCAAGCGCCATGTGTTGGGTCATATGGTTAAGCCGGAATGATGTTGTTTTTGACAAAGCACCTATTTGTTCTTATATGCAGGTTATTTACAGGGGCACACATTGGACAATGATGTGGTCTTTGTTCCAAAAAGAGGAGGATCACAATTGTTTGAAAAGCGCATGCCGACTCATGGAAACTATGACAAGGGAGATCTTCGCCAGCCATGGGTGGAGGTTTAGCAATACGTTAAATTTTTTATGATCGTTTGCTTAAGCTTAGCCTATTTTTGGTTGTCGAGTGTTTTCTGTGTGGGCGACGGAGTTTACCCTACAGTAAAAGTTTCTGTAATAAATAACGGCCACATTCATTTTTGGATGAAGAGGCCGGGACTTGTTTCATTTTCTAGATGAAATAAATTTCCCTTTATCTAAAAAATGAGGAAATGGTGTGAGATATTATCATGCATTCCTGCCTATCAATAATACATGTTACATTTTATGGGGATATTTCCTTTAATCAGAATGATTCTGTCCTGTTTGCATGTGTTGGAGACCAGTGGGCGGAGCTTGGAGGACACAGACGTGCTCCTTGCCAAGTGATCGGTGGAGGAGCAGCGGATTGGATGGAGGCGTCATCTATCAGAGCTTCCAGTCACCGGCGGCCACCAAGACGTGCAGGTGGGGAGCCGATGCGTACCTGGCCTCCTGTCTCATGGGTCTGATGGGTAGGTATCCAAATTTTAGCTAGTCTGTTTTTTTTTTGGCGGAACCGGCAGGGGAGGCCCCTACCTATATTTTCTTTTTATAAATAAAAAGGCGTGTATGTACAGATGAAGAAAAAAATTACAAGGCCACAGGCCCAAAGCAAAAGAAAAGCTAGGAGATACTACTCAGCCAATTGAGAGTTTTGTCCCTGAATACTGAATTGGCCCTAAGGGTCATCAGCTTAAGCTCTTTGCGAAAAGTGGCCAACCAGGTGTTAAAGGAAAGAGATGCTCCATCGAAAATAATGCTGTTCCTCAAACACCATATTGACCAGCAAGCAATAATGAAGATTTCCCGAAAAATATTGCTTCCAAAACGCTCTCTAGCTCTGGTGATCAAACTCAGCATATCCAGTCTACTGTCACACTGAATGTCCAGATAGGTCCAGCAAGCTTGGCTAAATGGACATTCCAGGAACATATGATTTCTGGTTTCCTCAACATTCTCCACACAAAGGACACAGTTATAGGAATCCAAATCCATGTTCTTCCTATGCAGCAAATTCCTTGTGTTCAGCCTGTCAAGCAAGAAGAGCCAGAAAAAAAATTTATGCTTGCTTTGAACTTTTGATTTCCAAAGCCACTTGAATAATGGAGATGCAGGGATGGAGCCTCTCAACTGAGAATAGGCTTTCTTGGCAGTGAATTCTAAGGATCCCCAAATATACTGCCATTGATCTGATTGTTGCACCTCCAGGTTTAAACTAATCATTAAACCCATCAGCTCCTGCAGTTGCACTGAGGCCACTTCTGAAAGCGGCTGGTAAAACTTACGATCAGTAGACCAACTGAGAAAATGGCTTAGAGAAATCTTATCATTTCTGGCAAAAGAGTGGAGCTGTGGAAATCTCCATTGTAGAATACCTAAGTTCCATTGATCTTTCCAGAAGACTACTGTGTCTCCCATCTGAGCCTTGCAAGAAGCTAGCATGAAGAATTTTTCTGACAGTGCCATTATGTCACGCCACCAGAAAGAGCCAACCTGAGATCTGGTATGAGGCGCTTTACCCCCTCGATAGAGATGTCTCCATGTCAAGGTGACCCAAGGTAAATCAACCTTGTTATAAAACTTATGAAGAAATTTCAGAAGAAGGGCTGTGTTATGAGTTCTCAAATCAATGATACCCAATCCACCTTCCTCTTTTGTCCTGCAAGCATATTTCCATGCAACAAGATGACCTCCCTTTTTAGTTACATCCCCTCCTGCCCAAAGACAATTCTTCCTGTACTTGTCAATTTGCTTCAAAATCTGACAGGGCAACTTCATGGCACACATATAAAATGTAGGCATAGCAGAATATATGGAGTTAACCAAAACCAGTCTGCCTGAGTATGAGAGTCTGTTGGATTAACCCTTTAAATTTTAGAGTTTTTTATTTTTTACAAAGGATTAGAATCTCTAAATTTAGCTTTTAAAATAGAAAGGGTGTTGGAGTTGCTCTAATAAGCACGAGACCATCCGGTTTTCGTAAAAATCTTAGTTGAGCCAATTTTAAGTGTCAACAACACCTGATTATGACATAAACAAGACCAAAGAGTTACCTACAGGAACAAAGGCAGACAAATTGATCAGGGAATTAGGTTCGATTCCAAATCTGTTCTCGTCCATCATCAATTCAAACGCGCGATAACTGGGACAGGCATGGACGGATGGACCGTATATAGTTAACTGAAAAAAGTGGCAAAACTAGTGGAATCGCCGGTTGACGAAACTAATGCATGAATGAGGGACACTTATTTTTATTTTGTGCTGTCTAAGCAGCGTGCAGAATTGCAGATGCAAACGGTACGTGCGCAATGGTCATTCAGAGCCGGCTACGCGGGACTTGTGGAGCAAACAGGCCAAGCTGCTCCGCCGTGAGAGGCTTGAAGACGCGCGGCTCGTCGGCCTCCAGCCACACGAAGGCACTGACGATCCACGACCCGTCCCCGCCAGGCCTCTCCATGATCTGCACGTACCCCGAGCACAGCCTCCCGGTCCGCGTGGTGGTCGGCACCGCCATCACGGCGTGCCCGAAGCCGAAGTAGTCGGTGTCGACCGGGAACGAGGTGGACGCCGTGACGATCACCGTGGGGCTCCCCAGGCCGATGGACGCCGCCAGAGGATGCGCCGGTCGGCCTTGTGGTCCTCCACCCAGTCCACCAGCTCCTGGAAGTGCTCGCTGTACGCCGGCGCCGCGATCGCCACGCGTACCATGGCCGCCACCTCCGGCAGCGGCATCCGCAGGAGGTCCCGCACGCTCGCCTCCCCGCCGGCGTAGGTGATCACGTTACGGAAGTAGTGGTTGCGCATCACCGCGACGAGCTCCGGTGGCCCCGTGGGCCGCCGGCGCCCGTTCACCCACCACCCCATGCGGCAGCCACTACCAGAATAACTCACATCCGCACCACTCAAATGGCTCGGCGCTATTTGAACCCGGTGCTAAAGGGTACATTAGCACCGGGTCTAATAGCTAAGAGCGAAACGACGCACAACTGTAGCCGCAAGGAGCCCACTAGCACCGCGTCATGATAAGACCCGGGGCTAAAGGTCCTAATTTAGCACCGGTGGTAGCTACCAACCGGTGCAAATGTGTCTAAACACATTTGCACCGGTTGATAGTTACAACCGGTGCTCATACCCACCACCGACGGCAGCCACACCCCCTTCTCTTTTTTATCTCCCATCCTATCTCTTCTCCCAACCTTATCTTCTTCTTTCTCTCAAATCGTCTCTTTCTCTTCCTCACCTTATCTCTTCCTCTTCAATCTCGCAGGCAGTGTCGCGTCTGGGGTGGGCACGGCAGGCGAGCGCGCGGCGGCGGGCGCGGCAGGCCCGCGCGGCGACAGAGGAGGGCCTCAG
>OAMR01000513.1:515524-532738 GCA_900205405.1 Echinochloa crus-galli
ATGAACTGTGAACAACACTGGTATGCTAATTTCTGCACAAGGAAACTGATGAATAATTATTCTGTCAAAAAAATATGTCATAATCAGATGTTGTTGACACTTGAAATTGGATCAACTAGGATTTTTACGAAAACCGGATGCTGTAGAATGCATGCCTTGGGGATTTAGACAAGTGCCGAGCGTATTGGCACTGCGCGTGGCTTGTGTTGTGTGCTCACGTTTGTTGGCCACACGAAATTAACGTTCCTGTTTCCCTGCGCACGCCTCAAAATCGTTTTCGTTTTGCTGAAGTTGGCCCCACGAGTCAGCGGCAGAGTGGGTAGAACAACAGCTACAGGGGGATTCGCAGCTGACAGCAAACGCCGGCGGGGGCAGTGCGGCGGCCGGAGGCGACGGGGGCGTGGACGGGGCGGGCTGCGTGTTCTGCCGCATCATTCGCGGCGAAGCGCCGGCGTATAAGGTGCGTGGGGCGGGCAGCTCTGTTTATTGTTTCTCGCGATTTGGGGATTGCCCTTGGCAGTATAACACTCTCCGCGTGCTGCGCGCGAACTCGAGTGGATGGATAAGTGCAACAAGTGCGCGGGAGCCTTGTTCTAGCTCGAAATTAGGGGTTCTGCGTGGATAATTCTAAAATTTCTATGCTCTGTTTCTGAAAATTGAAAGTGAAGTCAAAGCTTAGGTCCACAATTTTGGAATCAGTACAGTAGGTAGCGCCTGATTGTCTTGATGATATTTGAGTTCACTCTGTGCCATTCGGTAACATGAAGTAGCCGTAAATTTTTTTCTTCAATTAGCATATAAATCTCCAATTATGTGTAGCTTTCTCATCTGGTTCTTCAAATTTGTTGCGAAATGTTGTGCAGTGTCCATCCAGTATTGTTTTTGGACCTGCAACATGAAAGTCTCTGATTTTCTTGTTCATTGAAGCTTACAAAATTCCTTAGATAGCATCCATTCATGCATGTACGTGGACATGATTGGGCAATTGTTTGATGCAATTTCAAATTCTCTTGGCGCTAAAGATGTCTATTTGGGACTAGATTTATTTGAAGGTGAAGGGGAACAGAATACATTTTATGGGGATGTTTCCTTTAATCAGAATGATTCTGTCCTGTTTGCAGGTCTACGAAGATGATGTATGCCTCTGCATACTGGATTCCCATCCACTGGCTCCTGGGTATATTGTTCACAACTCCTTTGCCTGTGTTTGCATTCATTAGTGTTTTAATGTGTTACTATGTTGCACATTTCCATATTATTGTGTCAGTATTTGATAGTTTGTTTGAATCTTTTGGCATCGGTATTAACGATTATAGGAATATGCAATGTTGATTGATGCCTTCACTCTAATAGGAAAAAAACCCTTGTTTAATGCTAATTCGTTTATGTGTACAGATTGTGTTAGTATTAATTTGATTGCCATAAATAGATGTGAGGATACATTTATTATTCACTTCATTTGATTTTACAGTATCGTACATGATACAATGATATTTTTCAAAATTATTTTGCAAGGCACGGGATATCAGTTGGTTTAGGTTCTAATTGCTTGCCTTCATTGAAAAAAGAGTTTAGAATGTACGATCCTCTTTCAAGAATATCTAAATTGACACAACTCTTGGCTAACTGGAACTCCTGCTGCTCCAGAGCGTGCATTGGCGGTAGGCCTGTCCCAGCATGATATAACTGCTCAGATTGCTAGGCTTTAATTTAATTTCATTACTAGACAACTGGTTTGGTCAGTGAAACCTTGTATCATGTCTTCCAATGTTCCTCAGTTATCACCAAAAAGGTCCATTTTTTAATAAAAATACAACCTAAAGCTTGTGCTGTTGTTGCTATAATTTGCCTCCTTGGCTATTGCCGTTCAAGAAACAAAATGCAAAAGCATGTATTATGAATGGAGAGAAATACCCCCAGGGCATGCCATGGTTAAATTAAAAAAAAACTCGACCGCCAGGGTAAAAACCGGCCAAGTCGGCCAAAAAAACCCGCGAAACCTGGCTTCACCCTATAGGGCAGCACCGTAACCTGGGACGACCATGACCCACTAGGTTGGCGACCACTGCAACTGCCTTTGGTAGGAGGGCCCAAACCAACCACAGGGCACCGGCCGGCGCCCTTCCACTTTTTTTTTCCCCCAGAAGGCCATGTTCGGTTAATCCCTTGATGGGAGGGATTGGAGGGGATTGGGAGGGATTAAATCCCCAACTAACTTGTAGGGGATCTAAACCCCCTCAATCCCCTTCAAATCCCCTCCAAACCCTCCCACAAGGGGATTAAACGAACAAAGCCGAAAGGGGATTTTTTTTTTTGCTGCCACCGGGATTTGAACCCTTGTGTCTCACTCAACTGGGGAGCTTACCACTACACTACAAGAGTGTTGGCACGCCATGGTTAATTAATCACCGCTTTTTTTTCTACATTGGTAAGTTCTTAGTCTCCAATTGTAACCTTTGCTTTGCAAACCAGATGGCTGCAGCCACCACCTTAGTTCATGCACCACTGACCTAGTACCTGAAGTTCTCTGCAAATTGTTGCTAAGCCACAAAGTTATTTGACTGCTGCATGGTCGTTTTTTTGGCATTGTCTCACCTGTGCTGTTCCTTGGTTCATCTGCGACAAGGCTTTGTTATCACGTGGTGCATCTTTAATAGCCTTTGTTGTCTATGCATTAGAAATCTTGGTGCCAATTTCTTGTGCATCATTGTCTTGACTATATAGATTACATTGGTAGTGGGGAAATTTGGTGAGTAAAGTGAGCAATTAATGGCGTAATTTTTAGTGATCTGAAGCTTGTCCAGTTACTTGACTTTTTGTGAACATGGTGCTGCTCAAAACAGTGAGCCTAAGGGGTGTAATGTGGACACACGATGGTCGATTCATGTAAATGGATAAGTAGTAAATGCCGTTGTGATGAAACCTTGATGGTATTAAAATGAATCATAACGTTATGGTGGTGTCTTCAATATGTGAGGTACTTTAAGCCATAACAAACATACTTCTCCCAAATGAAAGATACGCTAATATTTTCTTATAATGTATTTTGGCTTTTGCTTTATGCTACTCCTTACCATTTCCCCTTGCAGGCATTCCTTAATCATTCCAAAACGCCATTTTCCATCACTTGAAGCAACTCCACCACCCGTAAGTTTTGGTTACTGTAATGCATACTGTTACTAACCTTGGAGAATTGAGCAGAACAAGGGTCCCTTGGGGATGAAGGATATATATAGTACTCATGGGCCAATGGGCCTACAATATATGAGCCTTGATATATACTTAACACACACAACATTGCATCTAGCAAATTTATCAGACACATTCCCTTAATATTTGGATTCAAACATCAAACCTACAGATTATGAGGTTTTCCTAACTAGATTCTAATCATGTTATTTTTGGGCAAGGTGGTTGCAGCCATGTGTTCGAAAGTGCCATTTCTTAGCAATGCAATTATGAAGGCCACTGAATGGGCCTACAATATATGAGCCTCAATATATACTTAACACACACAACATTGCATCTAGCAAATTTATCAGACACATTCCCTTAATATTTGGATTCAAACATCAAACCTACAGATTATGAGGTTTTCCTAATTAGATTCTAATCATGTTATTTTTGGGCCAGGTGGTTGCAGCCATGTGTTCCAAAGTGCCATTTCTTAGCAATGCAATTATGAAGGCCACTGAATGTGGTAGGCAGACTTCACTATAATCTTTTCTTGGTATCCTACTATTTTTTTTGTAATAATACTTGCATATGATACTGTTGTGACTTGTGATCCTTTAAGTATCCTCTATTCTGCATTTGGACAAAAGTGCAATACACTTAACAGAATGCAATATTTGTGCATTGTTTATATACTTATTTTGAAAAATGGAGTGCATTGTTTACAAAGATTCATGCAGTAGTCTGTTACATCAATCTCTACGACACAATTAATCTCAACATGTTATTTGTTTACTTGAGACTCAATTGGATCATATAGTGTTGTTACTGATAAGCAGTGTTAGATTCGGCTACTCTAGACAGTGGCACATTCCTTGACAATTGAAGATAGTTGCCCTACAACCCATTGGATAACCCAATTTTGATGCTTAATAATTTAGATGGCTTGTGTAGGAAATTACAATTAATAAAGGTGAAAAAAGAAATGTTGGCTTCATTGTTTCATTTTTATAATATGCACATTTGGTCTAGTGGAATTAAAAATTTAAAATTATCAACTAAAAACACACAGGAATGGTTGAGTGATACTGACATCCCTAGTAAGGCCTCTTAATGCTTGTAGTTCTCTTCATGGGACATTGAGTAGTTCCACTGGACTTGAAGATCTCCAAATTAGTCAATATCTTTTAGTTTCTTCCAACTCTCGAGTAAGATAATATTACAATATTTTGTCAGGTAAAGATGTATTTACATGTTAACTTGAATAAATGGAAATAAAACTATTATGAAGTAATTGTTTTGTAGTTTTTGTTGGTCACATTTGGAGCCTACCCCAACTTGCTTGAGACTAAAATGCTTCGTGGTGGTTATTGTAATTGTTTCTTTTGCTTCTCTCTGGTACCTAATTCAAACTCCCGTGTGTTTCAGCTGGCTTGGCATCTAGCTAGTTGCTATTTCTATTGCATTTCTTTTTGTTCTGCACCGCATCAGAAGTACACAAAAAAATATTACTTTACATTTTTTTAAAAAGTTTACTTTGAATTATTTGTGTAATAATCATCTGTCTTGATTTCTCCACTCATGTATATTTATTATCCCTTTAGCTTTGTCTGATGTGCATATTACTTTTATTTTGTTATCTTGGAACACAGATTCATTCAATCTGGTAGTCAATAATGGCGCAGCTGCGGGCCAAGTAATTTTTCATGTGAGTACTATATCCAACTTGAAAGTTGATACTATACAAATGATTGAAAATTATAAGCTGCATATGATGAGGAAGTCTGTAGCATCTTTTTTTTTTAAAAAGCATAGTGGTACCCATGCATATGAACCTTGAAAAAGAAATTCATTTACAAACACCACAATTAGCTTGAATGTGAGATGCTTAGTAACATGTGTCATGTTTTGCTGTTACTAATGCAGACTCATTTCCATATCATCCCACGTAGATCTGGTGATCAGTTATGGCCTACTGAGGTAACGGTAATTTTTCTTATTTTGCATTTCTGTATCTCCATCTTCACAGTATCTATTTTAAATTTTGGTGAACGGTTGGAATGTTAACTTGTCTTAACTTGTACACTCACTGTGTTTCTTTTTCTTAAAAAAAACCAGAGCTTTAGAAGACGCTCCATCGAGCCAAACGAAACCTCAGGTCTCGTGAGCTGCATCAAGGAACAGCTATATTGTACTCTGGAAGGCTGCAAGACTAAAGCATCTTCACTGCTTAAGGAACCATGAAGAGCTGCTCCCGTCCAGTACATAATGGGATCCACTGCGTACCAAAAGCAATCTGTCGGTAACACTGATTGCACGGTCATGCTGGGGGCTGGAACTTCTTGAAAGTCTCGTCTGATTTGTTATAACTCTACTAGTTAATTACAATCATTGTGTTGTGACCTCTGTAAAAAGCCTGAGAAAATAGAAAGGGCGGCGTCCCGTGACGTGCTTTGTAGATGTACGATAATTCCGGTTGTCCTTCCCAGTTTAACATTTTGCCTTTCACTGCACCCGTCCGCCTATGCGACCTGTGAAAGAACTGTGAGAAAGAAGTCGAAGTCACGAGAGTGCTGAGGTCACAACTCAACTGCAACGAGGGAGGGATAAATTCTAATTTCACGATGAAACGTTAGGCTGTGTTTCATTCAGTAAAAAATCCAAATTGCTCCTTTTAGTCTGAATAACTTTCGAAACTATGTTTTAGTTTATTCTACACTCATAACTATCTTAATTAGTTCAATCTACCTCTAAGTAAGATTTGTTTTTTTATTTCTACATACTAAGTTGAAATTTTATAGGGTAATAGAGGGAACCACAAATTATGCGAGAAAAATACATTATGATTTTTATTGTTATTTTGATTTATCATGATGTATAATAGCAAATTAATCATACCGATAAATAATTTTTATGAGAAATAATAATAAGATTATGAGAAATAATAATGCTCTCTATCATCCCATAAAATTTCAACATAAAAACACCACTTGATACAAAAACAAAAAGAACATACTTTAATAAAGGGTAGATTGAACCAGTTGGTATGAAACGAAAAGTTAGTTTGCCGTACTTCAAGGATTATTAGTTTATTAGTTTGCCAGACTAGCTCAAGCCTGTCTAATGATGTGCAACTCGATTGTATTTGGTTGCCTGGACAATCTAAACATGGCTAACACAAGATTGTATTTGGTTGTCTGCATAGCTGATACGATAAACTTACACACGATATAGGTGAAGTTACCCAAGATTATCGAGGCTTGTTCCTCAGCTCCTCTGCCGCTCTGTTTTGCCGCCGCTGCGATGCCCGGACGTCCTGCTGTTGATGTTTCTTTCCGCCCGCGTTGGCCTCAGGACCGCCGCTCGTACGCCCCTCGGGCGGTGGCCTGAAGTGAAGCTGCTGCAATGTGGTCCGATGTCGCCACGTTTCGTCTCGTCTTCTACAAGAAGCAAACCAGCAGCATCCACAGCTCATCTTCTCGGTTCTCCCTGATCGATTTGTTTTGCCGATTTAATTTGCTTGCTCCGGTGGCTTGTTACTTGCCGATTTAGAAAGGAGCAAAGGAAGGAACAGAGAGAGCATGGATGCTGTTGTTTCTTGCGAGTTAGCAAAACAAACCCAAGAGAGGTGGCGTGCAGTTGCTTAGCACGGCTGCGCTTCTGGTTGCTTTGGCGGAGGGAGAAGAAGAGAACAGAGGGAATCTAAGAGAGGGCCAGTACTGCTGCTCTGCTTTTTTGCTGCAAGGAAAAAATCGATGAGGATAACATCAGGGCGCAACTGCTGCGATGTCTACTGCAAGGCCATGGCCAAGACCCCGCTGCTGTATTCGTCACTGCTCCTCCGCATCCGCTGATGGCGCTCGCTTCAGGTGCCGTGCGCAAGGGCCGACACCAGCTGCGACAACAGGGACCGCGTACTACCGCGGGTGAGGGTGAGGCGGCGGTCGTGGGGCAAGTACGCAGTGGAGATCCACGCCCACAGGAGAAGGACTTGCAGTGGTGGTGGAGGTTTGACATCACGGCGGCGCCGGAGCATAAGGGCCCCCCGCCGGCAGCGGCGGACGACGTCGAAGGGCGTGGAGAAGAGCAGCGATTGGAGGAGGTGAACTTGCAGCCCCAGCAAGTGCTCACGGGGAGACGGAGGATTCGCCAGGGTGCGCGTGGAGAAGACGGAGGAGGCAGGCAAGGGTCTTGTCGGCGCAGGTGAGGTCCAAGTTCAATTCGCCGTCATCAGCAGAGGCCGGGGAGGTGAGGGGGTTTCTTTTCCCTTCACCCCAATGGGCCCCACTGCTTGGCCAAGGCTGGCTCCGGTAGTACGTGACCTCATCTCGTTTTAGCGGAGTCTGGCTAAAGGGGTCAAGTTGCACAATTGGAGCGTGGTTAAGGACACTATATAGACAAAAAGTCATGTGTTGAGTGGCTTATGGAGGCCTGCTTAGGCTTTATACAGGCAACCAAACACGTCCTAAATCTCTTAAAGTTGATTCTCTACTTAACCAAACAGTTTTTCAGAGAGAGAAGTGATTCTCTCCCGATTCTATGAAATAGTTCACTCAAATGAACTAAGAGGATGTGAGAATAGTAACTTCTTCCGATTCTATGTGTGATTATCCATCCTGATTTTAAGATTTTATGCTAGAGAATCAGAGACAATAACTTTCAGCCACAGAATTGCTTTTATCGAAAAATCAACATGAAGAATCAGAATTAGATGTAGCTCTACTAAACATGGCCCAAGAGAATAACTTTGACTCTTTTGTTTTCATTTACCTGATCATGTGACTAGTCTGGTCATGCTATGTCATCCTTGGTGGGGCGCCTGCTTGAACTAAGGCTCTCCAATGCCTCCTCCCACCGACAACAATATGGCCAGACAGTCGACATGGACACATGTCTGTGTCCTCTTGAAAGTACTATAAACAGGACCATTTAAATTATGGTTTCTAAAAACTATGTGTGTGTCCTCTTGAAAGTACTATAAACAGGGCAGTTGAAATTATGGTTTCTAAAAACTACGGCTTAATATGAATGAAATTTTTCTGTATTCGATCGGCTAACTCTATCGAGAATAGTTTTTGCATCATAACTTACCCAAGACAATTCTATAAATTGAAATGTAATGAATAACGGCATGACGCATCAGTAAACTCGTTATTTTCTCTAGTCGTTGGGGCTCCTCTCAAGAATTGAGTTTCTAGTCGAGTAACTCCAAAGATAGTCTTAACTTTTCCCATGCACAAGTGGATCTCCAGCTGTGACTGTGTTGAGGTCGTGGGAGTTGTACAAGGGAGAAGATGTCCTTGATGTTTTGGCTAGATCTCTACGGAGCAGAGACTGGACATCTACACGAGACCAAATTGGAGTGAGTTGGGTCTTGTAAGATTTGATTATGGATATATTTCTTGAGCTATTTATAATGCTTGGATAGGTACCCACTGGTACCTGAAAGTACCTAGTGTAAATTAATAGATGGTCCCACGAATTTGATATCTCTTGATACCTCGTCCGATTTCTTGGAACAGATGGTTCTAATTAACCCTAAGCATTTTAAAATTCCTCATATTTCTGGCTTTGAATATTCTCCTAGAGGATCAATCGGACGATATATAATTATTAAATAATATAAGCACATGACATAAAAAAGTGTAGCCAAGACATAAAATGCATTGATGTACACAAAAAACTAGAAGTAAAAAAAGCAAAAGAAGAAAAATAAAAATATCCAAATTGCAAGTTCAAGGATCCTTATTACGTGTCTTGTAGGTAAAATCGACTTCATATGAACCAACTTCGCCTCAACTTTGGGTGAAAGCGGAACTAGAGCATGAGAAAAATCCAACATTTAAGTGGAGGAATTCCAACAACTAACTCAATTGAAGCTAGGACCATCAAATCAGACATGTTGGTAGTCTGCTGCAAAGCAACGGTGTTTGGTAGTCTGCAACTATCGTGGGTCCAAGGCTAGCTACCTCATGGAAACAGTGTTTGGTAGTTGCATGACATGTTGGTAGCTTGCAAGACACCATAAAAATGTGATCACACAGTGAATGGCAAATGGCATTCAATTTTAACCAATAACTAAATGAAAAGGTAGAACACACGTAAAAAAGAGTGAAGTCCGTAAGCAGTCCTCTAACTTGTCAAATTGTGTCATCTCGATCCTCAAACTCGTAAATTGTAGATATTGCCCTTCCAAACTTAACTTTGGGTGTCATATTGACCCATGAACTCTCAAAGTGGACAATCCGCCCTTTAAACTTGACTTCGAATGTTATCCCGATCCCAAAACATGCAAATATGTATTTTTAAAGCATATCGACGCACATTTAACATTAGGTAAATAAGCGGTGATGATATATAGTGGAGGGTTAATATAAATACAACTACATAAGAGAATTTCAATTGAACATATATACATGTTAAATATGTATCAATATACTTCAAGAATGTATATTTGCGAACTTGAGGACTTGGATATCAGCCAAAGCTACGTTTAGCAAGTTGAAACTACAATTTGTGAGTTTAGGACATGGGCGGATACCCCAAGCTAAGTTTAGAAACTAAAATCTGCAATTATGAGTTTGGAAACCGGAACGACATAGCGGGATAAGTTAGGAGACCACCGATATGATAGAGTTTATTCATTTGCAAAAACGCAATAGTGTATTATAGTATTTCTTCATTCTAATCTATTTTTATTTCTTTTATCCTTTTTAACTGGTTATTAATCAATGACCAGGCACCTGAACCGCGTAAAATAGAAACAATAAATGGTAAATGAGGGGCAAACATACAAAGTCAGAAATATTGACAAATGTCATTAGTTAGGCTTGAAAGTCAGGGCCACACCCGGAGGGCGAACTAAGCCCACTTGTACCAGGGCCAATGCCAAACAGGCAAACAAGTAGCCTGCAAGCCAATGCCGCATGTCTAGGGGCGGTCGGCGCACCGTCTGGGGCCACGCCACCGTCCACTTGTGGAAGGAAAGAGAAAGGGTAGTAGGATTGCAAGGAGCCTATAGGAGAGAGGTCTTTTTAAGATACGAGATATACTACGACACATGACTTTAAATATAAATTTTATAAAGGAAATCTAATATTTTCTAAGATAGTTGTGGATCATCAAATTAGCAAATAAAAAATATTTTCCGAAGTTCCAAGGACGACCAAATCCCAAGCCTGCCCCTATAATTTGTAGGGGCGGAGTATCCGTATGCATAAGTGGGAGCTGCTCACCTTTTGGTTTGATCCTGGTAGTGCACACCTGCAAATTAATTCTATAGCATTGGATTAACGTGTGTAAAAAAGTTGCTCGACCTACCAGCCCCTATATATATACAGACGGTTTGATGACAGGTACGGTGGTCGTTCATCAAACCCCTCTATTCTCTGATCTACAAGCATTAGCTAGCTGAGATCACGATGCTCAGCTTCACGGCTCGCCGGAGGAAAGCCAGAGCTCCTGAGGCCAGCGCGGCCAACTCCACATGAATACAAGGCCGTCTCCGACATCGACGGCCAGCTTGGGCTCCAGTTCTACACTGCCGGCATCGAGTTCTTCCGTGCTCGTTGTCACGCTACATCACCCGGCGTCGTTGAGGATCTGGTGACGCTCCTCAGAGCGGCGCTGGCTGAAGCGTTGGTGAGCTACTACTGTTAGAACATAAACACGGATCAACTAGCAGTAGATCTACTTCGGGTATGAACTTTTATAACAAAAGGATTTGCCTTCTAGGCGTGTATGTGCATTGTGTGATGAACTTGTAATGAAACATGTACCTTAGCTTCGCTCCCTAGTTCTGTCGGTGTAGATCTGCTCAATGGCAGCGACGCGCAGTGCCGGTCGTAGGTCGGTGTAGAGGCGACGGTGCGAGTGTAGGGGCGGCGGCGCTTCCCATCGCTCACAACACACACCGATCGGGCGTTAGGGTTAGGGGTGACTCCTTCTGACATCCTGTCTTGGTGGCTCCCACCTCCCATATATAGTGCTGCGCGACAGGGGCCCGCAACCCTAGTGGGTTGGGCTCCCCCGATCAGGGAGCTGACCAAAGGCCCAGTGGTGGAGATCAATACTAACAACTACCCTTTGGCCGGTCGTCTCTTGGAGATTCCGGTGGCCGCTGGAGGGACGAACATGCTGGTGGAGTGCACGGCGGAAGGGGTGGTGTTTGTTGAGGCTGACGCGGACGTGCGGCTGGAGGACTTCGGCCAGCCTCTTGTGCCGCCGTATCCGTGCGTGGAGGAGCTCCTGTGCTGGGACATTGGCGAGCCTCCGGACGTCGTTGTTGGCAAGCCATTGCTCTTCTTCCAGGTATATATTTTGCTATTAATTTGTTTATTTGATGCATTTGTTTTCACTCAAAATGCATGTGCCTATAAGTTTCTATTTTGTATAATTATTTTATAAAAAAGTATAATTTACTATTATGAAAAAAGACCGGATAACCCCCTAAAGTATGTTTTAGTTTATTTTACACCAATAACTATTACAATAGGTCCAATCTACCCCTTTATAAGATTTATCTTTTTTATTTCTCCATGCACAACTGGTGATTTAAGTTAAAAGTTCGTGAAATGATAGAGACCCACATATAGTATTTTCAAAAATATAATATAATTTTTCATCATTTTTTCTTATAAAATTTTGTTTGATATAGTAAATTTATTATTACATATCATAGGCTTTCAAAATAATAATAAAAAATTAAAATATATCAGCGGTCCTTAAACTAGTCCAGGTTTGTCATCTAGGTCGTTAAACTCTCAAAATGCACATTGACATCCCTAAACTTGCTAAAATGTGTGTCATTTAGGTCCAAAATTCTAAAAGAGTAAAATACGACAGCGGTCCTCAAACTTGTCCCGAGGTGTCATCTAGGTCTCCGAACTCTCAAAATGTATATTTGAGTCCCTGAACTTGTTAAACTGTGTCATCTAGATCCAAAGTTTCAAAAATACCCCAATGCATGATGACATGGCTGCTAATTGAGCAAGAAATTTTATATTATTTCTCTAACTAAATCAGTTGTTTCCATCATAATAATTAAATAGCTTTATTTGATTGTACCATATCGATAATTATAGATCAAGAGATGGACAAACATCAATAATATATTGATATTTTTGGAACTTTGGACCTAGATGACATAGTTTAACAAGTTTAGGGACTCAAATATGCATTTTTGAGAGTTCGGGGACATAGATGACACCTCGGGACAAGTTTGAGGACTGCTGTTGTATTTTACTCATTCTAAAAATACCCCTATACTGCTGATGTTTGCCCATCTCTCCATCTATAAATATGTTATTATACAATGAAATAAAGTTCACTAAGTATTATGAATAAAACAACTGATTTGGTGAGAAAAATAGTATGAAAGATGATGCCCAATTAGCAGCCATAGCATCATGTATAGGGATATTTCAAGAACTTTATACCTAGATGAAACATTTTAGCAAGTTTAGGGACTCAAATATGCATTTTGAGAGTTCGGGACCTAAATGACACTACGACACAAGTTTAGGGACCGCTCATGTATTTTACTCACAAAAAATCATAATATATTTTCTAAATATAATTTATGATCTGCTGCACCATACCATAAAATTTTAACTCAAAATAACATGCGTGCATGGAGAAATTCAAAAGAAAAATCTTATGAAGGGGTAAATTGAACCGATTGAGATAGTTTCGGGTGTAAAATGGACTGAAACATACTTTGGGGGTTACCGGACTTTGTCCATATTTAAGGGTAGTAATTTGGATTTTTTTCTTGTCAGAAGTACGACATAATTTTTTTTGATAAAAATATGTGATAATAATTATGTTTATATAAAATCGTTGTTTTTGTAATTTCCATTTGTAATTGTAATCAAGTCATAACATATATGAATATAAACTTCTATATTTTACCCACAAAAACAAACCTTTTATATCTTAGGCGACTTAATTTTTATTGACTCAGTTGAGGTTAATATGTCTAATTTCCATAATATCCACTATACATACATAAATAATCACAGTGTATCAATCTATATTTATATTTTTTATATATTATGCATATATACTATAAGAACCTAGTAAAATTGAAAGTGATTCTCACCATACCCACACCTCACAGAGAATCTACATGTCGGGTCCATAAGGAAGGTCGTTGATAAATTTGTGATGTCAAACAAAAAAGAACATAGATTTCCACTATTCGGAGGCTACTTGTTTCAGCGGCCAAATAACTTACCCACCTTCGGACTCAATACTCACGCTACGACCTTTCTAATCAGATTTGATATTTCAACATTGACCTTCCTAATTTGTTTGACCGCCCCGGCTAGGCTATGGCCGCCCTCGGCTCTGCCGCGGCTGGCCATGATGTGGCTGGCGCTGCCAGGCGGCGTAGGGGTGGGCACTTTGATCCGGACCAAACCTAAATTAATCGAATTGTTGGTCTATTCTGGTTTCAGGGTTCGGGTTCGGTCCACATAATTTTATATTTTGGAATTCGGGTTCGGTTTTGGTTTCTATGTTCTATAAGCAGAATAGACTGAATAACCCGAAATTCAATATAGTTCGTATTTTGATTCATACTATGAATGTTACAACTTTATATTTTAAACGATTTTAATTTTTTTTCATGAACTTGTTAGTTACTTGCTTTGGGAGTAATCCTTAAATCCATAGACTTGAAATGAGTTAGGAATTTAAATTTCTACCATAGAGTTTTGATAGTGACAAGGATACCTATGAAAATTTGGGTAATTCAGTGGACCGAATAGACCGAACCGAAATAATCGGTCTATTTAGGTTCGGTTCCTATTATGCTTTTAAAAAAGTCGGTCCTCACTATTCTAAAACTCAAAATTCCTAAACACCGAATAGACCGAACCGAACTGAGTGAATAGACTGAATGCCCACCCCTGAGGCCGCGTTTAGTATTGCCCAGCTCTAGGTCGCTCTGGCATAACTCTAATTGCAATTATCTATCAACACTACGTATCACAAATGATTTTTGTACAATTATGAGATTTTGTATATCTTCTACATATTAAATAGTGTAGCCTGATATCATAGAGTGTTACACAGTCCTATTTTCTATTAAACCTCTAAGTAACATCTGCAACATAAAAAATTCCGACGGAACTTTTTCTAAAAAAAGTGTGTAGAGAGGTAAATAACAAAACTCTTTTAGAACCATGAGCCCATGCATCTTATAGGACTGGTAAGAGAAAAAAAAACTCGAATATTGATCCTACATCTAATGGTCACTTTTCTCATTTCGTTAAACGCCTGCAGGTGACGCGGTTCAGGAACAACGATGGGCTCGCCATTGGGTACTGTTTCTGCCACACCGTAATCGATGGCTTCGGCATGGCGCAGCTTCTCGACGATGTATACAAACTCGCACGGGGCGAAACCCTCACATTGCAGCCAGTCTGGGGGAGGGAGTGTAAGAACCGCCCAATTTACACTCGATTTAAATGAATCGCCGAACGTTCCGGAAAGATGAGAGCTAACACGTTCTCGTCTTTCAACGTGCCATGTGTTAATCCACATCTAGAGGACACGTAGTCAAGCCCAATTCATTTAAAGCGAGAGCAAACCCGGTAGTCCCGGTATGTGCTCACAACATGCCCAAGATCAAGCACACATACCGTATACAAAGTTTTCATCACCACATGAACCATAGAAGGCAAACTTTAGATATTACAAGAGTTCAATACTTAAGTTTACGAGTTCAACATAAGATAGTTTAAATCTGAAATTTAAGTAAAGGACTCCAATTAACAAGTTTTGAGTCCTCCAACATAAATAAGAGTACCATGAGTTTAGTGAATTGATTCCCTAACTTCGAACTCTCAAAAGAAACATTATCTCGCAGCGGAAAGGAGATAACGAATGGTGTTGTTGCCCAAGAACACCATCGATGCAAGCATTGGCTGCACGAACTATTCCTCACCGTCATTGGGGTAACATCACTTCCGGATTTCCTGCAACTTAGGTAACCGTAGCACCATGAGTACAAAAAGGTCCTCGCAAGACTTACGCAATAATATAAACAAGGAGTGTGCATATGGATGTAGCAAGAATGAGGCTTTAAGGTTAAGTAAAGTTTGCAAAAGCATATCTCATCCTAACCTTAGTTTTTGACCACTAGCAAGTGGAATAACACCATATGGACAACTAGCATATTTTATTAATCTTGCCCAAACCCACCACAAGTTTTAGTGATTAAACATGAATATCCTCATATTGACATAGAGCATGAACCTTGGAACATACAACATAAATCAACGAATACATAGCGAAGAATTCATGGACTTGAGCTTGCTCATAACCGAGAGCGCGGCAATTCGAATTGATTTAAACCTTGCAAGGGTGTACTCTTTTTATCCACACGACACGAGGACCATGCGGCTCCCCCACCCCGCTAACGGTGGACATGGGGGTACTCAAAGGGGGTACTCATGACAACCCTTCCCAAAGAGCCCCGGACTTTTGAGACACACCTAGCTTGTGCGGAGGGCAACACTAGGTCCACCGGGGACACCCCTAGGCCCGTCTACATAGCCCGCGGCCACACATCTAGGACCGTGCCCCAAACGAACAAGACACCTAAGATCATAGGCTCATCCTCCCATTATTGGATATGTGGTAGCACGAAAAGTGTGCTCAAGCCAACGTCATCCACGGACGGGCCTTAATCGACTCAAGCGGTTCTATGCCACCGAGACTCCTTTATCGTGGCCCTACAATCCGCCGAAGTCTCGTAAACAACTTTTATCACCATGTTCCATTTCTCCAACATTATTGACCAACAAAATGAAAGGATCCCAACTTAGTATAGATGCTAATACTTATAACTCCCTTCCCTTGACCCAAGTGCCATTTCTCTAACTCTAAGCATAGCTAAGCAATTAATAAGTTAACTAACATTAATCCCAACTAGAGAGCGACAAGGAAAAGGTATTGAAAACAAGGAAGGTAGATGCATCAAAGACATAGGTGCTACCCATCAATACATAAATAGATATAAACCCACATGCAACCCATAGTATAGCATAATAGTCAATTTATTGTAAAAGAGGGTCGAGAAATATGCTTAGCGGCTTGCCTTGCTTATCCTCGGGTTCGACGACTATTTCAACTTCGGACTCAAACACGGGCTCAACGGCTTCGCTCTCCGGCGTTTCGTTCTATAGAATGTATGAATGTATGCATGCATTAGAATAATGCACATGAGAATGCTTATAAAATGCATCAAATAGATAAACACAACTATGACAAGGCAAAGAAATACATTTAACAAGTAAGCACTTAGGAAAAGTAATTACTTAAGCATACAAGACTAGCTATCACAATATTGCTCAAATAAAATCATACATAGACCAAATGTTCCAAGGTGAATTTATTATAACAGAAGATACTCAGAAGTAATTGATGGATCCATATTTTACTTAATATCTAATTCCATTTAATAGCAGCAATTAAATTAAACAAGCAGCCCTAAAGCATATAAATCATGAAACACATATAAACAGATCTGAAAAATGCCAAAACCATTTTTTATCATAAACTAGACAGTGATAGAAGATTAACAGAGGTGGATTCACTATTTTATCATGTCCATACAATATATGAAAAATACAACAATTTCCAGCACTAGAATAATAGATATAACTAAAACAGTAGGTAAAATGTGCAAACAGTAAACTTGATCCACATTTCTGGACATAGCGTGAGTCAAGGAATCTAACAAAGTTGTATTTGCAATTTTAGGAGCAATATACAATTTAACATGCATTTTTCATCCCTAGAGCAAATAAATCTATAACTCAAAAATTAACACAGTAGCATGGCAGGTTCATATGTTTAGATCACAGAGCAAAATCGGAAAACAAGAATCACGATTTTTGGAGCTCTACAGAATTTACTAAAAATCATACAAGAACCAGCATACACATATATGTATATAAACACATGCACAGCACAGCAGCAACTTGGGCCGAGGCCAGATTTGGCCCAGCGGCGGCCTGCTGCTGCAGC
>OAMR01000513.1:537810-550958 GCA_900205405.1 Echinochloa crus-galli
TTTGTTTCCCAGGCGGCGGCGTCGATGAGTGTTTCGGTGGGGTACTTCTGCGATCCCGATGGTCTCGAGGGGCTCGCGCACTTCCTCGGTCAGTGCTCTGCTTGCTGCATCTGAACTCGCTTAGTGTACTGCAGCTGGAGCTGTTTTGCTTCAGTTTGATCCTGATTTTTTTTCTAGCTTTTCTCATGATTGCTTGTGAATTTCTCCAACGTGAGAAACATGTGAATGTTAATGTTTCTATCTTTGTGATGCTCTCTGGATACTTTAGGTCCTTTTGGCGAATCTCTGTACCTGTACCTTGTTAGAAGCAGTCTTTGGGTTCTGTAGCATGTTCCGGTGGATTTTGCTTGTTTGAGTATTGTGCATTTGGCTGTTTAAGGGACTCTACTATATTATGTCATACATGAAAGGGGGTTAGTATTGACATAAGAGATACATAGGTCCATACCAGCATGTTAATTGTTTTTGTCACATCTAGGCCTTGGACTTTCTGAAACCTGCCAGACCCCACGTGAGCACTTTCTGAAATAAGCTTCTTCTTAATACAAAGATATGCAGCTCCTGTGTGTATTCTAGAAAAAACATCAGAGGAAATTTATACCACCATGCTAACATATCATTGAACTCGACGAGTGAAGTGAAAATGTCATGGTGAAGTGAGATTCCTTGACACTTGCAGCTAATTTCGAAATTTAGAAACAATATCGATTGATGTTAAACAGGCTGGAGCCACACCCCACCCCACCCCATCCCATGATTAGTCCTGAAAGATGAGCCATATGATCACTTAGTTTGGAGCAAATGGTTCAGTGGTGAAAAACTATCCAGATAGCTTACCTATCTGACATTGTATATGCTTGACAGTAAAAATAAATATCAGTGATGAGATTCATGCTTGAAGAATACTGTTACATTGCTTTGATACTTAAATGGATGGCATATGCTACTTGAAAGTTCAGTTGGGTAGCTTACTATTTGTTATGATGGGGTAGGCGATGAACTCTGGGGCTTACCGACGTTCTCTAAAAATTATAGGTTTTCTGGATTCTAGCAATACATTTTTTTTGCTTTGTTGGGTGCTACTCCATGTAGCAGGATGTCGGCTAAAGTTTGTACGTAGCTTCTTGTTCTTGGGCAGATTCTTGTCAAGTTCTCTGATCTGAATAGGCATGTTGCGCTGCAACTTCGATGACCAGCTACTACTGATGGCCTGGTGCTGCTTCTGCCCAGCCAGTCCTTCAGATTCTAGGCTTGGGTGTTTGTTGATATGCATGTCTGCTGGTAACTGCCTCTCTAAGCTAAAACACATTCGCGAGGGTGAAATTCAGCCGGATGAAGCCGAAGAAGTTCGCCACAAGTAGCATTTTTATTGCGGAAACAACAAAGCGCAGAATGCTCATGCAAACTGAAGGCAGCAGAAGCTGCAGAACGGCTCACAGACCCAACGGCGCGCCGTGAACATTGCAGCAATTTTATTTTATTTTGGGTAAACGCAGCGTTCCGAGTCTATACGGTCTGAACTGTCAGATTCAGCACAATTGGCCTTGTCTGAATTGTTGACTATTCGCCTACTGCACTACTACTCTCTCTCTCAGACTTATCAGTTCACTAAAATATCCAGTCCACGGCGCAGGCGCACATGACAATTCTAAAGCTAATTTCACTCGATCAACACCACTATAATATCGATAACTTGATAGTACATGTTTTGATATACGTATTAAGAGAAAAAGAAGTCTAAAATTGATATGTGTATTTATTGTTGGAGTCTGTTTCGCCTTAGACTGATCGACATGTCTGTTTGGTATTTATAGCCTATTCAATGCATGAATTTCTTAGGTAAATCAACTTTTGCATGCTATGAGAGATTGGTCTCTGTGCTGCTCAAAGGTGGACGGAGAGAGTGCTGTCTCTTATACACATCTAGATGTGTATAAGAGACAGAGGCGAGGGCGGTGTGGGCGAAGGTGGCAGGGGCGGGCGGTGGGCGGTGGAGGAGGAGGGGGCAGGGGTGGGCAGCGGAGGAGGAGGTGGCAGCGGCGGGCAGGAGGCTGCGGCGGCAGCGGCATCGGGAAATGAGAGGGGAGCGGAGAAGGAGCTGGGAGCCATGAATATGGTGGGGAAGTCGGGCTGGCTTGGGCTGGGCTGGTTTGATGGGCTTATTTTTCGGCTTAGGCCCAGCCACTAGTTTCTTATTTTTTTCTTTTTTTAAGGTATATGTAGGTACATGTCAACGTATATTATTTATGTAAGGCGTCGCCTCACCTCGCGCCTTAAGCGCCTTGGTGGCCGAGCGGTGGCGTATCGCCTCACCTCGCCTTACCACTTTAAAAAAACATGGTTACAATTATTGGCAAGTGACTCTATAAGAAAGTCTGGGGCACAGTCGTACCAAATTAAATGATTCTTAGTCAACGAGACCCTCATAACATATTCATATGCTACTCTATTAATATATATCTCGACAAGCAAAAGAAAAGTTAGCAGATAAGCATTGTCTAAAACTTAGCTCCTAGAAATCATGCGACTGTCATACATTATCCAATATAATCTTGTTGATACCCATGGCGAATGTCACACGAAAGATCATCCCTTGCCGCCACAGCTATAACATCAGAACATTAGGATTGACATAAAACTGTGCTTCAGCTTCCACAAAAACACCATGTTCATCTCTAATCACCACCCCTACTTGATCCATGTAATTGATTAACAAGAAAAGCCCCACTGTTTTCACTTTAACGTAACCAACCTCGAGAGCATGCTAACCTTCTGTGCCTCAATCATCCCCGAGACATGAGGAGCAGGATGTGTTGTACACTTGGACTCCAGCTTTTCGCTCCATAGCTTTGCGGCGATTCCAAATGCCCAATGAACTGACCAATATAGTATTTTGAGCACACACTACTTCCAAGAAGGTCCAAAGCTCAGGTTGTCGGATGTATAATAAGCAATTTAATTTCTTCCCTGTGAGTTCGGGCATGTACAACGATTAGACAGTTGTTGTCTTTTTATTAGTGTCTATGTAAAATGAGTTGATGTGGCCATCATTTAATGAGGAAAGAGAGGGTTGTGTCAACTATCTCATCTACTGCTTTGACTCGTGCTCCCATATAGAGCAATAGTAACCAAAGTGCGTATTAATTGTCACATACTCCCTCCGTCCCAAAAAGACTGTTCGTTTAGGCTTTAAAACTTGTCCCATAAAGAGTGTTCATTTAGCTTTAAGACATGCACACATTAATACAAAAGTGCATAGAGAAATGTATAGAGCCAATCAAATAGCTTGTTAATGCTACTTTTATAGTTCCAATGAGGGGTAACATGGTCATTTGCCATGATTACTAATCTGTCCTAAATTTTCCAAACGAACACTTATTTTGGGACGGAGGGAATAGACAGCTTGTGTTAAATAGACATCAGCTCTCTAAACTGTTGTACATGCCCTTGCCAAAACATCAAAGAAACAGGACATGCATCTGCTGTGTGAAAAAGAGACTCCTCACCGTTGCCCCTTTCAGGACAGATGGAGTTTCTTGGTGGAACAGTAATGTACAGCATTTATGTGAACAGTGATGCGCAGACGCACGTTATCGTTATACAGTACAATGACCAACAGCTGCTTCCCCTCACAACTGCTAACTGCTTAGAGCACCCGCAAAGGTTACAGAGAGCACGCTCTCTATAACGTGATACACGTCAGCTGCAGCACGCTGTGTCGACAAGTCCCTCAACAGTGGCCTATTAACATGTATTTTTCAATTTGATGGACCCCACCGTCTAGGATATTTTAATCTCATATTGTACCTCTTTCTTTCTACCCGGTCCAGCAGCTGCGGCCCACGCCGGCAGAACACCCCGCTTCCGCTCGCGGTGGCTCGACGGGCACAGGCCACGGTCTCGCCTCTGCCTACTCCTCTGGCCCGGCGGCTGCGACGCGCCACCACGGGCGTTCCTTCCTGCAATCCTGCACCGCCAAACCCCGCTGCATGCCTGTCGGTCGGAAGTCATCCCCTTCCTCTCTGCGCCTGCGCCGAAACACGGCAGCTGCAGTCCTCCTCGCACCTCTGCTCGTCGAAACTCGACGCATGCTGGTGGCGCCCCCAGGCTCCGAGCCAGCCATCTAGTGGCGGCCCACCTCACCGCGCCGGCGTTGCATGCCGCGGCCGCCTCTGCACACCGGCCGCGAGGCGCGCGGACCTCTCCGTGGAGGCGTCGCGTGCCGTGGCTGCCTCCGCACGCCGAACAACCACCGCCGGTGTCGCATACTCGCATGGTGCGGCTCCGCGCGTCGAACTCCCCGGCCGTGATTCCGCGCGCCGGACGCGCCGGTGTCCGCCCTGCCCGCGGTGGAAGGGCATTCCTGCCCACTCGGCTCCATCCACTCCGGCAACCCCTACCTGGCTCCTCACCGGCTTCCCGGCGCTTCGCTTCGCCCACGCCGATGGCCCCGCGCCCCCGTTCACGTCACCGGCGGGCGGCAGCGGAGGCTCGTCTCGACCCGTGCGGCCGGCCGTCGCCCCGCGGCGGACAGTCCAAGCTGCAGAGGAGCTGATGGCTACACGCCCACACCGCAGAGGGAGCAGAGAGAGGAAAGAAGAGGCGACGCACGTGGTGGGGTCCGCTCCACACCGGGGCGCGTGTAGCGGCTCTCGCCAAGTCTAGCGACGCCTGATTCTCTCTCTTCGTTTCTCTTTCCGACGTGGCTCTCCTATAGAGAGCTTATCGATCCCGTTACGGGTGCCCTTACGTGCAGTGGTTTATGAATATACTCAGACCAATATTGCCACTGCACGGGAGTCGATCAGTCCGATGCTGACATAATGACATCTTGGTAGGTAAGAAATTTCGACACTCTCGCCATCAAAACATTCAAATCTTTGGTGAAATATTTAGAGGCCAAATTTTATGCCACCATTTATGATGGCCATGTGAGACTGTCATCACGACATCAGCATTCCTCTCAGCAGTGGGCAGAGTAAGAAACAGTTGAGATTCTATGTAACAAGATATTTGTCTTGATGTAAAGATCTGCCTGCGCGCTGATCTCTTGTACTCGGTTAGGATTGACTTAAGTCAGGATAGAGTTGTTAGGCCGAGTACCATGGAGTCCAAGTTGTAAACAACACGGACCCGTGACGAGCCAAGATAGGCAGTCACGTTTAGCCTATTGCCGTGACTTCTTTCATGGTAATCAGAGCACCCCATCCTAAAATCCATCTATTGCCATGGCTTCATCTTCCTCCACCACCGCGCCAGCTCCTCTCGGCCCTAACGTCTCCGAGAAGCTCACCCACAACAACTATCTACTCTGAAAGGCTCAAGTGCTACCTCCCATTAGAGGGGCACAGCTACTAGGAATCCTAGATGGATCCATCATGCCTCCCGTAGAACAAGTATAGGTATAGGTTGTTCTCGACGACAAGACCAAGGCGACCATCCCGAACTCGGCGTATGCAACTTGGCTGGAGCAGGACCAGCAAGTCTCAGGTTCCTGCTTAACTCCGTCACCTCAGAAGTGTTGGCACAGGTGGCTATGACGACCACGACTGCAGAAGTATGGTCGATCCTGGAGGACATGTTCTCGGCACAATCTCGTGCACGGGTAACCAATCTGTGGATGCAGCTTCCTACTCTCAAGAAGGGGAGTATGACAGTCGCGGCGTACTTCAACCAGATGAAAGCCCTCGGTGATGAACTTGCTGCTGCAGGAAAGAAGGTTGATGATGACGAGATGGTAACATTCATCCTTGGAGGTCTTGACTTTTGATTATAATGCTATTGTGTCATCTGTTCTTGGGCATAAAGATCCTACCTCGCTGAGTGATCTATAAGCCCAAATCACCAATGAAGCAACACTGCAGATGCTCCAAGATCAGTACTCCGGAGGCAGCTGATCCAGTCCTCAGCTAACATGACGTCCAGGGGTCGCGGCTTCAACAATTATGGTCGTGGAGCAAATCGTGGCCGTGGTCGTGGCGGCCGCAGTCCTGGTGGGAAAGGCGAAAACCAATCTAGTTCTAACTCAGGTGGTCAAGGGAGCTCCTCCAAGCCAAAGTGCCAGATCTGTGGAAAACCTAACCACACCGCTGTGGAGTGTTGGTATATGTTTGATGAAGATTATCAGCCCAACAACAAGAGTGCAGGAACTGTCTTAGCAGCCTATGGTGTTGACACCAATTGGTATGTTGACAGTGGAGCCACCGATCACATCACCAGCGACCTTGAGAAGATAACGGCCTGAGACAAGTATGGAGGAAGTGACCAAGTTCACACCGCCAATGGGTCAGGTATGCACATTAGCAGTATCGGTAGTACTACTTTACGTTCCCCTACTCATGATCTACATCTCAAAAATATACTCCATGTACCTAGTGCTCATAAAAGCCTTGCTTCAGTTCATCGACTAGCATCAGATAATAATGTATTCCTTTGAGTTTCATCCAAATTTTTTCCTCATCAAGGATCGTGCAACGAGGACAACTCTTCATCAAGGGAGATGTGAAGGAGGGCTTTATCCCCTATTGCTAAGTTCGTCAGGAGCAACTTTGAGCAAACAAGTTCTTGGAGTCAATAAACGATCTACATCAAGATGGCATAGTCGTTTAGGGCATCCTGCCTTTCCAATTGTGTCTCGTGTGCTTCGGAATAATAAGCTTCCTTTTGTTAGTGATGAAAGTATTGAGTCTCTATGTGACTCTTGCCAGAGAGCAAAGAGCCATCAACTTCCTTGTGCTAGTTCTAATAAAACCTCTACTGCTCCGCTTGATTTGATTCACTATGATATATCCCAAATAATCTATTTTCAATTGACCAATCTTGAATGCAATTCTGAATATTATTAAAAAGCTCAATTCAAGTGTGTGGGGTTTTAAACTTTATTATCCTTTTCTGTAACCTCCAGTCTGCGTCGATGAAGTGTCAGGTTACAACAATGTACCCTAATGTTTGATTGCTAGTCCACATATCTATAGTCAAAGAGAACCTGCATCCTGTATTTTTCAATATCTCATTAAGATCAATTTTCTTCTCATAAAAAGCTTTAATGCAACCATTCCTACCAGTAGTCCAACATGGCACCTGGAAAAGAGGGTACAGACTTGAAATGAACCTTCTAAATCCATCATATTCCAAAAAGAGGAAGGGAACCCCATGCATGGAAATCATCCGTATAAGTTCATTTCGTGATACATCTGGGTCATAGCTCCAATCCTTCAAACTGGTACCACAAGGAGACCTCAATGTAGAACTCAAGTCTTGCACTATCCTGAGAGCCCAACTACGTTTCTAGCATCTTTTTAAATGGGTCAGAAGAGAACTTGTCCCTGCACCTCGCTTGGCAGCCATTAGAATATCACAATGTTTGCACCTTCCTTGCACAACTACCCCATCTTGAATTATTGGTTCAAATTCTTTCCGGCATTGTGATCTGAAATTTTTGGTTGCCCTATCAATTGCTGCGTTGACAGATGGATCAATCCCCACAGATTGCTGATGGCTATTGTCAACCTCAACATCACACATTTCAATATCTTCATCACCAAAACGTATCAACATAAAAGGAAAGATCATTATTTATTTGTCATCTCTACAACAAGGAAATCCATATACAAGTAACAAGCATATTCTACAGCTAGCAACTTATACAGTAATTAGCAGCATGTACTCACCAGCTGATGTTGTTGGCGAAGCGACAGTCACCGGGGACCCAACACGGTCCCCGACACGGTATTCTGTTGCAAGATTAGGACTTCCACTGTTTGATGGTACCGTGGAGGAGCTTGAGGTCAAAGAATAGTCCTTGTTAGCATATAGTGTTACTTCCATAATACAATATGTGGATTCTCTTAGATAATGTTTTATGGCAGCAGAGGTTAATTTCAGTTTTTAGCATATGATGAAACACTACCGATGAGTACTTGTGATTAGTTCCATAATAAATTTACATATAGCAGATAATCAGACTGTGGTGAGGTGATCTCAATCTAGGAATCGGTCTAAACAACAAGAACAGAAAAGAAAGAAGACTACAGCTTTATCTCACCATAGATCTGGATGCTGGGGGAGAGAGGTTGACTCCCGACTTCCATGGAGCTCGTCATTACGACGTGATGATCTGGTGGAGGCTAAGGATGCAATAGGCAAGGCTGAGGGGGATCTAGCCATTCAAGTCTGCTCTTGCTTTGACCAATGAAGGGGTAACGAGGTTGTTATTGGTGGGATGAGGACAAATTGAGGATCTGATATGTCGAGGGAGTTTCTGGTTGGTTCGGGGTACCTTTCAATGGCGGCAACCTGGCCAGAGAGGAGGCAGGATTGTTAGGGGAGCGAAGCCGGCGATGAGGACTCGAGGAACGCCGCCGCGACAGTTCGACCCTAAGGGTCACCACGGGTCAACATCATCAAGACCCTGTTGCTTCTTCTCCTATTAGGGTTGGCCCGCTTCGAACCGTGGGCTGGATTAAGGAGCGGAGCGAACTCACAAACGGGCCGACCCGAACCCCTTGCATGCCGAAGTTTGAAGGCCTCTAGTGGACTCGGTGGGCTTCAGTAGAGTTGGTTTTGGGCCGCTCTCATCTGTCGGTCCACTGGGTTCATATTGATGGCAGCCGTAGTGGCCCAGCCAAGCTCGGGGTTCTGCTGAGTTCCATATCTTCGTGTCGTGGTATGTCCCGGGTTCAATGACGGAGTTTGGTAGAATCTCGGGATTCGGCTGAACTTACCGTTTTGTGTGGTTTTTGCCTCGACTTTAGTCATATGCCTCCTGAAATCAAATAAACATCAAAACTTATGGAAATGGTTAGAAATAAGCCCTATAGCTAATGTGTGTGATTCGTTTGTGTTTATTTTATATTCGGTTGGAGGTCGAGAATCGCGGTCCATGTCTTCGACCTCAACTCAGCTCTAGAGATGGCGGCGTGCCCATCTACGTTGACCATGGAGCGGCCCAGCGGGCAGCGACAATAGTCACTGGGATGTGGACGGTGGGATCCTCGGACCCCATCTGCCACACCCGGTCATGGGTATGTCTCACCGAAACCAATCCCAGCTACAGGAATTTCAATTTGATGGGTCGGGTAGTTCCTCTTGCTGCCTAAACTTAAAATTGATTTCCCCAAATTCATTGGAGAGAACCCGCGTATTTGGTTGGACAAATGTGAGATGTTTGCTATGAGTGATTCACTGAAAACCTGATTTGTTGAGCTCAATTTCATGGGTGCAGCAGAGTCTTGGCTTCACACCTTTGAACTCAGAGGTCGTATCACTAGTTGGGATGTGATGCGCAAGGCCGTTTGTGAGCATTTACCAACTGTTCCTTCGCCAGTTGGATACTCGAAAAAAGACTGGATCTGTTACAGAGTACTATGAGCAATTTGAAAAGCATTCCCATAACATTTTGCTGTACAATTGTGCCTACGATGGTACTTACTTTGTGACTCGATTTTTGGGGCTTAAAAAATGAAATCCGTTTTGTAGTTTGTTTACATAGACCCAAGGATGTTGATACTCGTGCACTTATGCAGGAAGAGGAACTCAACAAGAGTCGCCCCAAGGAATTTCTCTCGGGCTGATACTCGTGAAGTGGTATATCACTCTAACAAGTTGGAGTATTATGTGGATAAAGGCAAGAATAAAGCATATCAACCAAAGTTTGATGAATCCTAGCAGGCTGATAAATTGGGGTTTCTAATGGCCTATCGCAAAGAGAAGGGACTCTATTTCAAGTATGGGGATAAGTGGAATAAACAGCACAAATGCTCATCTCAAGTTCGTTTACATGCCATTGAAGAACTCTTGGAAGTTATTGATTATCCAGACAGTCAGTCAAATTCTGACGATGAAGGTCTTGATAAGCCAAATGACCACTCAGTGACGGCAGTCTCTGATAGCGTTCCTGCTGTCAAAAAGCGAAGACGCACAATGCAATTGAAAGGCTTGATTGGTAAACAGGAAGTGTTGTTCCTAGTAGACTCGGGCATTAAGTACTCCTTTGTAAGCCGAGACACAGTTGCTCAGCTCCAGTGTGAGACACAATCCTTTCCATCTGAACTTTTCACAGTTGTTGATGGGGGATCAATTTCTTATAACAAGATGATTCCCAACATGCAGTGGTGGGTTCAAGGGCATTCTTTTTCTCAGGATATTAGAATCCTCAATCTGGGCAGTTTTGATATGATTCTAGGAGCTGATTGGTTGGAGAGTCATAGTCCTATGTGGATTCATTGGAAATTGAAGAAAATAAGATTCACTTACGGTGGTAAAGCTACAAGGCATCAATAAAGCTCATGTGACTTGTAAGGCCATAGGAGCCAGGGAAACTTAAAGGATTGTTAAGAAGAAAAGCAATTACCCATCCAATCCAAGTGCGCCAAATTGTTCATCAAGCTGGTGTTTATGCTGTGACATCACCACAGTCCGAGATGGATCCAACTTTTCTAACCCTTCCAGCTGCGGTTCATAATCTCTTGCATAAGTATTCGGCAGACTTTCAGGATAGCGTTACTCTTCCACCTGCCCGAACTTGTGATCATCATATACCCTTAGTTCCAGGGCCTCAACTAGTTCATACAAGAGCATACAGATTTCCTCCCAACCAGAAAGATGTGATTGAGAAACAGCTTCAAGAAATGCTTAGCAAAGGTATCATTCGGGCCAGCTCTAGTCCTTTTTGGTAAGGAAGTAGGATGGTAGTTGGCGTTTCCGTGTGGACTACAGGAAGTTGAATGCAGTGACCGTGAAGAACAAACATCCTAAGCTGGTGGTTGAAGAGATGTTGGATGAATTAGCAGGGTCATGTTGGTTTTCCATGCTAGACCTCAGATCGGGATATCAATATATTAGAGTGGCAGCCCAAGATATTCCTAAAACTGCATTCGGAACTCATCGTGGTCTGTATGAATTTCTTGTCATGCCATTTGGGCTGACAAATGCCCCAGCTACTTTCCAAAGTCTTATGAACGACATCTTTGCCCCATATTTGAGAAAAATTTGTGTTGGTCTTCATGGATGACATATTAGTTTAGAATCAATCTCTAACAGACCATGTACACCATCTGTCGGCTGTCCTTCAAGTTCTGTAGGAAAATCAGCTGTTTGCAAAACCTTCCAAGTGCTCCTTTGCTCCGTCCTCTTTGGGATATCTTGGCCATATTATTTCTGATACAGGGGTTGCCACTAACCCTACCAAAATTCAAACTATTCAGGTGTGGCCTATTCCAACAAATCTTAAAGACTTTTGGGGTTTTTTGGGATATGGGGACCATTGGGCCCAATGTCAGAGGAGATTACGCCGACCTAGGCCCACACCTGACAAGGTTGTGGGCCGACCCCTAGGCGGCCCACGAGGGTGTAGGCGGTCGTTACAATCCAAATTCGACCGCCAATACTCGGGAATAAAAGAGGTTATATGCAACATTCCATGTACTTAGGTTTATTTCTAAGAAAATTCCACGAGTTTTGGTGTGTTTCACTTGTGCAGTTGTGCAGGTACAATGACACGAAATACGTGCTATAGGGAGCGGAATAGACCGAATCGACCGAACGACTCCGTTCGGCTGGTTACCCCCTTAGCCGTACATGCCACCAGGAGACGTCCACGTCAACGATGACCAAGAGATGACAACATATGACACGTGGGCGACTGCCACCTCATCTCTGGGCCAGAAAGACATGAAGTCCACCACAAACAAGCAGCCCAAGATATCCAGAAGCAAGAGGCGGTGCAGGGGGGGCAGTTCTGGGCTGGAAGCCCAGTTCGGCCGAACCGCCCCCAGCTAGAAACCGCCTCCCCAGGGTGAATCACAGCCCTTGGAGCCAAAGACGGTGGATCCTCTAGTTCGGTCGAACCATGGGGTTCAGCCAAACCGAGGAATTCGGTCGAACCGACCTCCCCTGCCGCCTCTAGTTGCCTTGGCGGTTAACCAGTCTCAAACCGCCATGGAGCACTATAAATAGAAGTGTCCTCTCACGTGTAAACACACACAACTTGGGAGCAAGTCTCCAATCACTCTCTTTCAAAATGTAGAGTTAGGCTACTCTAGTTGGGAGTTAGAGTCAGGGTTGAGCTTCGCTCGGGGTTCCGGAGTCATCTTCTGGAGTTCTGGTAAAGCTATTGTATCTTTTCCTTTTCTTTATGCAAGACTCTGAGCATTTAATATATTATCTTCTGCATTTACTTGAGTTATTTATTCTGCATATATTCCGGGATAATTGTGGAATGTCTAGCCTTGGTTATAACTGTTGTAGTCTGGCTCTATAAGTTCTCTCCTTAGTTCTTTATCTCAGCTCGTTCCTCGATTCTGCTCAATGCTTGCGGTGAATTGTCACTGGGGTATTTGCAGGGTTGCTTGCTCTTTGTAGTAGAGTAAGTAGTTGCTGTCTAGTATAGGTGTGGTGCCCAGACTAGATGGTAACTTTGGTTTGCCCTCAAGGAAACGTAGGTGGTAGCCGTTAGGTGGTGACATCCCTATACGGCCTACGTAGCCCATCACTTTCATCTCGGCCTGTAGGATCCCCAGTGTGGAGTTGGTGGCACCTCTTCTCATCCCTTTCAGCGTGTCATATGTTCTGTTGTCCTGATGCTGAGGTAATAGAACTAGGAAAAGAACCATAGGTGCCTTTCTTCATGCTAGCTGTAATCTCCACTGGAGATATGTCAAGGCCAGTGGAAGTATATAGGAATCCTTTCCTGTCTCGTTGTCCTCCCACTAGCTAGACCGCTCTTCTATCTCTATCTTAAACTTCTCCTTGTGTGTGTCAATTGCATATCACTCCTATTCTATCCTTTACCCCCGCCTTGTTAGCCGGTACTTTAATTAGTAGTTACATCCTTGTCAATAGTCAATACTCTTTATCCAATGCTTCCCTGCGGAAATATAAATACGATACCTAGGAATACTCCCGGGTGAAATGCTACATCGGTATCCGTGCGCTTGCGGATTTATATCTGTATCGTAAGAATACCAATGAACACTACTTGCACCATTACAGGGATTGGCAATCCTGATAGTGGACCGTAAGAAGTGTCAACAAGCATTTCTGGCGCCGTTGCCGGGGAAGCAATTGGCGAAAGATATTGATGATTGACATTGGTGTCTACTAATTTAATCTACCACTAGCATTAACATCTAGATGTGTATAAGAGACAG
>OAMR01000513.1:551045-577225 GCA_900205405.1 Echinochloa crus-galli
TTATTCTAGTTGCAAGTATATCTTGTTTAGACTATTGGTACCTAGTCTAGATAGTAACCTTGGAATGTCTCTGAGTTGGCACGGAGGTGGTAGCCGTTAGGTGGTGACAGCCCTATACGGCCTTCGTATCCCATCACGCCTGGCTCGGCCCGTAGGCTCCCCGTAAGATGACGGGTGTTGGTGGCACCCCTTCTCATCCCTTTCTGTGTGTCGCTGGCTCCGTTCCCGATGTTGAGATAATATAACTAGGAAAAGAACCACAGATGTCATTCTCCATGCTAGCCGTAACCTTTGCTAGAGATATCTCAAGGTCAGTGGAAGTATATAGGAATCCTTTCCTGACTCGTTGTCCTCCCACTAGCTAGACTGCTCTTCTATCTCTATCCTGGACTTCTCTTTGTGCGTGTCAACTGCATATCACTCCTATCCTATCCTTTATCCCGGTCTTGTTAGCCGGTACTTTAGTTAGTAGTTACATCCTTGTCAATACTCAATACTCTTTATCCAATGCTTCCCTGTGAAAATAAATACAATACCTAGGAATACTCCTGGGTGAAATGCTAAATTGGTATCCGTGCACTTGCAGAATTATATCTGTATCGTAAGAATACCAATGAACACTCCTTGCAGCATTACCGGGATTTACAATCCTGATAGTGGGCCATAAGAAGTGTCAACAGAGGGATCCCTGACTTGGCGGACAAGCTTGGTGAAGGTGCAGCAGTCATCGCAGCCGGATATCACGGGATATCTTGTTGTAACCGAATCGGATAAGAACCCTTGTTGTAATATAGGAGGCTTAGATGGAAACCAACTTGTAAACCCTAGCCCGTCACCATATATAAGGCATCCTATGGCAACCCCATGAGGTTACGCCTTCCTGTAACCCCATGAGGCCAATATCAACGACAGCTGTGGGCGAACCAGGAAGCACCACGCTCTGTCAGGAACAAGCCCGGGCCAAGTACTCGGAGAACCACCACCTACGTGGAGCCACAAGGCCTGCTAAAGGCGTGTGGCTTCTTCCCGAGTCATTTTGGGGAGATGGAGCACACCTGTCAAAGTGCATGTTGGCCCTTGGCACCTCAAGGGGCGAATAGGCTGGCCACGATAAGGCACCCAGGTCCAAAGCCCAAGGGTCAGGCGCCCTGGTCCAAGTATCGGGCCATATGCAAGTGGAGGCCCAGACCTACTCGAGGTGACAAGAGAGGGCCAGCCTACGGCCCCAGGCCTAGCAGTAGGCCTGGAGGGAAGCCGGCACTAACCGCACATGTCCTAAATTGAGTACGAGCTAGACCCCGGAGCCCTCGATAGGACTCGGGGGAAGTTTGGGCAGCGCCCGATCACATCAGTGCGGTACGGTACTAGTAATCCTACACCCGCACGATAACACGACGTAATGATGAACCCGCCAGGCGCTCTTGACAAGCGCAGGGAGCAACAGTACCAAGGCCAGGCCTCGGTAAGTCTGAAACAACTCAAACTAAGGAAGCAGAAGACAACAGGTCCTGTGGCGGTCTCTCGGGAGCCACCCGGAGGCGCTCGGAAGCTCCCGACCCCTGCATTACACCACTCTATCCTCAATTTCTAAATGTAAATGATCCCCATACATATATAAGGGGAGAGGGGCCCAGCATGTGGGGTGACGGCAATTCGGAAGAGCAACACTTTCAAACGCGTCCACGCTCACAAACATGACACTGTGCAGATCACCTCCCGATCGCACTCCCCGGCTTGCAAGCCACCCCCCTTGTAAGCACCGAGGCATCCAAGCTCAAGTAACACGAACTCTCCGCACTGGATGTAGGGACATTATGCCCGAACCAATATAATCCCTTGTGTTTGCATTGCCTACCATCACGTACCGCGGAGAGGCACCGCATAAGCAACAACAAATTAGATAGCCGGTGTAAGAAGCACTAACAAATAATTTAAGGCTAACAAGAAAACAGATGAAAAAATATATGTATTTTTATCCGCTAAGTTATATCCATGCCAAGATAAGCTCTCCTATAATGGAATCAATATAATGAACTCCAATCTCACTACCAATGAGCTTCGACTAAATAAAGAGATTAGTATAAGTGATTTCCATCAACAACAGTGAATAAATAAGAATAAACATTTTTAGAGATGGAAGATATTTACCACTAGAATAGGATTAAAAACAATTATTTTCAGTGGAGATCATTTATGGCCATAAATATCTGACATATGGCCACCATTTTGTAGTTGAGCATAAATATCCATCATGTCATACGCAACCTAACCATTTGGCTTTAAAGAATCACGAAATCTCATATAAGAGCATTCAAAACTAAATATGCGAATGAATACAGGCCTACAGGAAACATATAGAATTCATGAAAAAAATTACGTATATAGTTGCCCATTTCATGAATATAATCTGTAAAAAGATATTAAAAGCTTATGAGTCATTGTTTTCAGAAGCACGATGCAATTCCTTCACAACATAAGTTCCATAATTATGGTCAAATGAACACATCATAGGAAACATAGATTTGCTTCTTACTGATTTACAGATAAGTTGCTTGTAAAGATAGGAAAAATAGATTGTGCAAGTGGAGACAACATAAAAGTTGGCATAGCTCTTATAAGCGAGTTCTGGTACTCAACAATATTAAATTTGATCTCAATTGTACCTAGAAATATGGACAGAAAATATATAGAGAGAGAGGAAACAATATACCATGCAAAATAATATAAAAGAAATGGATAACTGAAGCATATTGAGTAGATGAATAAGAAATGTAAGATAAAATAAATAAATCAACAATATATGCTTACAAATTAGAAGAGCGGGAAGAACGAAGCATAAATTAAGAGAACCACAGTAAATGAACAATAAATGCAAAACATACCTTATATAACAATATAAAGTGAACCAAAATAGCTTGAGAGATCATATAGTATCAGGAATATTTGAAATGAAGATAATAACAATGCAAACAAACGAAAAGCATGTTGCGAACATATAAAAATGGCATGTAAACAAGTGAATATATACTTGTAGAACAAAAGACATGAATGGCAGGATCACATAATAGACAATCTGTTACATTGTGTGAAAATTGTAGCAATAATATATTTGCTGAAACAAAAGTATCATTAGTGATTTCATACATACATGATGTGAAAATTTTAGCAATAGTATATTTGCTGAAGCAGAAGTATCATTCATGATTTCATGCATACATGAAGATGATTGTACTGGCAGACACACATGAAACATAGCAATATTTGTTACAATTGGTTGAACTTGACACTAGAGCAACAGACTAGAACACTTGAACTCCTAGAATCGGCCAATATAGCAAAATAAAAAATAACAGATTGCGCTTGTATCAGAGGTGTGATAGCTATAGAAGCCTAAACTAAATTACTAGGGTTGCAACATCCGTGTTGTTGAGAGGAGAGCTAACAAGCCTTGATGCAACAATCTTCCGGAAGCGTGCTGCATGAGTCTGAAATAAAAACAAAACTGAATGTCAACTAGTATATAAGTACTAAAAAAAGAATGACAACTAATATACTAGTGTAAAAATGAAAAAAGACATACATATTGAACTCCTTTACAAACTTTCCATCATAATGCTCCATGATCAACATTACATATATTCCACAATCAAACCTAGAAAAAATAATGAATTCATTAATATAGCTCAATCTTGATATAGTAAATGCATGTATAACCAAAATAAGCAACAATAATTATAACATAGTGCTTGATTCGGAGCAACACGTGTTATTTTGCTTTGGACTATCAGGAAAAACTTTTGCATAAGTGTTCTGAAAGTTGGCAACCTAACAGATGAAAACATACAGTTATAATTAATAACAAAATTGAAAATTATATAAAAAGGAAAAGGATGAAGTAAAATAGAATTACCAGATCTTCTATCATTTTGGCACTTTCCTTAATTGATGGAGACTCAGTTGAACTAAAGAGATGGACTTATTTTTTCAACTCATTGACGCATATCAGAAACCAATGGAAATCCCTACATATAGGAAAGAATAACTAGAAAAGGAAACTAATGTAGTCAGAAAAACATAAAAAAGAAGAACAACAAGAAATGAAAATATACTTACAAGATTAACTCTAATAATATCAAAATGATCATTAATCTTTCTGATATGAGATTTATTTTACTCAAGATTAAACAATCCACAGACTCCAATAAGATTTAACTATAAGAAATAAACAAATAGAATAAGAATACAAGAATACCAAAAGGAATCAGAAGAAACAATCAAATTAACTTACTGGAACTCTTTTTTTTATTCCCTTGAATCCAAAATATTTTTTTGATCATTGTTGAAAACCTCTACAAAAAGAGACATCACGTCATCTACCACATGTCCCCGTTGTCTAAGAGAAGCACGAAACTTTGCATAGTCAGAAGAAAATTCTCCTATAACCACAATTGTTGGCCCGCAAAAGTAGAAATAATAAATTTATTATGATAAACATCTATGTTCATAAAACAATATGTCAATTAACTTGTTATGAAACAACATAAAAAAATACTAATGTTGCCTTATGCTCATTTCGCTTGATGTATTCAGAGCGGACAAACTTTTGTTAAATTTCTTCACAAGTAGAACTGAGTTTAAAAGACAAAACCCCTTCTTTCTCTGGATGAATAAAAGCTCTCTTTTTTCTCTTCCTTTTATCTATTATACTAGAGCCAATACAAAGTTTAGGTGATTGATTTACCGGTAATATGAAAATTAGTGTCAAGTATAATAAGAACTTAAAAACATATATCATTAAAAATAATTTAAAATAAAAATAGATAATATAAAAAATATCTAAATTGAGATATATTGAAGGGTCAACTTCAACATTTGGAGAATTAGTGGCATACTGTATAGCAATATTATTGCCAGATTCCACACTAGCAGGAATATTACCAACAAGATCAAGTGTGTCATGAAAGGGCCTCTAGCCTAGTGGTTAGAGCACCTGAGTAGCATCCAATAGGTAGGGGCTTCCCCTACTGACTTTGGTAATCAAGTTTGTCACCAGATTTACCAGGAACAATTTTAAAACAATCTATATTAGAACAAACATAAGAAAAATATTAATGAACTAAAAATTATAGCAACATTACGCAATGGTAAAATAGAGAGTCTATATATAGAGTAGAAATAACATAACATCTAATCGTACCATTTAAATAAATGAATTAAAGATACAATTTTATCATGCTCCTCTTCATGTGTGTCTTCAGTAACCTTTAAGACAATAATGTCTACTACTGAAGATCCAATGGTAACATAAAGATTTGCATTATGAGAAGAATAACCTACAGAAATATAAAAAAGTAAACTGAAATTTTAAATGCTCGTATGAAAGTAACGAAAAGAATGAACTAGAAATCAATCTCTAGAAGAATGACAATAAACATTTTCAAAGAAAAACAACTGACACTAATAGAAATATTTAAACGAACAGTACCAACAAAATATACCTATATTGAAATGTTAGTGATAATGATAAGAACAAATGGTTTCTTGAACAATATTAGAAATAAAAACCAAAACTATCATGAGCTGGAGAAACATGCTCATCTTAATGAATGTTTTGAGTGTTATTGTCCAAAGAAAACCGAATATGATCATATTGAGAGATAACTTCATTAAGACATTCTGAAGGGTCAACTTCAACATTTGGAGAATTAGTGGCATACCCTATACCAATATTAATACTAGATTATACAGTAGCAGGAATATTACGAACAAGATCATGTTTGTCACTGGAATTATTAACACAACATCTTTCAGATCTATATCTATATTAAAATAAACATAAAAAATGTAAATAAACTAAAAAATACAATAGTATAGCAATATGTTTACGGGAAAAGATATATATAGACCAGAAATAACATGAGAACTAATCTTACCATTTAAATGAACTGAAGATACAATTTTATCATGCTCATCCCCAAGCATGTCTTCAATAAAGTTTAATCCATTTGTGTCAATATTTGCATTCAGAGAATGATCACCTATAGAAATATAAAAATGAAAAGTACAAATTAGTGAAAAGAAACTTAACTTCAAATATGAACGGACACTGAATATGATCATACGGAGACATATCTTCATTACCATTCTTTAAACCAACTGCATAAAAATAATATTAACAAAGGTCAGCGAAAAAATTCACTTGAAAAAATCATATAGAGAAATAAAGCATCACCAAAATTGTATCTGATTAGAAGGAACATGACAATCTCCGACCCTATGACATGGGGGAGAAACATTTTGATGTAGAGCTTGATCAAAATTTGAAGTAGAGCATCCAGATAAAGCAGTTCTATAAATGTCAGCAGAGAGAATGGACAACTGATTTGCAAAAATATAAAGAATACCACTAGGCAACACACCATTAGTAGTCTGAAAAATAGCACTAGAGATTTCATCAAGTAACAACCAAGAATGCTTATTAACACTGTTTTCATGCTTTAAATGAACCTATAAACAAAAAAAGAATTCCTTTAGTAAATTAAATTATCATTGCAGAAAATAATTTACCAATAAAATACTCAAGGATAGAGAGTAGTAGTTCCAAATTCATTTACATCTGCATTACCAGCATTAGGATGAGGATTATCAACAGCAGCATTAAGACGATGAGCATTTGCATCTAGGTCAGATATTTCTTCAGAATTATCATGTAATTGTTCATTATTAATGATGACATCATCAGCATTAACAGCTCTATCATGCTTTGGAGAGGCTGGGAATTGAATTTTCTCAGAATAGGGAGTAAGACCAATATCCCTAAACTGCAAAGATAGAATATATATAACACAAATTATGAAGCAAAAAATAATCATATATAATGCAGATGTGACATGGCATCAAAATAAATAGTTTAAATAGTCAAGAAATAACTTACAGATAAAGCTCCAAATGCTAAGCGACAGCAATGACTTGTCATGTCACGATCAACATCAACAATATATTGAAAATCATCATTTGCGACATGGCAAATCCTAGGCAGACCATAGGACAACCTAAAACCATTGCAATAGTAATGGTGCAAATCGAGAAAATCCATATATACAATCTAAATTAACCAACTAATAACACATATGAATAAAGAATACCATATATCACTTCAATGACAGACATGTAATAAGATTTCTTTACTTGTAGCAAGAACTTGAAGACATGAACCATAGTAGAAGCAACCGGAACTTTTAGTAACGTCACTGAATAAATAGCACTCTGAAATCTTTTAACTTCAGAAAAAAGATAGTGCAGTATATGTGTCGACCAATCATAATCACAAATTTCATTTGCTCTAAGTAGAAGCTTCAATTTGTTGATATCAATAGAATTTTGAGTGCCAGGACAAAGGATGGTAACAAGAGCAACTAACATAAATGACCTCATGAAAGAATCTTCATTGTTGTAATTAAGGAAAAGTTTCATGCATTTGTAAATGGAAGCCTTTTTCTTTGGTCCGAAACCATAGGCAGAAGCCACAGATTTAATTTCACTATTAATCCCATCATCAACTGCACTACTAGAATCAAGCTGTTCATTTCCAGCTGGGAGCCCAAAAACCCTATCAATCATAAATTTGCTTAACTTAATTGAATTGTGCCCATTTCTGAACTCTGATACACCGACAATAACTGTTGTCATGACCCACTACTCCAAGAAAGGAATGGGGACAGAAAAATTACAGACACCAAGAAGGGCTCCAAAACCATTAACATCAACATAATGCCTTTGATCAACAGATAATTTACCAACAAATTCCTCAAATCATGAAGCAAAAAATCTACATTTCACACGCATTACTATAGACAAACAAAGTAAATAATATTAGTTTCTAAATTATAAACAGATGATAGGAATAATTTAAAAAATAAATATATGATAAATTACTTGAACCCTATATAGTAATCAGGATAGAAACACATGAATTCCAACTAAAAACAAATCATTGCATGCCAGCAAAATAACATTAAACTAAATAGCATTGAACTCTACAGAACCAGTGCAAATCCGCCTAAAATAAGTCATGAGTGGTCAAAAGCATAAGAAATACCACAGCATAAACAACACCATTCTGCCGGGGCGCATAGATATCACGCTCGCAGGACAACATGCCAAGAGAAGAAGCAATGGACGAAACCCTAATGAATGGAAGCAAACTAATGTTGAGACGTAATACAAAATCAAAACCTGAATAGAAGAAATCGCTGAAAACCAACCGGAAACACGATGAAGAACCACCGCAAACGCCACGCACAGCGTCGCTGCACCCGCCGGACTGGTGGCGGAAAAACACGAACAAGCCGCCGCAGAAAGACGAACAAGCGACATAACAGATGGGGAAGAAACAAAAAAGACAATATGGAAAATGGGCCGCACTGGTTGCTGACCTGAAGATGGGCAGGAAAAACCACACCCGGGTCAAAAGCTATCAGTTGCGCGGGTGTGGCAGGTCTTGAGGCAACAAACGGAAAAAATAACGTGCGCGATAGCTAGTCGCGGAGATATGCATCCGGCAGCCTGAGCTGCTGTGCACCAGTGGCGGAACTAGCCAAAAAAAATTAGGTAGGGCAAAAATTGCCTTGGCAATACCGTTGGTCTTAGAAGAGCACTGCCAACGTGCTGCTGAAATGAGAGGGCCTGATCTGCGTTTGCTTCCAAACAAGCATAACTTGGGCATTTATGTGCCTACTACGTCCAGCAACAATTAGGCCATCCCAAGCCGGGAATACCCCTGCCTTCTTCCTGCTGCATTACTATTTGCCTACATGCATGTGTTCTCAACGCCGCATCTGTGCCTGAATCCTGTGGAAATTCTCTGTAACAGGATCTGTCACATGATAGGTAGAGAGGACCTGGGCTCCAGCATTAGGTAGGGCGAGTGCCCTACCTTGCCTGACTGGTAGGTTCAGCTCTACTGTGCATATGTATATAAGCCCATCGCTCAATCTAAACCATAGTTTCTCCATTTTTCTCCTCCCTGCCACCGCAATTTACTCCATCCGTGCCATCCCAACGCTACACCCCTTCGCTCGTCGAGTCTGACGCTCCGCGGTCTCCTCCCGTCCAGATGCATGCGGTGGATTGGAGGCTCTGTTGCATGGCGAGTCGGCGATCTGCGCCCCCCAGTGGTGCAGTCCAGCGGTGGTAGGCTGCTCAATGGCCGGTGGCGCCAAATCCGGTGAGACGCCGGCTGGATTTGGTCCCTTACGTCCGGATCCGTGCGGTGGAGGCTATGTTGGGGTGGCGTGCCGGCGATCCGTGCGCACCCCAGTGGTGGAGCGGCAGTGGGACTGTGGGCCTATTTAGTCTGCACACCCAGGAGCTGCACGGAGGAAAGGCTTGCCGGCGATGGTGCTCGCCTGGAGGGCCGGCATGGAGGTGATCCTCCACGTGGTCGACATATGGAGAAGCTCCTGCATGGGGGGACAGGGCTTGTGCGCGGTGGTTGTTCAAGTCACGCTCGGTGTTCGTTCAGCACTGGTGCCGGGGTGCATCACCTAGTGCGGCGGCCAGTGGCCCAGCGGCGATTGCGGAGGCGCATAACTCCTAGTGGGTGTAAGTTCTACCGAAGCTGATGGTGCTACTGATTGGGTTCTTGACAGATCTCTTGGCAAAATCTTTTTACGATCTTGGATCGGTCGACGATGGCGATGGTAGTGCATCGCTCCCCTTTCTGAAGGCGTGGTTGGAAGAATCTTACGAATCATATGTAGATATAATATGACAAACGTTTCAATATACCATGCTTCAATAAATCTCCAACAGCGACTCCTCCCTTCCACTGCAATTCATGTTTTAATAAATCAAAAATTGTGCAAGGTTTCAATATACCACCCCAATTCTCCATTGAAATCCGAAAATTGAATTAAAATAGAATCTAAAACAATTCTTATTATCCTTGCCTTATGTAGTCCTAGAGTTTACTAGAGAAACCGACGGGCGAGAGATAGGCAAACATGCCGTCTATTAGGAGCAATGCTAGATTACAAAGAAGGGAGACACACGGAGGGAGATAAAAAGACAGCATGAGATTACAAATTGCCGATGTGCTGCTAACCGCTAGATGCCACCGGTGTTCTCTCTGCCGCTCGTATAGAAACACAACGAGGAAAGCCACAAATAATCTGCTCAAAGACAGGCCAAAACTGCTGAGAACTAATGAATTTTCAGCCAAAATTTTAGTGTGGGCCAAGGCCCACATGGCCCACCCCTTAGCTCTACCCCTGGTATCATGTCGTTGATTCTTTCTTGGGAGCGTTGCCATGGAGTTGTTGAGCCCTGCAGTGCCGTGGTGGAGATCGCTCATAATCTATGGCAATAATGATTTTGTATTCAATTGTTTCTAAGTAAACAGTAGTTGTGACAATTGCCGCTGCGCACCGACAACTCAAGTTTGAAGCAAGACACGAAGGAAGATTAAAGCTTAGTCTTTATTTTGTTATATAGTCTAGCTTTTTTTGAGTTTCTATCCGTTGAGGCACTACCAGAATAGTTGATATCTGCACCGGGTGGGAAAGCCCTTTAGCACCGGGTTTCCCACCCGGTGCAACTAAACCGAGACTAAAGGGATACCCCTTTAGCACCGGGTTGAATAACCGGTGCTCAAGGGTCCCTTTAGCACCGGGTGCAGCCACGACCCGGTGCTAAAGGGCCTGCCCGCAGCGCCTTTAGCAGGGCCTTTAGCACCGGTTCCAGACACAACCCGGTGCTAAAGGCCCTGCCACCACAGCGCCGGTAGCCAGCCATTAGCACCGGTTGTTCATGGATTTCTATTTTTTATTTTTTTAACCGCAATCATAAGTTCATTCAAGTTCATCACAAAATCATCTGACATCACAGAAGTTATCTCACAACAGATTCAATCATCACATAAGTTCATCTCGTAAATTAATTGTTTGCAAAATCAATTCTATTTATAGAGCCAAATTGACCACACAAGATTTACATCAATTGAATCTCAAGTTTGCAAATAAATTGAAAAGAACAACAGACTCACGTGCTGCCGGCCAAGCCGCACGCCTCGCCGGGCCTGCGCCGGCACGCGCGCCTGCCCCGTCGGCCAGCTCGCGACGCCTGCCCGCCAGGCCAGCGGCTCGCGGCAGCAGTCGCCAGCTCGCGACGCGCCTGCCCGCCAGGCCAGTGGCTCGCGACGCGCCTGCCCGCCAGGCTCCAGCTCGCGGCGCCTACGGCCTACCCGCCGGCCAGCTCGCGGCACCACGCGCCAGCCGCCAGGCCGCGCCGCAGGCCTGCCCCGCCAGCTCGCGGCGGCCGCCAGGCCCACGCGCGCCTGCCCGCCAGCTCTCAGCCCACCGGCACCGCCGCGTCGCAGCTGCAGGAGCCGTGCGCCCGCCGAAGCTCGCGTCCGTGCTGGTCCATGAGGATCTGCAAGAAGTGACGAGAATAGATAAGGATAGAGAAGGAAAAAGACAGAAGGAGAAGAATGAATGGTTGTGCACGCAAGCGAACAAGGACCAGAGATAAAGGAGAGAGAGAGATTGAGAAGATGCTGTCGGTGGGAAGGTATTTGCACCGGTTGCTGAAACCAACCGGTGCTAAAAGATTTTAACAGCTTTAGCACCGGGTGGTAGCTGCGTCCGGTGCTAATGGGGGACTTTTAGCACCGGATTTTTCTACGACCCGGTGCTAATGAGCTCCCCTTTGTCAAACCTGCGTGCAACTCTGCTCCTAGCCATTGGACCCGGTGCTGATGCTTCATCAGCACCGGGTCCAAAAATGACCGAGGCGGAGGAGGCGGGCGGATGTGAAGCATTCTGGTAGTGAGGAGAGTGTCAAGGGTTAGAGTCCAAGCACTGATGTATCTTTTGGCTGTATATATCCATTGTGGATACAGAGGCCGGGTTTATATCTATTATTATATCTAAAAAATATAAAAGAGCAAACAGTATATGTATATGGAATGGAAATGCGGCTGTTACTCATTTGACATGCATGCGTGCAATTTATGGATACTGGTAATGCCTTTACCTGGGAGAAAAGTCATGCAGCGTGCATATGGCGATTAGTGTAGGGTTGTAGGCCGAAGACAAGGTCGTGCAATTCTTGGTGCAGCAAGTAGCATTTCTGGGCCAGAAGTGTCGGTTCTAAGGCACTCACATCATCAGATGAACAAGTGCCTAAGAAACCACAACCGCAGAATAATTGTTCTGCTCAACATGGAGGAATATTACAAACAAAATGCAGGATCAATCAACCTTGACAGAAGTTTCGGATTGCTTTCTCTTTTTTTTAGTTTTTTTTTCTTTTACGACAAACTACTCTTGCTGATTTGAGTACCGTCAGGTAATATACTATGTGCACCATCATATCGGTTAATGAACCACTGTGCTGATTTGAGTACTTTTGTAAACCCTAGACTTTATTCTAACGGAAAGAACAAAAAATATATTGTGGACGATTTCAATATTCCAATTTATATAGATTTCGTTACATACAGTATATACGTATTGGTACGAAGCGTAACCTTAGTGTTGACTTTATATTGCTGCCATTGGAGGGTAATGCACGAATGCAGAAAACATACTGTGGGTGACATTGTGCGTGTTCTTGTACATGCTCCGGGGGGCACAAATACACAAAACAAGGGCTTTTGTCTTGTTCTAGGATGCACTGTGGAGTGTTTTATCCATTGAGTGCCAGGCACTTTTCATGTTGCAGCACGCACCAATGGTATGGAAAGCCAAAAAAGTGTCTCTTGCGGTCTCTTGCCTGCTCGACTTCAGTAGGATGGGATTCTTATATAATGAATAAAAGTTCCCACTTCAACCTTATCAGGTATGGAGCTTTTAAAATTATTACAAAATTTAGCATACCGCTACATCATTAAGATAAATTTTGTCAAATTTCCTATGTAACTTTACTCAACTAATGACTAGATGTTTGTGCATAGAGCGAATGGTAAACAAGACATTTTTATGAAGGGACCAACGAAATGCATCTCTCCCTTCAATAAGGTTTCAAAATTGTCCCCATCAGGTTGTGCCATTCTAATAGCTTGAAGATCTTCTGAAGGAGATATTTAGTGGTTAGTGGCGTGTTTTTTCCGTACTATGTTCTATAGTACCGATACATTAACATCCTATTTCCAAACCATGTATATGCAACAATCTAGTTCGGGCCCCGGCCTTTACATCAAAATGTCCTACTTTAAGAAAGTCCTCTTTCAATCCCATAAGTACCATTCAAAATTGCGAATAATAATATGGTTTCTTATAATTTGTCCTGGCGGCTTGTGCTTAAGGTATTTGTTCCTCAACAATTTCTACCATATTCACGCATAATTGCAAAGTTTAAATAACCATTTGCTTAATAGACACCTATTTTTTTATTTCTAAGTTCAATATTCCAAGACAATCCTGGTTTTTGGGTTTACAGAGTAGGTCCCACTTCACTAATATGTATTTTTTCCCATGCTGATTGTAATACCAAAAGAATCTTGACCTAAAATGCTCTATTCTTTTGAGGACTCCCTTGGGACCTTAAAAAATGATAGTATAAACATCGGTAAGCTAGATAACACCGAATTAGTCAGCACAAGTCTTCTCACAACGAAGAGTAGCATCTTGTTTCCATCCCCTAACATTCCTTTCAAATACATCTTCAATTACATTACTACCATTACTGCTCAACTTCCTAAAGTGCATCGGTTTGTCTAGGTATATCAAAAGGGGAAGGAGACAAGTTTACGACCAAAGAACTGTGAGTGTGTAGACTCATGCTCCTTTCTCTATCAAAAAATAAAATATTTCAGACTTATGGAAATTTATTTAAGTCTAAATAATTGTTCAAACATATATAAAAGTAACTTCATGTTCTTTGCTTGTGCAATAGCATGGTCTAAAAATATTGCCATCTCATCTACATATTGTAGAATTGAGAGGCTATCCGCTACCAAATGTGGAACAACCCCTCTTACTTGGCATTCATTTTTAGCTCAGGCAAAAAAAGGTCGCCAACATGTCCTACACTTTCTTAAATATTATGGGGAACAATGGATCACCCTGCCTGAGGCCCTTTTTTGATTGAAAGAAAGGAATCATTTGATCACTGAATTTCATACTAATATTCCTGCCTTTAATAAATTCCTGAAACCAAGTACTCCATGTTGGTGAAAACCCTTTCATTCTTAGTATTTTCTAAAGAAAATCCCATTTCACCTTATCATAGCATTTAATGCAGAATTACAATCCCTTCCATTATTTTTCTACCAGGCAGGAAGGATGTTTGTGATGAGGACTGATTAACTTATGTGCTACTTTAAAATTTTTGCTTGTGGTTAATCTGTGGTTATGTGCTAAATTTTCTTCGCTTCACTAATCATTTGTAGTAGAATTATTTTCACAAAATTTTAGCTATCTGTAGGGAGCCGTTATGCAGTTCTTCAAATAGAACCATCAAATACTCTTTGATTATACACCAAAATACTTGTTAAAACAAGGGGGGGGGGGGGTCATGTCTTTGTCAAAATGATTGTTTTAGATATAGACTATATACTTTCGGTGGACTCTACTTGATATTCAATCTCAAGATTAGTGTCAAGTTTACACTGGCGTGTTTCTACGGATCGACTTTGTGTTTCTGCGTTTCTAATCGTTCATCTGTACTTTCTTTCAAGGAAAACAAGTACAACCCCTTTTTGTTTCATCAAGAAAAACAAGTGCAACCCCCCTCCTTGAAAAGTCCATGTTGCGTGAAAATTGGACCCCTGCTCCCCTTGCATGGATCCGTCGAGTGGGCTAGGTTTGCTTTTGCCACGACAAATGCAAAAGTCTATCCACTCACTCCAGGAACACACACGGAAGCGGTCAACACAGGACCAAAAGAGGCCTGCATGCATGGCGGCATATATACAGTATAAAATAAAGAGGGGCAAAACAAAAAAAGAACGAGTGACGAAATCCCGGGCAAAAGCCAACTTGGGTTGCGCCACCGCATCTTTTGGACGCTGCTCGCTCATACGCCGCCGGGAGCGGTGCCAGCCAGGTGTGCGCCCCCGCGGACTGCGCGCCGGCCGGCGGGCGGGCCCCTCTTGAACCGCAGGTCCGGCTCTCTCATCAGCCTTTCGCCGCTGAAAGCATCAGAACACACAGCGCTGTCAAATGTTAATGTTAACCTAAGTTACCGTATATCAAACCAAACCCGGGGCACTACTGGTGAGTCCCTAACCCGAGCGGTTAACCCGCGGTTAGGGCGGTCAAAGCGCACATGCAGTGCAATCTAATCGAAGCGGCCCGTCATAATTACACACGCCCGCTCGTACGTGCGTCGTCCCGTTCATATCACGGCAATCTCAGTCACGTCGCGCCTTGCCATGAGGTTTCAGTTTCAATCGCTCCCTCCCTCCCTCTCTCTCCTTTGAGAACCCCAAGGCGCCCGCTAAGCACGCACCAAGTAGGGATTTATTGATCCCATTTCCCTAGCCTCCCTCTCTCTCTATCTGCTGTGTGACAAGAGCGACAGAGTACTCCTACTCCTACTCCTACGCCTGCGAGACTAAACAGGAAGAGTCTATCGAGGGCTTGCAATCTAGGGCTTGCAGTCCATAAAGACGACAGCAGCCATTCTCTCTCTCTCTCTCTCTGCCGCGTTCCAAGATGGGTTCCACCAACAACTGGCTGGGCTTCGCCTCGTTCTCCGGCGCCGCCGCCGCCGACGATATCCTGCCCCCGCTGCCGCCCCAAGGCGACGATGGGGACGACGCGGAGCCCAAGCTGGAGGACTTCCTCGGCCTGCAGGAGCCGCCGGCCGCCGCGGTGCCGCCTGCTGGCCGGCCGTTCGCCGGGACAGGCGCGAGCTCCATCGGGCTGTCCATGATCAAGAACTGGCTCCGCAGCCAGCCGGCGCCGGCGGGGGCAGAGTCTGTGGCGCCGGTGGCGACGACGGTGCCGTCGTCGGCGGAGGGGAGCGGGGAGGTGGCCGACGGCGCGGTGGCGGACGCGGCGCAGCAGAGGAAGGTGGCGCCGGTGGACACGTTCGGGCAGCGGACGTCTATATACCGCGGCGTCACGAAGTAGGTTCTTGATTTTTTTTCCATTTCTTTACAAAAACTCTTCTCGTTTTCTGTTTTCTCGACACTGATAATCTCTTGGATATTAGTGTGTGCTTGTGATACAGTCGCGGGTATTATATCCTTTTACTTCAGCCTCTGGGAATCTTTCACTAGTAATGTATTTTCCTTCTCAGAAACTCGGGGCATATCACTTATTAGTGATTCATCCATGGTCATTTGGTTTATGTCTGGTTGCCCAAAAGGTGTTCTATGGAAAGTACATGGATGATAGTTGGAGTCCGTTGTTCTCCTTGATTTCCCTCATCTAGAATCCCTGGCTAGGGAAGATGATCAAGTTGGCCCTTTGCGAATAGCTTGATTCTACATTGTATCTAAACAAAACTGCTTAGTATCACCATTTTATTCTAAAAAATATCGATTTAGGTCCTGAGTTTATATTTTTGAATTCCGAATTGGGATTTTATATGCTGCGTTTGGATATTTCCAAATGATGCAAGTACACAAGGTTTCGAAAATACCACTAGTTGACTAATATATAGTTTTCTATATATATATTATATATATACCATTAAACATAAAGTCATATTCATGTTATGGGGTCATGTCTTTGTCAAAATGATTGTTTTAGATATAGACTATATACTTTCGGTGGACTCTACTTGATATTCAATCTCAAGATTAGTGTCAAGTTTACACTGGCGTGTTTCTACGGATCGACTTTGTGTTTCTGCGTTTCTAATCGTTCATCTGTACTTTCTTTCAAGGAAAACAAGTACAACCCCTTTTTGTTTCATCAAGAAAAACAAGTGCAACCCCCCTCCTTGAAAAGTCCATGTTGCGTGAAAATTGGACCCCTGCTCCCCTTGCATGGATCCCTCGAGTGGGCTAGGTTTGCTTTTGCCACGACAAATGCAAAAGTCTATCCACTCACTCCAGGAACACACACGCGCAAGCGGTCAACACAAGACCAAAAGAGGCCTGCATGCACGGCGGCATATATATACCGTATTAAATAAAGAGGTAAAAAACAAAAAAAGAACGAGTGACGAAATCCCGGGCAAAAGCCAACTTGGGTTGGGCCACCGCATCTTTTGGACGCTGCTCGCTCATACGCCGCCGGTAGCGGTGCCAAGCCAGGTGTGCGCCCCGGCGGACTGCGCGCTGGCCGGCCGGCCGGTGGGCCCCCGAGGTCCGGCTCTCTCAGCCTTTCGCCGCTGAAAGCATCAGCACGCAGTGCGCTGTCAAATGTTAATGTTAACCTAAGTTACCGTATATCAAACCAAACCCGGGGCACTACTGGTGAGTCCCTAACCCGAGCGGTTAACCCGCGGTTAGGGCGGTCAAAGCGCACATGCAGTGCAATCTAATCGAAGCGGCCCGTCATAATTACACACGCCCGCTCGTACGTGTGCGCGTCCCGTTCATATCACGGCAATCTCAGTCACGTCGCGCCTTGCCATGAGGTTTCAGTTTCAATCGCTCCCTCCCTCCCTCTCTCTCCTTTGAGAACCCCAAGGCGCCCGCTAAGCACGCACCAAGTAGGGATTTATTGATCCCATTTCCCTAGCATCCCCTCGCCCCCTCTCTCTCTCTATCTCTGCATCTCTCTCTCTCTATCTGCTGTGTGACAAGAGCGAGAGCCTACTCCTACTCCTACGCCTGAAAGACTAGACAGGAAGAGTCTATCTAGGGCTTGCAGTCCATAAAGACGACAGCAGCCATCTCTCTCTCTCTCTCTCTCTCTCTCTCTCTCTCTCTCTCTCTCTCTCTCTCTCTCTCTCTCTCTCTCTCTCTCTCTCTCTCTCTCTCTCTCTCTCTCTCTCTCTCTCTCTCTCTCTCTCTCTCTCTCTCTCTCTCTCTCTCTCTCTCTCTCTCTCTCTCTCTCTCTCTCTCTCTCTCTCTCTCTCTCTCTCTCTCTCTCTCTCTCTCTCTCTCTCTCTCTCTCTCTCTCTCCGCGGTGGCGGACGCGGCGCAGCAGAGGAAGGTGGCGCCGGTGGACACGTTCGGGCAGCGGACGTCTATATACCGCGGCGTCACGAAGTAGGTTCTTGATTTTTTTTCCATTTCTTTACAAAAACTCTTCTCGTTTTCTGTTTTCTCGACACTGATAATCTCTTGGATATTAGTGTGTGCTTGTGATACAGTCGCGGGTTTCTATTTGCTCTGGGTCTAATTTGAAGTTTATTTGCAGCTTCATTTGGATCAACAAGTTATTTTTCCCCTTTACCGGACCAGTAGTAGATTATTTTTTCTACTTTCGATTTTGTTATTGTTCTTGATTCAGGAATGCTTCTGTTCTTAGATGTTTCATAGGATGATATCATCTATAGCTAGTGGATATCTTTCATAGGTTATTAGTTTAATGAACAGTTCCTATATATGCCGTTTGAAAATACACTTAATTCCTCAAAGCTTTGGGGTACAAATCCCTCTATTTGATTTCTCTCAAATATCGTGGATGATTCCATGTGATTTTTATTTCGCGATATTGCTGTATTTATATATCCTGTAGTCATATGTAGAACCACTTCTCATAGATGTGTTTGACATTATCATTGCATGAAGTCATTTTATCAACGGCGTGTGTTCTTGATTTGACCGGACAAATTTACTAGTTGCAGATGGTAAAAAATGTTTGTAATTTGTGCTTGTTGTTATTCTTTTCCCACATCTCTTCGTGCTTGTTTGTATATCCAGAACTATCCATCTGCTTTATTCACATATTTTTCCAATGTTGTCATCTTTCTTCCTTGTTGCAGGTTCTTTTGTAATAACATTTTTTGTTTGTTTTGTTTTTTTATTGTTCTCAATAGGCATAGATGGACAGGAAGGTATGAAGCCCATCTTTGGGACAATAGCTGCAGAAGAGAAGGTCAGACTCGCAAAGGGAGACAAGGTAATAATTAGAAAAAAACAATTCAATTTCAAAGTTTGCAACATATTATTCAATTCAATGAACATTTTGATTTTCCCTTGATCTAACTGGTGTGTTTTCTGTTGGTTTTTGCAATCCCTTGACTCCATTAATTCAGTTTATCTTGGTAAGTGATTTATTTACAATAGGAATTACTGGTATATCTGTTCTTGCTCTTGTTCATGTTGAATATATTAATATATATGTTGTTCATGCAATAAAGGTGGATACGATAAAGAAGAGAAAGCTGCCAGGGCTTATGATCTTGCTGCCCTCAAGTACTGGGGCACTACAACAACTACAAATTTTCCGGTACTTATTGTTGTGTGTAGTTTTAACATTTTACTTTTTACTGCATATCAATGATGTTAAAAGAGCTTCATTTTATGTTTAGATCAGCAACTACGAAAACGAGTTAGAAGAGATGAAGCATATGTCACGACAAGAATATGTTGCATCACTCAGAAGGCATGTGGCCAAAACACTGTACATCTTAATTTTCTGGAAGTTGAAATGAAATCATTTGCAAATGGATTGACATATGATATGTACTGTTATACAGGAAAAGCAGCGGATTTTCTCGTGGTGCCTCAATTTACCGAGGGGTTACCAGGTATACAATATTAATGATATTCATGTTTCCTATTATAATCTAGTTTTAGGTAGCAAGTGCATTATTGCATTTTCTCTGGGAATGTATCTTACGTGTGAATCATGAATACAATTGCACTAATTAATCACATTGTACTCAATTTCCATTAGTTGGTACCTGTTCTGTTCCTAAATATTGCGGTACTCCTTTTACTACTGTTGACCATGATCATCAATAATATTGTTCTCCCTTGCAAGTTGACATGCAACTGCTTCTCTAACTCTCAAGCATATATACATGTTTTGAAACAGGCACCATCAGCATGGAAGGTGGCAAGCAAGAATAGGAAGGGTTGCAGGAAACAAGGATCTGTATTTGGGCACATTCAGTAAGTCACAGCATAATATTTTAATGCACCAAACTTTTTTCTGTCACGGGAGAAGGAAGCAAGATTGAAAAGCTTAAAGCTAATGTCAGAGTGCCTTTTATTTTAATTTATTTCCCTCTTGTAATATCATGTGTCCTTACTGACCTCTGTAGGTACCCAAGAGGAAGCCGCAGAGGCATATGACATCGCTGCAATCAAATTCCGAGGCCTCAATGCAGTCACAAACTTTGATATGAGCAGGTACGATGTCAAGAGCATCATCGAGAGCAGCTCCCTGCCAGTTGGTGGCACTACAAAGCGTCTTAAGGATGTGCCTGATCAATCTGACATGGCGACCGGTGCTGATTCCGCTGGTCATATAACTGCTACAAACTTTCTCACTGATGGCATCGGCAGCTATCGCCCTGAGAATTATGGTTACAGTGGCTGGTCGCCTGCTGCCATGACTCAAATTCCCTTACAATTCAACAATGGCCATGGCCACTCCAGGCTGTGGTGCAAGCCAGAGCAGGACAGTGCAGTTGTTGCAGCAGCACACAACCTTCACCACCTCCAGCACTTCCCTGCCCCAGGTGGCACCCACAATTTTTTGCAGCCATCGCCTGTTCAGGACATGTCAGGTGGGGTCGATGTTTCATCGCCGTCAGTGGCCTCTAATTCATTCCTGTACAATGGGGGCGTTAGTTACCATGGTGCCATGGATGGTGGCTATGCCATGCCGGTTGCCACACTGGTGGAGGGCAACCATGATGCCAGTGGCTACCGAGTTGAGGATGGCACAACGTCTGACGTTTATGGTGGCCGGAACTTGTATTATCTTTCCCAAGGTTCGCCAGGTGCAAATACTGGAAAGGCAGATGGTTATGATCATGAAGCTGTCGCTTATGAAAGCTGGGTTCCATCTGCACCGATGATACAGCAGAAGGCTGCCAATGTGACGGTTTGCCATGGCACTTCTCTATTCTCAGTTTGGAAATGATGATATGTCTAGAAGGAATTCTAGTTTTAGGTCATCAAGTAGTGATATTAATAGTTTCTGGGAGGAAAAAAGTGTTAGGTATACAAAAGTCTAGCTTTTGACTTCAATTATATTCTCTTATGAAAAGAGTTTTGCTGCTTCAGTCACTAATCAGCTCCAATAAACGTTTGGAGCTATGTATGAGAAATGTCGTTTTATACTTGACTAATACTTATTAACGTTAACATGTGAATCTTTGCTAATGACATAAGAGCTTTGATGTATTATATACCATCATCAGCCACCATATGTTTTCACTTTCTTCCTAAAGCTAGATGCATGTTTCCTTAACGAGCAGAGCCGAGTTTGACTAATGAGCTAGAATGAGCTGAGCCAACACGAGCCGAGCTCGCTGACGTCCACCCCTAGTGTTATATGATCTTTGTCTAGAAGATATGATCCATGAAATCCATGCATATACATGCAACAATGTTTTTAGGTGCTCCCCGGCTCATGTCTATATCCAATCAAACGAAAGAAATGGTACACTAACATGAGAAACAATAAAATGGATGCTACTTTTATTTTCTATTTGCTGAATAGGTTTACCGTGCTGAAAATCTATAATTTGATATGAAACTTAATATTTTTTTCATTAATTTCATTATGCCAACTGTGTAAGTACCTTTGATCTCTTGCGAGCTTCTTGATAACTTAGATATCTTCACAAAGGGTACCTTTGATGTGCAGAATATGCTTGTGCACATGGTGAGTCCTGAATCCAAACTACAAACCTTGCTTGCAACCCCAATCTCTAGGCTTTTAATTTTTTGACTTTGCCTGTATGCCGCCTCCTTTGCACGTGACACTTGTTTGCTACATGGTTTGCAATTTGATGGACCATGTGTTACACAATCCCTTCCCTGACCAAAAGAAAGTGTTTGTGTTTGGTTGATATTTGAGGTGAAAACATTAAAAAAAATCGTTACTATATTTGTCTTGAAAAACTAATAAATCGATGTCTAGAACATCAACCTTTAACGATTGAGAGAGTATTGTGTACAGTTGACTGGTCAACAGTCCGGGTTAAACTGACAAGAATACTCACCAACTATGTCAAAAGACCATGCGGGTGGTCCCTTCTTGCAAGTCAATTGAACCTGGTTGCTTCACCTGTAGTGCACGGTAGTATCTTCTTGATCCTCGTTCCATGGACAATACATTAACCAGCTAGTAAGATTGACAGTACGTTCGGACTGGTAATTAAGTTACTCAAGTGTACTGTCAAGGGTGTCGTTCGGGGGCAGTAATTGTCAAATCGATCTCAGCAGAGTACTGTGTAGTATCATCTGGGGGTGTTTAGTTCCTGGAAAAAGGTAAAAGGTGAAGTGAAAAAGTCACATCGGACACTGTAGCACTTTTCATTTGTTTGTGGTAAACATTGTCCTACCATGACCTAACTAGGCTTAAAAGATTCGTCTCGTCGTGTACATCAAAACCATGTAGCTAGTTTTTTTTATTACCCACGTTTAGTACTCCATGCATGAGGAGAGAGATTTGATGTGATAGGTGAATAGTGAAGTTTGGAGAGAGAATTTTTAGAAATTTGATAATGTGACCAGAAACTAAACAGGGCCCTAGTTTTATTCTTACGATGTTTTTTACGGTTCTCCAAATGTTCTCACGGTAACTCATCAGATTCTCTAGGTTTCTGTTGACCGACCATACACCAAGGTTTTTCTACCGTTCGCAACCTATGAAGGGTCCAGTCCATAGGATACTGGAGGCAGATGCACTCCAGCTCAGACGCTGCTTTTTGTTTGATTCCAGGATATATTAAATCGATATCCTAGCGATTGGAACTGTAGTCCAATGATAGGACGGTCTAGTGGGACGCTACCTATCAGGGTTCAAATCCTGGTGCTCGCACCTTTTTCTGAGATTTTCTCAGGATTTACCGGCGTCATGCGTTAAGTGGTAAGCGGCGTTCCCGTCGACAACGAGGTGTCAATGGTGACTTCGGGAATCTCCAGATCTGCCGGGTGCTCAGTCCTTGGGTGCTCATAGGAGTAGGGTTTGCGTACATGTATTCATAGTGGTGAGTGTGTGCGTGTGTGAGCCTCTGCGTTGTACCATGTAATTCTCAAAAAAAAATCGATATCATAGTTCAGTGTAAACCAGACGACTGAATTTCCAATACTTACCTTCACAATCCTCGCAAGCTTTGTCACGATTTTGAGTTGGGAAACCACAATGAATTTTATTTCTACTTGCTCCATTGATAACAAGCAAATCTCTCTTTTAAAAAGATAAAATCACTACCAGAAACTTCAACATCCACCCGGCCCCTCCGCTTCGGCCATTTTTAGACCCGGTGCTTATGGGTCTTCAGCAACCGGTGCTAATGTGCTCGAGGCCATTTGGCACCGGTTGCTGGCTGCACCCGGTGCTAAAGGTGGCGCATTAGCACCGGGTCTTGCTACGACCCGGTGCTAATGTGTTTGCATATAGGGGCTTCTTCCTCCCGCGCCCGAGCCAGCTGAACACTTGGCGCTGTGTTCATGCTGGCTCGAACGGGAGAAGAAGGGGAGGTGCTGCCCAAATTTTTTTCAAAATTTGTGAAGATTCCACTCATCCAAGGAGCACTACAAGGTACACTCTTTCATTCTCTAATGTTTTATTTAGCTTGTAATCCTTCTATGATTTAGAAATAGAGGGATTTGTGAATCAAAGTAAAGCTAGCTAGAGAGAGCTTGCCTTCTCTCTCCATTTAAAACACAACATGCATGAACACTCTCTCAACCATGAACTCAAGCTCTCTCCTCTCTCTCCTCCAAGAACACAATCTCTCTCTAGCTAGCTTTACTTTGATTCACAAATCCCTCTATTTCTAAATCATAGAAGGATTACAAGCTAAATAAAACATTAGAGAATGAAAGAGTGTACCTTGTAGTGCTCCTTAGATGAGTAGAATCTTTATAAATTTTAAAATGCTTTCGGTTTCCTCTAAACGGAATATATTTTATTAGTTATTTATTAAAAGTTGGAAAGTTATTTATTAATTTAATGGAAGGTATATTTATTTTAGAAAATGCAGATGAATAGACAATGGATGTACGGGGACAACCATGCTCAGACTTTCCGTGATGGCCTCAGGGCATTTCTTGATGCCGCCGAGGCTAACAGGACGCCGTCAGGTTTCATGTTCCTCCCATGCACCCGTTGTGAAAATATACAATCGTACAAACAAAGAGGAGCTCTTCAGGTGCATTTGATGAGGTATGGCTTCATGAGGAATTATTCTGTGTGGACGAAGCACGGTGAAAGAGGAATTCTAATGGATGAAGATGAAGAAGACGAGGCCGATGACGACATTCCGTTATTGGCTCAATACTACGGTTCCTTTGCATATGCTGCAATGGGTGATGCCGATGAGGAAGATGTTGCTCGGGAAGGCGATGCTCAGGAAGATGATGAATCCAGACCATTTAGATCAGCTATAGAACGACGTGGTGCAATGTCTTGTCAGCTTTGAGATGATATTTCCACCATCCTTCTTCAATATCATGACACATCTATTGGTTCACCTCGCAAAGAGGTTGTCTTCAAGTGCATTTGATGAGGCACGGTTTCATGAGGAATTATTCTGTTTGGACGAAGCACGGTGAAAGAGGAATTCTAATGGATGAAGATGAAGAAGACGAGGCCGATGACGACATTCCGTTATTGGCTCAATACTACGGTTCCTTTGCATATGCTGCAATGGGTGATGCCGATGAGGAAGATGTTGCTCAGGAAGATGTTGCTCAGGAAAATGAACCTACTGATGGGCTCGGGCAAATGTTGCGTGATGCCGAGAAAGACTACGGCAATGATAAGGAACTGAAAAGATACAGCGCATGTCGCAGGACCACAAGACTGACCTGTACCCAGATTGCAAAGAGGGGCTAAAGAAGTTGGGTACCACACTTGAACTTCTGCGTTAGTATTTTATTTTGTATGATTTATGTATGACTTGTGAATAGTTATAAGGCATATATATTTTATTTATTAGTTATTTATTAAAAGTTGGAATAGTTATTTATTAATTTAATGGAATGTATATTTGTTTTTACGGATGAAGATTATGATATGCTCGATGGCCGGCCTCCATTCTCAGTGGCTGATGACCCAAGCTGACTGTATCCTCTATCGCGGACAGTACGAACACTTGGATCGTTGTCCGGTTTGCACCTGCGCGCGATACAAGATCAGGCGGGACGACCCTGCTGATGTTGGGGGAGAGCGTTGTAAGAAAAAAAATCCCTGCGAAGGTGATGTGGTATTTCCCTCTGATACCCCGTCTGAAGCGTTTGTTCGGGAACAAAGACCATGCCAAACTGATGCGCTGGCACAAAGAAGAACGTAAGCAGGATGGCATGTTGAGACCCCCCGCCGATGGATCCCAGATTACTTCTTCAGCGCACTGGATGCCTACATGCTCTCTCCTACGCTTCTAATCTCTTCAGTTGTGATTTCATGTGATCTTTTGAGCATTGGAGAAAGTTACAGCTAACCCTTTTGTCCTTCTTAACAAATAATGTGTTCAGTTCATGCATGCTTAGCTTGGATCGCCTCATCAATACATGCAAACTCTTAATGAATAATAAGGTGTGCTTGGTAGCAAGAGCAGCTAGAAAAAGTACCCTGAGACAAGGCGATAGCATCCTTCATAGCGCTGCCGGAGGCGTCCCTGCCTCGCAGCACAAACCATGGCGGTCGTCGACGGCGATGACAACGCAGGAGGTGCCATCTTCTCTCTTCTCGTCCACAGGAACAATCTCCTTGTTAGCTGAGCAAGAGCCTATGCACACAACTACAAATCTAGGTCACAACCTATGCTCCCAAACCACAAGTTTACAGATTAACAAATTTATAGTCGATCGGATAGAACTAGGGACTAGCAAACTCACCTCAAGCAGACAAATCCAATAGCGATTCAAACTCTCCTTCATTACACCTAGCAATCGGTTTCCTTCTTGATGCCACAAGCTTCTCCCAGCTGCATGCCACTGGCCCCAAGAATCTCTCCCTTTGCATTACTCCACTGGCCCTGACGCAATTGGAGGCTCTAGATTTGGAGATATGGCTGCAAGATAAGGTTCCCAAATGGAGGAATGAAATTGGAACTCGATTCTCCTGGGAATCTAATCCTTGTCTATCCGGCTATTGTCTACGCCTTAATTTATATAGCTAGATACCAGCTAGAGCTCT
>OAMR01000513.1:579358-595003 GCA_900205405.1 Echinochloa crus-galli
AAAGTCTATGTATATTAGAAATATATAGCTTCATTTAAATGTATATTGGTAATGTTATATGTTTGTATAATGTATAATATCGAAAATGTTTAATATCGGAAATTTTATTGCGAACCCGAATCCCTTAGCGAACCACTTCGTGTCGTGCAACCCCCTTAGCGAACCCGTTCGTCACGCACCCGAACCCACCGCACACCCGAACCCCTTAGCGAATCCATAATATTGTGTCCTGACCGGGGTGTCGTGAACGTCTTTGATTCGTTGCACACTCCAAAAGAAAAACTACAGAACATCATGGACATGATGACAAGGTGATGTATATTTTCCCCTACTTAATTCACCCCTTACACTCGCAATGACTTAACTCAATTTTTTTGTTCGCAGGGCCTGGATTCAATTCCGTCAAGAACACCCGGGAATTCAACATGAAACACTAAAATGGAACATTGGCTTTCCGGTAAGCAAGTAATTTGTACATGTAGGCCTCGGCTAATATATTATATGAATTTTACTTAATTTCTTTTGGTCGACAGTGTGCCAAACAGGGGCCGGGAAATAATTTATGTGCATACTATGTTTGCGATTTCATGTGGAATTGGGGACATAAAAAGCTTACACAACACGATATTATGGTACGTAATAATAAACAACATTTCCATTATTATTAAGTGCACAATTATTGTCTCCAACTCGGCGGATTAAATATCTTTCAATTATTTGTAAATTATAGATGTTCAGGCTGAAGGAAGAGTCCCTGGAGCTAGAAAGAATTGACGCAATTGCAGAACAGCTCGTCGGATGGATCTGGGACGAGGTCGTCAATCCCCGAGGAGAATACTTCTCGCCAGTACTGGAGGACGTGCCGGACAGTGCAACAAGATAGTCGTCAATCTTAATTAAGTAGAAAATACAGTTTAAATATATATAACTCGAGTTGAGATGCATGAATATCTACTTTTGTAATATATATGTCTTCTATTTTGATGAAATGTCAGCTAGTATGAATATAGAGTCGGCCGAATACGCATTAGAATACACGTATTAGAATATATACGTATATAGACGTGCATGCATGGCTACTGAAAAAAGCAAAAAAAAAAAGAAATCCGGGGTCTTTAGCACCGGTTTCAGGCAGCAACCGGTGCTAAAGGCAGGCCCTTTAGCCTCGGATTAGTTGCACCGGGTGGGAAACCCGGTGCTAAAGGGCTTTCCCACCCGGTGCAGATGTCTAGCATGCACCTCTCCAACAAGCCGCAGGCGGGACCGGTTCCACAGAGCATGCACCTCTCCAACAAGCCGTAGGCGGGACCGGTTCCACAGAGCCTGCACCGCTCCAACAAGCCACAGGCGGGACCGGTTCCACAGAGCATGCACCTCTCCAACAAGCCGTAGGCGGGACCGGTTCCACAGAGCCTGCACCGCTCCAACAAGCCACAGGCGGGACCGGTTCCACAGAGCATGCACCTCTCCAACAAGCCGTAGGCGGGACCGGTTCCACAGAGCCTGCACCGCTCCAACAAGCCACAGGCGGGACCGGTTCCACAGAGCATGCACCTCTCCAACAAGCCGTAGGCGGGACCGGTTCCACAGAGCCTGCACCGCTCCAACAAGCCACAGGCGGGACCGGTTCCACAGAGCATGCACCTCTCCAACAAGCCGTAGGCGGGACCGGTTCCACAGAGCCTGCACCGCTCCAACAAGCCACAGGCGGGACCGGTTCCACAGAGCATGCACCTCTCCAAGATGCGGCCCTTATTAGCCCTCCACAACAATATCAAAGCAGTCACGCTTCCACACAGGCCGCCGAAGCGGTCCGTTACACCGTGGATGAAATAACTCAACGGACCGCGTGCGAGCTTGTCGTTGGGCAGAAGAACTTAGCTGTGGTGGCACGTATGCGACCTTAGTTCGTACTCCATACATTTCACCGTAAATACCATTCATTTACTAACTTTCTTTGTGGCTACTAAATTATCAGGTCGCATACGGTATGACCAAACGTGTGGAAGAAGGGCAAAAATGGCACTGCAATGACATTCCACAGGGTTACGTACCTGTTGAGGTGGAGCAAGTCGTCACCAACTGGGAAGACTTGGAACTTGACATCCCCGAAGGTGACGGAGAAACAAAACTCGGTCAGTGTTCTCACAGCATCATTCTATGGAGCAAGGCAGACGTCGTCATACCCGGTACGCCTGCGGCTACCAACAAGCCTCCGTCACCTCCCCCGTCTCCAAGAGATCCATCGGATCATGACGATTCTCTGGGAGCTCCTGATGCAAGTCCGTCCCCTCCACCGCGGAGGTCTCCGTCCCCTTCGCCGAAGAGGCAGCGCCACACTAAAGCCTCTGCCCCCACTCCACCAGGGAAGAAGGTGCGGAAACCCAAAGAGAAGCCCGCACCACAGAAAAAAGCGGCTGAGAAGACCCCAGAAGAGCTCGAAGCCTGGGTGAAAGCAGACACAAAGAGGCAAATGGCCGAGTGGAGGAAAAAACCGGAGCCGGAGCCGAAGCTTGATCCCACTGTCGTCAAGTCATTCTTCGGTAATTTGAGCAAGGGTCAACAAAAGGAAGTACTAATAACAGATTATGACCGCTCATTACTCAAATCTCGCCGGAAGCGGAAGGCTACAGATAAGGAGGCGGCCACATCCAAAAAGGTTCCTCAGCTCGGCCAGCAACCTCAGCAGCCCTTGGCTCCATTGCCAACTCCGCACGAGCTAAATGATCGACCACGAAGAAGCTAAAGGATGTCAAGTTTCACATCACTCGAGTGGAGGATGACGGGGAGCCAGTTGAGCCCCCAAAAGTGGCCAAGAAATTTGTATCTCAGTGCAGGGTAATTGTACGGGACAATGTGCCCATATTTGCGAATCAAAGTAAAGCTAGCTAGCTAGAGAGAGCTTGTGTTCATGGAGGAGAGAGAGGAGAGAGCTTGAGTTCATGGTGGAGAGAGTGTTCATGCATGTTGTGTTTTAAATGGAGAGAGAAGGCAAGCTAGTTAGTATTTTGTTTTGTATGACTTGTGAATAGTTGTAAGGCTTATAGTAATGTGGTTTTAGCCTGTAGATGAGCAGCCTCTGTCTCTTATACACATCTATTCCATGACTGGTATTTGGAAGAATCAAGAAGGAATAAACGGCGCATGATAAAAGTAGGCGTGAAGGACCAAGACTTCTACAATGGTGACGCGGATTTTGTCTGGCTCAGGTTTAATGATATATATGAGCTGTACCACCGCGACGCCATGGACGTGGTTTTGATCACCTGTTGGACACTGTAAGTACTTTATTGTTGCTTTTAATTCACAGTTTGAAAACAATAATTCCAATCTATGCTGACGCGGGCTTTATTTATTGCTTAACATATGCAGAATGGAGATTCAAAAATGTCGGAGAGACAGTATATATGACGTTTGATTCGTGGATCCTCGAATGATAAGTGAAGCAATGATACTGCACAATCCTGAGGAAACATATGGAAACCTATACAAGTATATTGACAAACAACATTATTGCGAGTCCATACTAATACCGTATAACATCGAGTGAGTACATACACATGCTTCTTCTTATACTGTCTGTGTACTATTTCATTTCTGATTATAATGTATACATGTGCACAGATTCCACTGGCTCATACTCATATTGTGTCCTGACCGGGGTGTCGTCAACGTCTTTGATTCGTTGCACACTCCAAAATATAAACTACAGAACATTATTGACATGATGATAAGGTGATGTATATTTTCCCCTAATTAATTCACCCCTTACACTCGCAGTGACTTAACTCAATTTTTTTGTTCGCAGGGTGTGGGTTCAATTTCGTAAAGATCACCCTGGTATTGAACATGAAACATTGAAATGGAACATTGGCTTTCCGGTAAGCAATTAATTTGTACACGTAGACCTCGGCTAATATATTATATGAATTTTACTTAATTTCTTTTGGTCGATAGTGTGCCAAACAGGGACCGGGAAACAATTTATGTGCATACTATGTTTGCGATTACATGTGGAATTGGGGGCATAAAAAGCTTACACAACACGATATTATGGTACGTAATAATAAACACATTTCCATTATTATTAAGTCCACAATTATTGTCTCCAACTCGGCGGATTAAATATCTTTCAATTATTTGTAAATTATAGATGTTCAGGCTGAAGGAAGAGTCCCTGGAGCTAGAAAGAATTGACGCAATTGCAGAACAGCTCGTCGGATGGATCTGGGACGAGGTCGTCAATCCCCGAGGAGAATACTTCTCGCCAGGGCCTTTAGCACCGGGCGTAGACAGCAACCAGTGCTAAAGGCCCTGCTAAAGGCGCTGCGGGGGCAGGCCCTTTAGCATCGGTTGCTGGCTGCAACCGGTGCTAAAGGGTAACCCGGTGCTAAAGGGGTACCCCTTTAGCCTCGGTTTAGTGGCACCGGGTGGGAAACCCAGTGCTAAAGGGCTTTCCCACCCGGTGCAGATGTTGATCATTCTGGTAGTGAATGGCATTATTACCACACCAAATCAGAATTGCCTGCCCGAAAAAATATCAGAATTACCTGAGCAGCCAAAAACCGCCAAAACAAAGTACCAAAACTGTCAAGAAAATAATCATTGGCAGCTGGCTGCCAAGGATAATATACTTCAAATGACAAACAATGGTAAAATCTTAAAAACGCTAAGGAAACAATCCAACCGCCAAGTAAATAGCTTTTCTTGATGGCTAACAACCGCCAAGGAAAGTTATTTACTTGATTGTCTCAATAGCCAAGTTAAATAGTTTTCATAGCAACCTTCAACCGCCAACCTAATTGTGATTTTCTTGGTTGCCAATCACCAAGGAAACACATGGCACCATTAAAAAATAAATGCCAACAAATGTCAAAGGATGGTCACAAATAAAATCATATATATTGACACAATTGAGAAATAGTTTACTTCAAATGACTCATGTCAAGATTTATCACATTACAATCAAGGACATCTAGCATACTAAGTGACTGCCATTATTTTTAGATAAATTGGACCAAACACAAAGTCCACCACATCAAGATTGATTTGGAGCTTATACACAAGTTTTTTTATGCAAAAGTCCTTTTGACATAGCAAAAAATAGAGTGAGTGTAATGAATGTAGCACCATATGACATAGTTTGTGATTTTGGTGATTGTATGATAATATAGTCATGGGGATTAACAAGTTTGTCGAGAATGAACATATGTAGAACTTCAAAGGATCTCAGGATGCAATACAAACAAAGCCATCAAAGCTGGGAGAATTAGAGGAATGAATATGACTTGTCCCACTAATATTTATATGTTGGTTTAATCAAAGGATTGCTCGAAAAACATGTAGAGAACTTCTCAAGCTTTTCAAAGAGTCAAAGATTATCAAACTCAGAATACACTAGTAGAAACCCTCACATTCATCCATATGCATTAGTACCAGATCGGTACTAAAGGTGGCATGGAGCCATTACCACTATAAATTTGAAAGCCCCAGGAGCCATTTTAGTAACGGCTCAAAACACCACCCGGTACTAAAAGTCACATTTTAGTACCGCTCGGTGTCTTAGCCCGGAACTAAAATGATGTGGCCATTTACTACGGGTCAATAACACTGACTGGTACTAAAGTGTGATATTTAGTACCAGTTGGTGTCTTAGTTCGGTACTAAATGGGTCTCTGGGGGTTACCTCAAAGTCAAAGCATCTCCCACTCAACCACATGTGCTACATATGTGGGATAGAAATGAAGTAACGCGCGAGGCCAGAGGTCGTAGATTCAAGTCCTTGCAGCAGCACACGCGCATTTATCCGTGAAATAATGGCGTGACTTGTGACTCCCGGCCGTACTAAATGGCTTCCACGTAGTGCCGGCCATACGGTACCGGCCGTGCTGACCCTTTTTCTACTAGTGATAGGAGTGGAAAGTTATGCATAAAATACGAAGTATAGATAAAGCATGACCAAAAAGTCATGCAGTAGCACCAGAGCATTAAGTGAAGATCCGGCACTCCAAATTTGATCAAATAAGATTTATTTCTAAATACACTTGTAAAGAATTTCATAACCTTTCCACAGAGTACAAGATCATCAAAATTGTTTTTCAGAGTGAAGAGTTATGCCAAAAATATGAAGTGCAGAAAACATGTATACCATGTATTTCAACGGTAGCATCGGATTGGTTAAAGGACTCAAAGAGCAAAACCTTCTGTAAGTTTCAATGTTGAACACTATATCATCCGATAGTAGAAAATTATCCAATATAGTTGGACCGAGTCATCCGATGGTGCATCGGACCATATGGTGGTCTTGTAAGTCAGTAGAAGACTCTCCAATGGTCGGACTTCCCTTCCATGTGAATGAATCATCTGATAATCACCTTGATATAGGATCGGATCATCCAGTGCTTTACTAGCCGTTGTAATAGGGACGTTGGCCTGATATTCCATAAGGTACTGATAAGTCAATTGGTGGAGATCTCGACATTGATAATCTGGGTTTCTAATTACTCAGGTACGAACCCCTACAACCACTACATCACTGTTCTGTTGATTATCAATAGTGCGCACACAACTGACCTCGCCATGAAGGTTTTCCCTACATGCAAATCAAGAACACAAGCAAGAACGATAAAGAAAACGATCTAATTAAACTTGCAAGTATGAATTGAAGCAAAATTGAATATGGTGTTCAAGCTATTATTATGAAGGGACTAATCAAAACAATCTAAAAGAACAATAAGAGGGGCTGAGGGTCTCAATAAAAGGACTTGCCGCCACAGTTACAAACAATTAATCTGTTTCTTGAAGAAAACTAGAACTAAATAAAACCCAAGTCTCAGCTTTACCACCCTTTCCTATCATTATTAGCAGAAAGAAAAAATAACACAAAAGTATTATCCCTATCAAACTACTAGGTGGAAGAACTACACAATTTCAACTCAAAAAGAGAAGATGTGGTCAATAAAAAACCAAGCACGTGCCCTGAAAAGCGTGCAGGAACTTTTGGTCTCAAGTACTCCAGTTTTCGGGGTGAATTTTGCAAATCTAGCTAAGCAAAGTTGCGCAATGCCAATTTTGGGTGGATAGAAAACTTTTTCCACCCAAATTCAAACAAAAATTTACCCCAGTTCGTATGCTAAAGTAATGCCCGTTTGAAGGGACAAACGAAGCAAAAAGTGTCAGCGGCAACTTGGGCAAGCATCCCTATTCCCCAACACAGATCACGGCTTAGCAAAGCCTCTCACAAGATATCACGATAGAGCTTCCCTAATTAATGCAGCAATAGGTTGGCAAGATGAATAAAGAGGGGTTGAAATGCAAGGCGATGGACACACGATGACTCGTAACCTATCTAGGGCTTGCACGCGGGAATTCATGCAAGGTGGCTAGGAAGGCAATTCAAGTAATGTGGAGGCTCGACTTGTTATCTAGGAAAGGTGGAGATGGGTTGGCGGCACAAACATCAATAGCGCTGGCGATTGAACTACAACTACGAACACACCAACCCAGCAGAAAGACTCGACTACGGATGTAAAATGATCAAAGCAAATCTAAAACAAAATTGCAACGCACAAAAGGGTTGTAAGACATGGGGAAAACTCACAAATTTTTGGTGGATTGTTTGTAATTAAAAATATAACGACTCATGGCTAACTTGAAATCTGATACGACTTGATGAGGACGTTGGCCCGATCTTCCATAAGGTACTAATAAGTCTATTGGTGAATATCTTAATATTCATGATATAGGCTTCTAATCACTCAAATTCAAACCCGTGCAACCGCTACACTATTGCCCCATTGGTTATTGACCGTGCGCACATGACTAACCTCGCCACAAAGGCTTTTCTTGCATGCGAATCGTGAACAGAAGCAAGAATGATAAAGAACACAATATAAAATTGCAAGTATTATAAATTTAAATCCCATATAGAGTTCAAGCTATTATAATGAAAGGACTAATCGACATAGTCGAAAAGAACAAGAACATGGGCCCTAGATCTCAGTATATGACTTGTCGCCACAGTTACAAACAAACAGTTTGTTTCTTGAAGGAAAACTAGAACTAAATGAAACCCGAGTCCTAAAGGTAGCTGCTATTGAGTTTATATCCTAAAAGGAACATGCTAGGGTTGGGAGCAACCAGGGCGGCGCCCAGAAAAGGGCCAAGCCTGACAAAATTACATAGTCCAAGTTGGCCCGAATCAGATGACACATCACCTTGTTTCATCCACTCAGAATGATCCATGTGGCTTCTGGAACTCATACCAGAACCAAAAGAAAGCTTTTAGTCCTTAGATTCCAATGTATCAAAGAATGCTTCTGAACTAAACTCGAGGTCCTTGTAATCCGACATAGATGCTCATTCCGGGATGTATCTGGCATAGAGATGTACTCATCATGTTGGTTGAAGGGCTCTTTTGGGTTGTTGGTCTATTTATAACCCATCCATTTGCCCATTTGGAGATGCAGGACTGTCAAGAAATCCATTAAAGTGCTCAAACTTATTTTAAAAGGCAATTAGCATACCATGAGAGAATGATTAGTGCTAGATATAACTAGAGAGAGAGAGAGAGAGATTTTGCAAGGTGATGTTGCCTTATGCTTGTTTCATGGAGCTCCAACCTAGAGTAGGGTGGCATTTGCTTATCGATCGATACCACAGGATAAATCCTTGTGCCGAGATTGCATCCCTGTAACCCGTTCCATTAGGTTTCCACATTTCATACTGGCAACTTTAGTGTCTTTAGTTTCTTAGAGTAGAATCTTGCTAAGATTGGCTATAGGTTGCAATACTCTTTTTGGGTGGGAGATATCACTAAGCCATAGTTGCACAAGTAGTTAGTATGATCTAGTTTATGTTTGAGCAAAATAGTTGAAGCCATAGGTTAAGGTTTTTAGATAGCCTAATTCATCCCCTCCCCTTGCTCTACGAGCATGATCTCCTTGTAGTGAGCCATAGTTCTATGAACAAGTCTGTTAGAATAATCAGGAAAGTATTGATTCCAAATAATTCAGATTGGAACTATATTTTAATTTAAGGCAATGTGGCAAGCATCACTTCATGTCATCACAAATGTTGTACAAAGGATCATGGCCTTTGTCAAGTGTAACTTTTCCAATAATCAATATAGTTGTGGCAGGCAATATGGTGAAAACAAACATGTTGTTTCAATCTACAACCTTCTCATGTTTAGTAAAACAAAGAGGCAAAGAACACATTCATTAGCAAATGATCTAAAATGGAAAATGCGGATATTAACATTCATGTAATATGAAATTGCTACAAAAAGTCACACTATAAGAAAACTAAGCAATAGTGGGTAATACAACTTGAATCATATTAAGCACATGCAAGAACAAAAAAAAATTGACTGAGGCATCACTATCAAAATATTTTGTTTGTTTTCATACATTGGTGATGCATAGGGCATGCAAAATGATTTTCTGGTTTTACCCTGGGCTTCCGTGGTCTGTGATCTGCTCATGCAGGTTTAAGATGATTCTTGGAGCAAGCATATATGACGGGTAGGGGAACTATTATGAGGCAACAATTTGATCAACCACTTGTAATGAAACAAACATTGGGGCAGGAACCCACACAATGAACACGTGCAGCTAGCCAGAGGTGGCGGTGGGTTGGTTCAATTCGTAGTTGAGGTCGGCCAATCGAGTGGTGGCACAACCTTTATACACAAGGTCCCTGGGTGAACTTTGGATAATTATAGTCAAATATGTTTATCTAAGTGCAAATCTTTGTCTCACTATCGTTGCTTATATTTTTTGGGTAATTTTTCTTTGTGGTGGGTGTATGGTGCCAAGTACGAACTATTTTTTGTGAAAGACTAGCATAAACGTAGATACTCACAACGTACGTATACTTACCCTTATAAATACATGCACGTAAAACATATTCCTACGAGCATTTCCGAGAGACTGGAATAGTAGATGTCAAAATTGACGAAGTCACCATAGATGTCTCACTGTCGACGGGCACGTCGCCTACCACTGAAAGAATAGCGCTGATTAAATCATGTAATAAATCCAGAAAAATGCGACCTAGTGCCGAGTCAAAAATCCAGAAATAAATGGGACCCTAGTGCTAAGTCAAAGATTTGAACCTTATAAACATATTCCGCCATAATGAACTTTATCAAATGACATGTGATTAGTTCGCCGCATACAACAATACTGGTGTTAACTTTATTCATTTCTAGATTAACCTGTCACTGTCTCACAAAAAATCCATAGGAGAGTGTACATGCATGCAAGTGATTGAGCGTTGCTACATTTAAAATAATAATAATGTGATTTGTGTGGAAAAAAGGATATAGTAGGGCAATGTTTGAGGAGGCCACCTCGGTCTCTGTGGTGTTCTCGTGAGAACTTTGGTGGCTCCCCCAACTTTAAACATACAGCCCAAAACTAGCTCTCTCGGGCTATAGTCAAATCAATTACGGATGAATAGTACGGCCCATCAAGAGCACTCTATTGGGCTATAGTCAAACCAATGCACGGTGACATGCAAAATACAACTAATGTTTCTTTTTTGCATAGATATCTCTTTCCATCGAAACATGAGCCAAGCTCGGCACAAAGGATAGGACCACGCGGTCCGCTATTCGCGTCCGTTCGATCGTGTGCGTCGACGGCCGAGATCGCACAAACTCATATCAATTTGCATAAAGCCTCTCGAAGTTTTGTGGAATTAACCCGCCGTCCTCCTCTCTCTGCCTCTCGCTCGCACCCTTTCCACGCGACGGCGCATCCGTTGTCGCCCTCCTCCTCTCTCTCTGTCTCTCTCTCCGCCGCACGCGCCGCCGCCCCACCTCCCCGTCTCTCCACGCCGGCACCTCCCCCCTCCGGCCGCCTGCGCGCGTCGCGTGCGCCGCTCCCGCCGCCGCCGCCTTCCATCGCCGCGCGTAGTGCGTGCCGTCGCTGCCATTGCCCCCAGCCGCCTCCCCCTCCGGCCGACGGCCCAATCCTCTGCACCGATCTCTCTCCTTCCCCCCGGCGTCGCCGCCCTCCCCTCCCTCTCTCCCATCGGTGGCGTAGCGGAGGTCGCAGGCGGTGCGGCGGCGGGCGGCCACGGGCGGCGAGGGCGCGACCGCAGCCGGCGCGGGGCGCGGCAGCCGGGCGGCCACGGGCACGCGGCCTCCCCTCCGAAGCGGCGGCGGACGGTGGCGCATCCGCGACGAGGGAGCGAATGGCCGTGCGCGCGAACGACGGGCGTAGCAGTGACGGACGGCGGCCAAGCCCACGCCCGAGCGAGACAGCGCCGCGCGGTGGCCTCCGCGTGGGGCTTGGGGAAGCGTCCCCGGTAGTGAGGGGTCCCCCGCGGGCGCGCGGACGACGACGAGTGTGCCTCTGTGGGCCCGCGGCCGGCTCCCACAGCGGTGCCGAAGGTGGATGGCTGCCCGGACCGAAGGCGACTCCCACTCCTCCTCGGGGACGCGCCGCTGGCGGGCAAGCGGCCGTGGGCCGGCGACGGCACATCATGCGGGAGGCCCGGGACACAATGCGCCGGTGTCAGGCGGTCCGCCGCCACGACTGGCCACATCAGCGCAGGCGGCAACGTCCACGGCGCCGTAGTTTCTAGTACTTGATCCGATCCATCTTGTCAAGTTGAAGTTACCAAGTCCGTCTTTCTTCTCAACCAAAAAGTTCCGGAAGTTCAGAATGATTTTTTTTTTGAAATATACCATGCAGAACATTCGTATGCGCGTTCGCTCTGCACCGGTAGATGTGATCTTAAGATTCACGAAGAAATTACTCCAGAAAATCGTAACATTAATGCCAAGTCAAGGAGTTTAACCTGGTGACAGGTTTCATCACAAAAATCATACCAACTGACCTATATCGTACGCAAAGTTGAGAAGATTTTATAATTACCTTTTAAAAAGAAAAGCATGATCCAGTCATTCAGTGAACTAGCTTATGGAAAATTTGAAACGAGCCTGGTTAGGGACTGGCCTGCTGTAGCTGTGAGATTGCAACGCGGCCTACGAACAACCTATGGAGCGGCCCATTGGCTGACTGAGCCCTACGAGACCGGTCAGCTAATGAGGCCCACTTGTTTCTCAAAAAAAAAAGCTAATGAGGCCCACTTATGTACTGTTTTTAATTTTCTCCCTGAAAAAAAACTTATATACTGTTTCGGTTTTTTCTTTCTATTACTTTCAATTCTATCTATATCTTAACCCAAGTTGTAACATTAAGTAATAATTCAGAGTACAAACACAGATACAAATAACAATGCTGTGAGAATCAAAATTTAAAATCGAGGTGGATAAAATTGTTGTTTGAATACGCAGTACAAAGCACGCCTAAAAAACACTACAGCTGCAAATAAAAATGTTGCGGGAACCAAAATCTCAATTCTAGTGGCTAAATTTTGTTTTTTTTATGTTCTTGCCCCTATTTTAAAATGCAATTATGATTTTCCCTCTATTATTGACCTGTCAATTAGATTTTGTCCTTGGTTTTTGCATATTTGCACCTATTTTGATCGCTAACTAGCTAGGATCAAAATTACATTGAGTTGTGAATAGTAGAACGCAAAATTATAGTGTTGAAAAAATGAGGATAAAATCATAATTGCACTTCAAATTATTTCTAGGACAGAGGGAAGCGCTCCTATACCAGCAGATGCACACTCACCCCTACCATATGACATCTTTAAGAGATTGAACCGATACATTAGGTGTGTATATACACTGAACCAACTAGTACTCGAACCCCATGCAGATATGTCGCACTCAAAGAATATAACCGAGTTACATGACTTCAGGAGCGAGTAAGAAGTTATTGTAACCACATATATATTTGCAACACGAATGCTAAGAAGCCCTAAAAATTATTCATAAGAACCTAATTATGCCCCTGGTAACCTATAGTTTTTGGTACTGTACGTGTCTCTATATGTGTACGCTCGAAAACAAATCTCCATATAGCCAATGCTCCATATAACGTTGGCGAGCCCATGACACGCAGAAAACAGTTGCGTCGATCGCAAGCACTGAAGCACCACCGCTGCACTATCTATCCCATATAAGACATGATGCACTACCAAACATGTGGAGTAGTTACCTAACTCATCATGCATGTACGTTATCCGACTAGAAAGGCGGCCATGCACGCTCGAGCGCTTTTTTTTCCCAACCGGATCGAGCAAGCACTCGCTCTGAGGTTTTCCGCGCCAAAAGTTTACTTGTCCGGTTCTCTAAAGCACCGGATGCGTTTTGCCGAAGCAAGAAGTCATGATCGAGTGGCACCACTTTACCACCGTTTTATCTGTTGCGATGCGATTGTGTGATGGGTGGTCGAGTGCCAAAGTGGATTCCCCTTGCCCAAGAGTCAAAAGCGATTCTACTAAACCCCCTTTTGTGTACATTCATGGACTCACACCCAAGCTGTCCAAATGCTCCTATGGATCAAACATGGAGAACCTGTATAGAATGAAAAGGTTGAACCTTCAGCTACATTCTCCTTGAGTGATCACCCAAAAGCCCGTTATTGCAAAAGAAGAATACAATCTCTTTCTAATTCACTTGTTCGCCGAATTTCTTGCCTCCTAGCCATTACACCGCGGCTTCCTCCGGAACACCCAGCTCCACCTGCGGCGTCGTCGAGACTCGAGAGGTGACGTCCGTCGGCGCTTTTTCCTCCCTCTACCCTTCTTTTTTCTGGTCTCTAGGTGAAAACTTTGCCCTAATTCATGACAGGCAGCGACCAGAATAAGTGGCTTTGGCACCGGTTGGGAACCGGATTTAGCACCGGGTATCCCAACCGGTGCTGTCTTTCCGAGGCTAATGGGTGGCACCTTTAGCACCGGGCCAAATAACCGGTGCTAAAGGTGTCTATTCTTCAAAAAATATATGCGATGCTGTGGGGATTCGAACTCAGGACCTCTTGCCTCGCGTGTACCCACCTAACCATCTCACCTACGCAACACATGTGATGGAATAGAAGACGCTTTCCTTTTGTAGTAGCATGTGGCACCCCCTTTAGCACCGGGTCATATTTACCAACCTGTGCTAAAAGGCCTTTAGCACCGGTTGGTAACACCAAGTCACCCTTTAGCACCGGTTGGTGTTACAACCCGGTGCTAAAGGGTTGGGGCCTTTAGCACCGGTTGGCAACACCAACCGGTGCTAAAAGGTGACTTTTAGCACCGGTTGGTGTTGCCAACCAGTGCTAAAGGGTTCCCGAGGTCACCCAAACGTTGGACCCGGTGCTAATACACCTTTAGCACCGGGTCCAAAATGTACCGAGGCATTTAAGGGGTGCGGATGCATACATTTATCATCATTCAGGCATCGTTTTTGAGGACTTTTGTGTCAAAGTGCACATCGTGCGGGTACTGTGGTGGATGTGACAATGTTGATAGCAACGGTGTTGATTTGGTGGTCAAAGCTTTGCACAGAAAAAGGAGTTATTTTCTCTTCCCTTTTGTTAAATTTTCTGCATTCACCCCAGTTCAGGCAAAGTTAGTTCATTTGGAGTTGACTCTATAAAGCAAGCCTTAAAAGAAAGATTACTCAACCTTTAAATCGGTTATTTTCAATTTTTTCCTTTATCTTAGTTGTATATTTTCTGTTGTACATTGGGTGTGTTTAGTTCCAAAACGAGAAAGGAACGTTTGCTGAAAATGTCATATCCAACACTGTAGCGCACTGTAGCGTTTTTCGTTTGTTTGTGGTAAATATTGTCCTACTATGACCTAAGTAGGTTCAAAAGATTCGTCTCGTCGTGTACATCAAAACCATGTAATTAGTTTCTTTATTTATCCACATTTAGTGTTTTATGCACGAGGAGAGAGATTTGATGTGATAGATGAATAGTGAAGTTTGAAGAGAGAATTTTGGGAAGTTTGGTGATTTGATGGGAACTAAATACAGCCATTACAAATTATGATGTCTTGGCTATATGTTTCTTCTAACATGTGCCTCCCTTTATAGCCCCGGCTACCTTATGTAATAATTACGTTCTAATATAAGGCTTAGAAATAAGGCATAAGAGAATGTTTGAAGCTGGAAATATATTGTTCTTTTTTTAAAAAAAAATAAGACATGAGCACTGCTATGTTATTTAACAAGGTAGCAGATTTACATCACGTGCTGAAGCAAAGACACCACCAACACCAGCATCCAAACAACGCACGTAAATAACGCACATAACAAAACGCTACACCACCACTGCATGGGAGAGGAGTCAAAGTTTAATCACCACAAACTGTGCCGTCGTCTCCGCCTAGATCAGAAGGAGTCCGGCACAGCCCGAAGCACCACCTCGGCATCACCAGTAAGGGCCAAACAGCATCCCCAGCCCCACCACCATGATGGCGCTGAACCAGCATCCCCAGAGAGAAGTCGACAGTCAAGCACAATCCAAACCAGCCCACAGCACCGTCGCCCGCACGCACCAGCCGCCGCCGGCCCGCAGCTTCACCGCGGCCAGCCACACACTGGCCCCTGGAAGGCCGCAAGCCACTGTAGGGCCGTGCCGCACGTAATCGCTGGCCGCCGCATGCGGGCCACACTGCTGCCACTTAGCTGCGCCACCGCACGGCCTCAAAGGCCGCACCGCCGCCAGCCACGCTCGGCCCCGCAGGCCGCCCTGCCCGGCAGAGATGTGTATAAGAGACAGA
>OAMR01000513.1:596091-617788 GCA_900205405.1 Echinochloa crus-galli
TTAGCACCGGGTCCAAAATGTACCGAGGCATTTAAGGGGTGCGGATGCATACATTTATCATCATTCAGGCATCGTTTTTGAGGACTTTTGTGTCAAAGTGCACATCGTGCGGGTACTGTGGTGGATGTGACAATGTTGATAGCAACGGTGTTGATTTGGTGGTCAAAGCTTTGCACAGAAAAAGGAGTTATTTTCTCTTCCCTTTTGTTAAATTTTCTGCATTCACCCCAGTTCAGGCAAAGTTAGTTCATTTGGAGTTGACTCTATAAAGCAAGCCTTAAAAGAAAGATTACTCAACCTTTAAATCGGTTATTTTCAATTTTTTCCTTTATCTTAGTTGTATATTTTCTGTTGTACATTGGGTGTGTTTAGTTCCAAAACGAGAAAGGAACGTTTGCTGAAAATGTCATATCCAACACTGTAGCGCACTGTAGCGTTTTTCGTTTGTTTGTGGTAAATATTGTCCTACTATGACCTAAGTAGGTTCAAAAGATTCGTCTCGTCGTGTACATCAAAACCATGTAATTAGTTTCTTTATTTATCCACATTTAGTGTTTTATGCACGAGGAGAGAGATTTGATGTGATAGATGAATAGTGAAGTTTGAAGAGAGAATTTTGGGAAGTTTGGTGATTTGATGGGAACTAAATACAGCCATTACAAATTATGATGTCTTGGCTATATGTTTCTTCTAACATGTGCCTCCCTTTATAGCCCCGGCTACCTTATGTAATAATTACGTTCTAATATAAGGCTTAGAAATAAGGCATAAGAGAATGTTTGAAGCTGGAAATATATTGTTCTTTTTTTAAAAAAAAATAAGACATGAGCACTGCTATGTTATTTAACAAGGTAGCAGATTTACATCACGTGCTGAAGCAAAGACACCACCAACACCAGCATCCAAACAACGCACGTAAATAACGCACATAACAAAACGCTACACCACCACTGCATGGGAGAGGAGTCAAAGTTTAATCACCACAAACTGTGCCGTCGTCTCCGCCTAGATCAGAAGGAGTCCGGCACAGCCCGAAGCACCACCTCGGCATCACCAGTAAGGGCCAAACAGCATCCCCAGCCCCACCACCATGATGGCGCTGAACCAGCATCCCCAGAGAGAAGTCGACAGTCAAGCACAATCCAAACCAGCCCACAGCACCGTCGCCCGCACGCACCAGCCGCCGCCGGCCCGCAGCTTCACCGCGGCCAGCCACACACTGGCCCCTGGAAGGCCGCAAGCCACTGTAGGGCCGTGCCGCACGTAATCGCTGGCCGCCGCATGCGGGCCACACTGCTGCCACTTAGCTGCGCCACCGCACGGCCTCAAAGGCCGCACCGCCGCCAGCCACGCTCGGCCCCGCAGGCCGCCCTGCCCGGCAGACATGCACCGGCCGAGCCACCGCCGGCTGCCGCATGGCCGCTCCATGGGCTGCCCTGCCGCCATCCGCCTATAGGCACCGCCGTCGCCAACCCGTGCCGGCATCCACCTGATCCACAAGCGCGCATCGGATCCATGACCACCCGCCACACAACGGTGCTGCTCCGCCGAGCAGCTCCAGGGAAACGAGGCGGCCGCGCCCGCGCTGAAATCGTCGTCGGAGGAGGAGTGGAGCCACGCCGCCACCTTCCCCACGGGCGCCCGAACTTCTAGGCGAGCCCGCTCGGGCGGCGGCGCAGCGGGAGAGCCCCTGGCATAAGGCAGTGGCAGTAGGATTTGGATGCGTGCGTGCCGCCCGCGTCGGGAGCGACTCGCGACGTGCTTTTCTTCATGGTACCACTAAGACATATCCTTTTTGTTGAATGGCTGGCAGGTTGAAATATATTATTCATAAGAAGTCACAGCACCAGTGTGCTCCTCACACTTACCTGCATATGCTGAAGCCATTAAACCAATGTAAACTTTCAGAATTTTTTTTTATGAAACAGGAGAGGTTGCCCCCTACTTATTAATATATTAAGGAAAACCAAAATTAATCAGTAATAGTTACAGGAAGCCAATCAGGGAACAAAAACAGACAGGAAAAAATTAAAGAAACTAGAGGATTGAATCTATCCATGAAGTCATAGAAGGGCTGCTCTTTTGCTCTCAGAATAACCAAGGCAAATTCATTCTGAAATCTCATTCTTACTGACTGTATTGTTGGCTGCAGATGATTGAAGATTAGATCATTTCTCGCCATCCAAATACACCAGGACATAATGATAATGATATCCATGAAGAAGTGGACATTTAATTGGTTCCTGAAAGATAGAAGTGCATCAAACGGATCCAAGTCTGCTGCTTGGACTGAGATCAAACTCCAGCATTCTTTGGCAAAAGGGTAGTTTAGTATTAGGTGTTCAATGGTTTCCTCTCTCTGATCCAAACAAAGGACACAGTTGTAGGACTGCAGCTCCATAGTCCTTCTTCTCTAAACATTTCTTGTGTTCAACCTATCCTTCAATATTAGCAAAAGAAGACTTTATGCTTGTGTTGCACTGATGTCTTCCAAAGTCATCTAAATCCTTGGTGAACCTCTCTGTGCCCAATGAGTTGCTTGTAAGCCTTTTTAGACGAAAACAGGCTGTTTCCCCCAAATGTCATTATCTTGAGTTACTACCAGTTCTTCAATTCTCTGAGCCAATTGTAGCAACTGGCTTCATCAGACATTGGCAGGTGGAAAAGCTGACTTAAATCTTCTGTGTTTCTTGCCTTGTCTAGTGAAGTATTACTTAATTTTGTAAAAGAGAACAGCTCTGGGTATGCCAGCCTTGGCACCACTCCATTCCATTGGTCATGGCAAAATAAACAAGTGAGTCCACTCATGACTGTAGGTGCAACTATCCCCTTAAAGGTTGTGTTGATTTTCAGCATATCTCTCCACCAAAAAGAGCCAACTTTACTTTCACTTGGCAGGGTACCAATACTATAGTAACAATTCCAAACTAGTTGTACCCATGGAGTATCATCTCTGTTGTAAAATTTGTGAAGATAAAAGTGCTCCGTTGTGAGTTTGTAGCTGGATGATACCTAGTCCCCCAATGTCCTTGGGCTGGCATACCATTTCCCAAGCTGCCTTTGGGGGCTTTTTGGCATTTATGTCAGACCCCCTCCAAAGACAATGTTTCCTATATTTGTCCACTTGCTTAATAACAGTCTTATGTATTTTGAATGTGCATAGGAAGAAAGTTGGAAGGGCACTAAAAACTGAGTTTTTTAGCTGCAGCCTCCCTGCCTGAGAAAGATATGCTGATGTAGATACTAGTCTTTTTTCACATCTTGAGATAAGTGGCAGAAATTCTTGTATCCTTAGCCTAGAGGTCCCTAGTGGCAAACCTAAATAGGTAAAAGGAAATGATCCCTTTGCACAACCAAAAGTGCTTGCCAGATATGTGTCTTTCATCTGTCATGTTTAGGGGCACCATCATAGACTTTGAATAATTAACATTTAGCCCAATTTGAGTTGCAAATGCCCCTAATAAGCTCCTGAGAAAAACCAGTTGTTGTGGGCAACCCTCCAGAATAATTAAGGTGTCATCAGCATACTAAAGTATGGGAAAGTCCTGGTTGTGAGGCAAATTTACTGGCAGGTTCAACAAGCCCATCTGTTTTGCTTTGTTTAGCAAACTTTGAAGGAGATCTGCTGCCATGACAAATAGTAAAGGTGATAGAGGATCACCTTGCCTTACTCCTCTTCTAGAGTGGAATATCTTCCTTATAAATAAAATAAGAGTATAGTTTTTGAGATGGATCCGATCGATCTCTCAAACTACAGTAGTAATCAGGGGCGGAGCTACAGGGTATGCCTGTAGATTGAGCCCGTAGGAGGTACAGCCTATATACGACAGCCCATATGCGAAACAAAAGAAAACGTCGACCCTACTACACCATCTCCGCCGCCTGGTTCTTTGCTTCTCGTGAGTCGTGATGTTTCAGTTAGGCGCGTCGGCTTCGGATCCCCGATCGGTGAACGGCGAGTCGGCGATCAGTCCGCGTCGGCGCGTCCGTGCCTCACCCATCCCACCGTCCGCAGTCACCCGCCGTTCTTTCAGGCATCGAGTGCCCGACTGCCCGACCCCACCTAGCCTGCTGCAGTGTTGCTTCGTTGGTTCTTGGATCCTTGATTGATTTGCTGTGCTCAACTGGTCCAACTGCCTAGACACGTACTCAGCGTTCAGCGGCCGCCGGCCACGGGACAACGCCGAGCGGCCACCACCAGGAGGCAACAAACAACGGCCACAGGTGTGCCACTTCTTCTGATTTTCTACTCCAATGCCTCCCGTGGAGAAATAAATCTAATTTCCTTGTAAATGGAACAAATATGATGTATGCAGTATTTTTGTTCGTAGAATTGTTGAATTATGAAAAGAACAAAGACATTGCATCTCTTTTTCAAAACATGCATTTTTATGGTCTCTTTAAAGACAGTCCGGACAGAAACATGCTAATCTTCTTTGAGCTGATATAATTATATAATATTTTTTATATATAATTTGCAATTAAATATGTTGAATTTAAGATTTGACATGGTTTCTTGACGATATTTAAAATTCGTAGTAATTTCCTTTTTCCGTATGGGTCCAAACTCACATGGTCACATGCCACTATCGTTTTGTATGAGGAGAGACCTGTGAGCCTCTGCCTCTGTGACAGCGCAGCTCCGATCCATGGCATGGAAACCAGTAGCAGTATTTTCCAGGAACGCATGACGGTGAGCTGCAACATAAAACATTGCAGGGGCCGAGATGCCTACAAAAGATCTCCCTTTCACATGTTGGGTACGTACAAATCCAATGGACTTTGCAGCTGCAGGCGGCAGCAGCGGAGAGGAAAATGGCAAATAAGACGGCAGTCACGGCATGGTCCATGTCTGGCAGGAACGCACTATGGAGGTACGTGAACCTGTCTAGTTTCTTGTTCTTTAGCTGCTCTCCATTGTTTCAAATTATAAAAGTTGATCGGCACCTAACAGAAGGTCTTCTTCTACTTTGTTGCTTTCTGAAGTCAAGGACTGAGAGGAATATAATCCCTCTCTCACTTCATACCCGTGGGCCGTGGTGTGCACACATGTGACAAGCTATGAAGAATGCAGTAGCTGCTCATGGACACTTTGTACATATATGTTGTCTTGTTTTAGCATATATACAAAGTATGTGTGATTCTCTACCATAAACAATTTTGCATATTGCATTGCATTGTACTTTTCTGGTAATTAGGAAAAAGTCCAAATTGCTCCCCTCAAGTATAGCGAAAGTCCGGATAACCCCCTAAACTATGTTTTGTTTCAGTTTACCCCCTAAACTATGTGATTTGGTTCAATTTACCCCTTAACACAATTTTTCTTTTTTTTTCTTCATGCATAAGTGGAATTTTAAGTTTAACTTTTGCAAAATTATAGCAGACAATATAAGACATGTTAAAAAATATATCATAAATTTTTTGTCACTGTTTTGATAGGGTAATATATTTAATAATAAAGTTATCATTAAAATACAATATTATATAGAAAGTAGTGGTGAAAAATTCGTAAATTATTTTCTAATATAGATTATGATGTTCACTACCTCCCTGCAAAGTCTCAAATTAAATTGAGACTTTGCATGGAGAAAAAAAAGACAAATTGTGTTAAGGGGTAAGTTGGACCAAATAACATAGTTTAGGGGGTAAATTAAACCAAAACATAGTTTAGGGGGTTATCCGGACTTTCGCTATACTTGAGAGGAGTAATTTGGACTTTTATACACAGATAACTAGTCTAGCTAGGGGAAAAGTTTGCTCAACCTATGGTACATAACTTCTTGTCCGACATATATATATTTTTATCCAGATACATGACGCTTTTTTCATGTCAACTTTAATTTACAATAATAATGCTTTGGGCACTTATTAATTTTAAACCTTTTATTTTTTCCTGTTTACATTTTCAGAAAACTAATGACCAGATACTATTTTAAACAATTGATCATTATATTCTATGGCTCCATATTATTTTGTTTTCTAAGATAAATAGTTCATTAGACTTTCTATCGAAACACTTTTACAGACTGCATTCTGCAAAGCAAAAATGACCTGTACCTTGAGACGAAGGGAGTAAGATTTCAATTGTATTTTTGACTACAATGATAGGATATCTTTATTGAATCTGTGTCTCTTCATTTTCTAATATATATAATTTTTTATATTTTTCTAAATGATGAAACTTTTTTATGCATTATCTAATTGAATATGTGGTGCCTAACATTTAGTCATGTTCTACAAGAAGGTAGTATATATTGTGATAAATGTCTACCAAAATAACCACTTCTGTTGAATTTTATATCCTCCGATCGAGAAAGTTGAAGGCTAGGATCCTATTTGATCAATTACTGGGCCTAATTGTATTTCTTGTCTTAATTTCCTTTGATAAAAGGGCACACGTACACACACTATGGTTACATGTATATAGTGATATCTAATGATCTTGACATCTTGCTTTTAGTTATCAAAACAAGAAAACGCGATGCGTATTTACCTAAAAAATTATAATGAAGTTACAAAATTATGTTATGCCAATATCTCGTGCTACTTGTGAACTGGTTACCATACCCTTAATGAAACAGTGCAGCTAGCGATCTCCAGTTCATCAACGATGTAAAGACTCGTCGTATCCATGTATTCTCACATCAAGCTAGGCAAAGCAAAGCAACGCGTTGGTCTGAACTGAAGAACTATGGAGTAATTAATTAGGCAGCCTAATTACCCGGCGCCACGGAACGCATATATCTCCGTGGAACCGAAACATCGCACGCACGTCACGCATCAAGGTTCTGTCCGGCCGAAAGGGCAAGAGAAGCATCTCCTTCACAGGCATGCTCTGCGATTCCTCTCGGTGCAGTGGCCACTGCTACTACATCCGGCCTCTACCAGTAGGCAGTAGCTAATATAATAGCTAGCTGCTACAGCTGCTGCCGCCGCACAGTGCCCCACACGCAAGGCCTGTGAGCGGCCACGCGGCGGGCTCCCATTCGCGGCCGCCGCCTATTTAGCCCGGCGCACTACCGCGCCGGATGTCCCCGTGACGATCGCGACACGTCCCGCCCGCGGCGCCATGGCCACCCGCTGCTCCTCAACCACGGGCGGCAGCGGCATGGCGGCGGCGCTACTCCTCGCGGCGGTGGCGTTCCTGCTGGGAGCGGCGGCAACGACGGCGGCCGCGGGCGCCGGGGCAGCGCCGGCGTTCTCGTGCGGCGCGGCGTCGGCGGAGGCGGCGCAGGGGCTCGCGTTCTGCGACGCGTCGCTGCCCCCGGCGCGGCGCGCCGCGGACCTGGTGTCGCGGATGACGCCAGCCGAGAAGGTGGCGCAGCTGGGGGACGTGGCGCCGGCGGTGCCGCGTGCCGCGACGGACATTGATTATATATTTTTCCGGCGATCTTGCGTCTGTTTGCGACGACGACGCCGCCACCGCCCACCGGCCGGCGGCATGGGCAGACGCGCGTGCGCGTGTTGCTGACGCTGGCACTCATGGTGCGCGAGGGCTGCCTGGCTGGGCCATTACGGTTACGGCCGGGGTGCCGCGACGGCAATGGCATGGGCGCTGGGCGCCGGCCCATGGTACGGATCCGCCATGATCGATCGGTGCCATGCATGCACGCGCCGACGCCGCGACCTTTCAGCTTTTTCGCTGGTGTCGTCCGTGACACGGCATGGGAACGGACAAAAGCTATATATTTAATGACGATGTATACTACTATAGGTCCAACAAATTCCATCACCGGACCTCCATAATTTCTATCCAATAATCTCTGATCCATCGCTAGCTACCGTCCGGCGCTAATGGGAAATTGAAAATGTCAGGTCTGGTGTATATGGTTATACTAGATCTGTATGGTAATACGGCTTAGGAGCTAGCGATGGTAACTGATAAGTTGAGCTGGTATATTTCACAGCATGCCAGCATGGTGACTTTGTTAGAGAGGGAGGCCGGGCAAGTCGCAACTTAGGCACGGGTCGACACGTCACGACTTTTGCATGGAATTGTTGGAGCATATATGGAGCCCGACCAAACATGCATCATATATGGTGATAGCTAACTAATCCCAAACCAAACCCTATGCCCCATCGATAATATTTAAGCTGACTTATGTGGCGCACGTACAGTTCGATCAACTAAACTTTCATAATGTTTTGCGCATATATATAAAGATATAGGCCCGGCCGGACAAGTCAAACTAGAGGGGACGGCACGTGAACACGGACGGGTGCGTGTTTGGCCCGTGCCGAAAAGAGCCGATCGATTGCAGAATGTTTGCGTTGAAAAGAGTGTGTGGCGCCTTTTTCCGTCTGGGACGTCAGTCACGTGTGTGTGCGAGTGCGTCGTACTGCTGGGCAGGCTCATCTGGATGCTTGGATCACGGTCGTTTGGATTGTATGCATACCAAACTGGCTACCTTTTTCGTTGGCGATCGTTTGCCGTGGGTACGGCGTACCCACCCGTGCTATATCTTCAGCTGTTGATTAGCCAGATCCAATCCAAAGGGCCTTATTTGCCAACCTAGCTAATTCTGAGGTTCAGGAATCAGGATCCCATGCATCCTCTGATTAAACTTATGTGCCCTCACATAGACCGAACATCCTCTCAGTTTAGCTCCGGAAAACAACTAATGAAACTAGCATTAATCATTTGCTTACTAAGCCATCTCAGCAGCTACATTCGATTTAAGTAAGAAAATAAAAACAAGTTCCACAGCCTCTCGGACTGACCTCTGCTGCTATTACATGAATAACATTTGTCATGGCAACTCGTTAACTGTAGTAGTAGTACTACACTAGCAGTGCAGTAGTAGTTCCAACAAAGAAAAAGAACCTTTTAATTCATTAGCTTCTACAAATCAGATGGGGCAAAAAAAGTGGTGCACCATATAGTGCAGTACCTCTGAACCCCATACTATTGCGGTACGGTATTAACCTTGCAAAAGGTCCCAGCATGCATGTGTTCAGTGAAAAGCAGTGTGGCCCAAACATGTCCTGCTAGCTACCAGGACCTCCTTGTCATATTTTGCCGTCCATATTCCACAGATTTCCCTTGGCTGCCTGCCACGTGAATTCAGAATTCTCCTCGTACAATACAAGTACACCTCCACCAAGTAGTCGCTGACGTGGCGCGGTGCACGCCTTCTTGCAGGCGATCGGCCGGGAGGCCCGGGCGCTGTTCAACGTGGGCCAGGCGGAGGGCCTGACCATGTGGTCCCCCAACGTGAACATCTTCCGGGACCCGCGGTGGGGCCGCGGCCAGGAGACCCCCGGCGAGGACCCCGCCGTCGCCGGCCGCTACGCCGCCGCCTTCGTCCGCGGCATCCAGGGGAGCCCCAGCAACAGCAAGTCGGTGCCCTCCGTGCTCCTGACCTCGGCGTGCTGCAAGCACGCCACGGCCTACGACCTCGAGGACTGGAAGGGCGTGTCGCGCTTCAGCTTCAAGGCCACCGTGACGGCGCAGGACCTGGCCGACACCTTCAACCCGCCGTTCCGGAGCTGCGTCGTCGACGGCAAGGCCAGCTGCGTCATGTGCGCCTACACCATGGTCAACGGCGTGCCGTCCTGCGCCAACCCGGACCTGCTCACCAAGACCTTCCGCACCAGCTGGGGCCTCGACGGATACGCCGCCTCGCCGGAGGACGCCGTCGCCGTCTCCCTCAAGGCTGGTGAGTTACATCACATCACGTCAACGATCACTTCTTCCTATGCTCGTCTTCTCGTGTCCTCTGCAACGTTTTGTTGTTACTCTGCTTTGCTTGACCGAGCACTCTGTTTTGTTTCCAGGGCTGGACATAGACTGCGGGCCGTACGTCCAGCAGCACGCCACGGCGGCGATGCAGCAGGGGAAGCTGACGGAGCAGGACGTCAACAGGGCGCTCACCAACCTCTTCGCCGTCCGGATGCGGCTGGGCCACTTCGACGGCGACCCGAGGTCCAACGTCTATTGGTGCTCCTCTCCGGCGGGCCGGTGGACGTCACGTTCGCGCAGACGAACCCCAAGATCGGCGCCATCCTGTGGGTGGGGTACCCCGGCCAGGCCGGCGGGCTCGCCATTGCCAGCGTCCTCTTCGGCGATCACAACCCCGGCGGGAGGCTGCCGGTGACGTGGTACCCGGAGGAGTTCACGAAGATCCCCATGACGGACATGCGGATGCGCGCTGATCCGGCCACCGGCTACCCCGGCCGGAGCTACCGCTTCTACAACGGCGAGACCGTGTACAAGTTCGGGTACGGGCTCAGCTACTCCACTTTCTCCCGCAAGCTAGTCTCCGGCCGGGCCCATACGCCGCCGGTGCGAGCCGCCGCCGTCCTCGCCGGCCTAAGGGAGACGATGGAGGAGGAAGAGGGTGGTGGCGGGAGCTACCATGTTGACGCCATCGGCGCAGACGGGTGTGAGCGGCTCAAGTTTCCGGCGGCGGTGGAGGTGCAGAACCATGGCCCCATGGACGGCAAGCACTCGGTGCTCATGTTCCTCCGGTGGCCCAACGCGACCGCCGGCAGGCCGTCGAGCCAGTTGATCGGGTTTCAGAAGCGGCATCTCAAGGCAGGGGAGAAGGCCAGCCTCAGGTTTGACGTCAGCCCGTGTGAGCATTTCAGCAGGGTGAGGGAGGACGGGAGGAAGGTGATCGATAGAGGGTCTCATTTCCTCATGGTTGGCGGCCATGAGATGGAGATCAGATTTGAGGCTTGAGATTTTAGACAGCGGGGAAGGAAGTGGTACTGCTAGCTGAATACGGCGTGCCGTTCTTCCTAGTTTGATTTACCTCTTCATTGTCATTCATGCTACAGAAAATGAAGTAAAATGTTCACGATTCAGGGAATAGGCGAATACCATGAGATGAAGGTCAGATTTGAGGCTTGACTTTTAGATGGTGGGGAAGAAGTACAGTTCATACGGTGCAATTCCTTGTATGGATTTTTGGGCTTCATTGATGATTTATGCCATAGAAAGTTCAGTAAAATATCCAAAGAAATGCGTTCATGATTCACTGCATATTACACTGTCAATGAATGCAACAATATACAGTGTAATAACTAAGGAATAATCTGGAGAAAAGTGATAAAGCGTTATCGGTCCTCTGCTTCTAAAATAACAAATTAAAAGGATGAACAGTATGATAATATAAGGAAATAATGCACACAAAATGCTCTGAATGTATCACTACATTGGTGCGATGTCATTACATGTTGGACACCTAGGATTCTAATGGTGAAAATAGGTGGCAGCTATGATGTGATGTTGAATTAACTGTAGCGATCCGTTGTTATTTTGATTTATTCAACTCATGTTCAATTCTCTGTTTGTTTACCTATGTGCTCATGTTGTTTTTACAAGGCATGAGTAGTTAATTTAGTTCTTGAGATTAGGGGAAATAGAGTTGTGTGGCCTAGGGTAGGCCAGGATCTATTGGAGCACAAAATAGCTGATTCATCTTCGTAATGCTAGCTGATTAAGGAAGTTAGACTGGGTGAGCGGGAGAAGGAAACCCCTCGCGAACCGCTCCCCTCGCGTTACCCCTTCGCGACACGGGGGGCAACGCGCTGCCGCCGCTGGGGTAGCCTCCCCGGGCCGCGCTGGCCGCCGCTGTCGGCTCGTGGCGGCGGCGGCCCCGCGTCCCCGTCGTGAGCCTTGCCATCGCCTGTGACTGCCGGTCGCCGGCCCTTCCTCGCCGGCCGCCGGCCTCCTGTGCTTCGGCTCGCCGACACGGGTCTTCCCCGTGGGGGATCCACCCCTCTGCGCCGTCGCTTGTCATCTTCTAATGGGGTGTGGTCCGTCGGTTGTTGGCACTTCTTACGATCCAATATTAGAATTGAGAATCCTGGTACCGGGGTAAGGAGTGTTCAGTGGTTTTCCTTATGGCTAGTAAAATATGTGAATATTCTGCAAGCGCACAGAATCACCGCTGTAGCACTTCACCTGGGAGTATCCCGAGGTATCGTAATTTATATTTCCGCAGGGAAGCTTTGGCAAGAATACTAGTGAACAGATATTCGAGACTATCAGAGAAGGATACACGACTAGAGAAGACAGGGGATAATGGTATTGGATAGGAGTGGATATACCGGACACACAGCTCAAGGGAGGCTCAGGTAAGGGAGAGAATAAATAGATAGCTGGGAGGACAACGAGAAGAGATAGAGGACTCCTGGATACTTTATCATGTCACTCTGGCTTAGAGATACAGCGGCTATAGAGCCAGCACTAGGAGATCTGGGTTAACTCGATTGTCTTAGCTTCAGGACAATGGAACCTATGACACGCAGAAAGGGATGAGAAGGGGTGCCACCAACTCCACACTGGGGGATCCTATGGACCGGAACTAACGTGATGGGCTACGAAGACCGAAAGGGCTGTCACCACCTCCTGGCTACCACCTCCGTAGCGACGGGAATACTCTTAGGCCACTGGCTAGGCTAGGAACCACTCCTACACTAGTCAATAACTACTTACTCTGCTAGCAAGAGCAAGCAACCTTGTCAATACTCTTGGTGACAATTCACCTCAAGTATCGAGCAAGATCGAAGAACCAGCCAAGACAAAGATCGAAGAACCAGTCAATACTCTTCCATTCCATCAGAACCCGATGCTCATTTTGAGCCACAACCTTATTCTAGCTAGGATTATTGTGATCCACTCTACACCTGTAACTTGAAGGTTAACACGCAATAATTTAGATAGGTTCAGGCCGCTAGTGTAGCGGCGTAATACCCTATGTCCAGTATGGGGGTTTGTATATTGTATTCTTCTCGTTGGTTAGTGTTTTAGACTCTACCGAACTAGGGACCCTTGCCCTTATATATCCCAGGGGGCAAGGTTACATGGCTAGTCACCTAGTCGGTTAGAATATGGGAGTCTTAGTAGGAGTACACGAGTAGTTCAACTAGGACTCAATCTTCTTTGTTGAGGGTACCCGGGAATGCATATCCCACAAGCCCCCGAGCGCTTCACAGTGGAATAACAACCTCCTTCGAAGTCTTCTAGTCTTTCGCTGAATGCCTATGGTTACTGAAAGGCTCTGAAGAGCTTCATATATGTCTTGAATAAATAAGCTCACCGAAGGTGAAGCATATATTCTTAGCCCCCAAGCCTCGAGTTGACTAGAGTAATCAGGTCGAGGGTCTTGAAAAAATCTTCGTGTCCTTGTCTTGACAACAATAGGCACAAAAAATGTGTACCCCTTGCGTATAGCCCCCGAGCCTCGAAGCGAATGGTTGTTCATTCGATCCAAGGGTCAAGAACATAATCTTCAAAATAGCTTCCATGTATATATCCAAGTACCGACCAGTGCCTGTACTCGGTTAGTCGTCGAATCACCAAAAAAATGCAAGCACAAACTAGTTAAAGTATTTGGCTGGCATTATAGGGCCGCGTCGTTTGAGTACTGACTAGTTCCAGTACTCGCCTTCATGTCTTGGCTTACGCTGTTTTGCTCCCGAGTTTGAAATGATTAGTTGGAGTACTCAGCATGTGACTAGTATAAGTACTCGAGTAGGTTTGTGGCGTCATAAAGAGGTGAGGTGATGCCAAGTCTCACTACTGTGAGTATTCAGCTGTGAACCCTACTATTTAAATATATAGGATGAGTATTATCCAATCAAGAAATATCCACAAAGGATAATAATAGCATGTAGTAATGCATAAAAAGTTTTCCGCTCATTGCTCTTGTTAGACTTCTAACCACTCGAGTAGCCCCCTGTTATGTTTAAACACTTGGCCCCGCTTAACCATAGCCCATAATGCAAGACTAGTGTCTTATTTGACGTGTAGGTGCGTAGGTGTTGCGAAAGAGCCGAAGTTTCACGAATTAAGGTGTATGCTACTGAGCGGCATTGGTCGTTAAGAGTTGAGAGAAATAATAAAGTAGTCGGTTAGGACTTTCTCCTATAGGAGAGGTCACGTGAGGGATTGTAACCTATCGGCAAGTGGTCATGTGATGGTGTATCCCTCGAGAATTATTGTTGTTAAGGGATGTACTCTTTTAGAGTAGTCGGCTCATGGCCAAGCATCTGTAGAACAAGCTGAAGAAATTATTATAAAGAAAATAATTATTAAATAAGTCTTATCTTTATTCGCGGATGAGTGTCGACGAAGCCGTGACGGTCGGCGAAAAAGCCGTGACGGTTGTTGTTGATGTCAACTAGTCGGAGTCGGATCCGACTAGTTGCTCAGTTAGCTGCAGTTGTTCCTATTACTTACTCAGGGAAGATTTCAGGGTAACCCGAACCTTCTATTGAAACAATTAAGGCCGTTACTACAACATGGGGTAAAACGTCTCGTAGTACGCTTCGTGTTAGCCATGCAGGTGAAATTTCATATGTTGAAGTGCAAATACCAAGAATTACATACCTGCCAAAAGCCGCCAAAAAGGTGATTATAAAGACCCATCCGGAAAAGAAGGAAGATCCTAGAGAGCCCATCATTCATTGCACAATTTGGAATCGTCGCATTGATGATGTACTCTGCGATATGGGAGCCAGCGTCAACATCATGTCTAAGGTACAACCCGAGGGGGTGATTAAGAGTGTGCCGGTCCGAGTTTGGGATACTACATCCCAACGGACTTTGTTGTTGTTGACACAGGGAGCGATTACTGATTTCCCATTGTGTTGGGCTGACCATTCTTGAACACTGCTCGGGCTAGAATTGATATGGAAATGACAGAAAAGTCACTCCGTATTGGTGGAAAGACAATCTTCTTCAAGTTCCGACCCCGAGAAGAGCAGAAGACAAAGCCGCTCACTCCGGAGAAGAAAAGCACCGAGTGTTTCCTGAAAGCACTCCTAGTAGAGAGCTAAAAATACTCAGTGGCGAGCAGTTAGAATGGGACGAGCTAATAGGACCAATGAGCAAAGAAGAGATGGACCTCCTCGTAAAGAGATACGAGGAGAAGCAGGCTATCTGGAATGCACCAGAGGAGCCAATTCCACTGCCACCGATACCGAAGAAAATCAAGAAGGTGTGGTGAAAGAAGGTTGCATCGTCCCAACCACCCACTCCGGGATCGGACGATGACAAAAACCACTAAAGTCTGGAGAAGTCCTGCTCACAGACTTTAAACACGAACTCTCGCAGCGAGGAAAACCGGTATGTGTCTCATATTTTCCTTTCCAAATTTTATTTTCCTTCAATGCATTTGCATGTTTCCCTTCCTAAAAATATGAACCACTTGTGGAATTAATTTGAAAGAGAGTAGAAAATTTGCAACCATGGTAAAAATAATAGAGAGCATGCTGAATTTTATTTGAATTGGGTACATTTTGCATTTTCCATCATATTTACCCTTTTCCTTTCCAAAGTACTAAATTTATTTCTTTTCACCACCAACCCGCACAAAACATGTCCACCCCACTTCACATGGCTGCACACACTTATTTCTATCACAAACATGGCAGCATAAAAGTGAATCCACTAATTATTCCACTTTGGTCATGTCAAATTTGCATCTTACCTACCAAAAACCACCAAAATGACCATACCCTAGTGCTAGCTACATCAATTATGTGTGAAGTTGAAGGTTGGTGGGTGCTGCACTCACATGGAGTTCCCATGCCACCAAGCCTGGTTCGGCCGAACCAGGGGCCTCTCCCCTTTGCCTATAAATGCTGCCCTGCTTGTTTGCTCAAACTCGCACCACTCAGTTCTTAGTACTCCACTTCTGAAGCCCTCTCTCTCTCTCTCTCTCTCTCATTTTCATCCTCAAGTGCTTGCTCAAGTGCATCTCTAGTTTTTGTTCAAGTTTGGTTCACATGCATTGAGAAAAACACAAAAATATTTCCCTTTTGTTTGATCTTTTTGCTGCAGCTTGAACATGTTTGTGATGGTCTTTAGTATCCCACAAGAACGACTAACTTTCCGTGGAGGTTTTCAATACCCGCAAGAATGACTAACTCGAACAACTGACTCGTTTAGCTTGTGCTGACCTTGTATATTTAGTCCTTCAGGTAGTCATCGTGCTAACCTTTTGCAGGGATTATGTCAAAGTGGTTCTCTTTCCAGCGCTCCTGCAGGCTGAACAAGCGCTCGAATGAGGATGATGCAGGGAGTTCCCCGGCACCATCCCATGTCTGAAGCCGGAGGGAGGTGGATGAGCCAGAAATAACGGACATGGGCAGAGGCTCTGCTTCTCACCCAGTCCGGCAACTCATGAGCTAGGATGGCATCATATTCCGCTCGGAACACGAAACACCAAGCCTTCAACATGCTGCGCACTTAGGAGTTCGAGCACACCCATGTTTATGAGAACGACCTGCTCGTAAAGACGGGGATGATCGAAGAGTTCACCAAAGTGTTCCAGGACATCGGCTAGGAAAACTTTTGGCAAGTCACCGAACCAGGTTTGCGCCTCCTTTCCCATGAATTTCTTTGTACACTATCTTCGGGGAAAGACGGGATTCCCTTCTGATTTTTCAACAAAGTGTATTCTTGCTCTTGGACGGATTTGAGTGTGTCTCACCTTGCGTTTCATGCATCAGTGGATGGCCATGACTGTGTTCCCATGGTCGGATTTGCGTCCGGTTAACACTGTTGAGTTGTGACTGCTTTACGCTATGGTTAAGAAAATTTCTATCTCTCCTATTCAGGATGTGGTTTCCCATTTGTCTTCTATCCTTCTCATGTTGGCAGCGTGGCGATGACTTTGCTAGTCACTTGAGTCGCTACCTGGCTGGGCGCCCTTGAGAACTCCCGGCTAACATACATCAGGACAGAACGTCCTGTCGTGGATGCCGAGCACTTTGTGCAAGGCCACATGATGTGGCAGACGTTTGATGGAAACCTGATCATGATTTATCGTGGTTATATAATCGAAGTCCCGCTGCCTTGTGCGGAGCTTGGGTTATATACAGCTCGGAAACTAACCCTCCATCTGAATGTCGGATTGGATGATTCTCCCCCTCGGAGAACCAGACCGACATAGTGTTGCAGGCACAGGGCCAGGTACCTGGGGCGAGCCAGGAGAGATGCTGGGCTCGCAACTTCCCAGGAGCCAGCAAGCGGCATATGAGGAGTACACCGGCACCGGGACGTCTAGAGGAGGAGGCTCTGGACACTCCCAAGGGCCAGAGTATTTTGCCTCAGGCTGGGATTATGCTTAGAGTTCGGACTCATGGGATTCCAAGGGGTACAAATATGGAGGTGTGTACGACAGTACATACCAGCCATACTACCCTGGGCATTGCTAGTCCGCACACTTCACCATGCCAAGTGGGTATGACATCGGTTGAGAACTGTCCTACATCTCTGACTGAGTCGACGTCCTCGACGACCGTACCCACAACATCTAGAGCACCCTGGCATGCCACTCCCAGTACCATTAGAAGAATAGTGGCGTGCGAGACTCTGTAAGGTATGACATCCAGCAGCAGACAAACCAAATGACCGAGTTCTTCTCAAGATTCAAGCCATATCAGTGACGTCGTCAAGCAAGCTTGGGGGAGGACCCCCGACAGGTAGTTTTCTGCAGCACTTTGATATCTTTCTGTTTATTTTCCTTTCAATTTAATTTCAGTTTAAATCACGAAAATACCAAAAGATTTGCTTTGAATAAAATAACTCCCAACTATGCATGGAATGAACCATATGCCTCTCACTCTTGAAAATGATGAATAGTTGCTCTATCATTAATCTTGCAGGTACTTTGTTTCAACTAGTTGCTCTGTAGTACTTGAGTTAATTGGTATGAGTAAAAATGAATCTAAAATCTTTTTGGGAGCACATGCTTGGGAGGAATGATATAGTGAGATTTGGTTGAATTCTTGTTTTTGCTCCTATGACGGTGAAAATCTCGACTGATTTATGTTTTCAAAAATAAAAGGAAGTTCCTCATTGGTCAAAAATACCCACCGAAGCCATATGATAAGCTTAGTTGAAAATTTCTACTCCTATGCTGCTTATTATCTTAGTGAGTTTTGTCAAATTGTTGTGACCTTTAAGAGGAACCTTTCATGCTTTCAAGATCGAGATCCATGTACACACCACTCTCACTTGCAAATTCCTATATTGGGAGTTAGCAAGCATTTTCCATCATCCATCCATAAAATAAATGCTCCATGATTCCCTCTCCAAATATCCTTGATAGAGACATGGGCTATGCAAAAACAAGAAAAAAAGAAAAGTATGTCAAAGAGCATGGCAAAAGTAAATGAGAAAAAGGAAAGCATGCCAAAGGCATGGCAAAAAGAAAGATAGCCCATGTTCTCGAAAATAAATCAAGGAGAGGAAGAATCATCCCAATGAGTTCCACCATATTCCACTCCATATATTCCACACACTTACACTTCTCGATCTATAGGTATGATCTGATCCTCCAAAGATCCAGTCTTTGACTTAGAAAATATAAGATGCAAGTATGCCCTCATGCTCTGTCCTTGAGCCACACAAGAAGCTTAATAGATTTCATGATGTTAGAAGGCACAATGCCTTTGGTGAGGATAAAAATACCACTTGAGTGATGGAGTGTGCCAATTGAGGAACTAAGTTTAATTTTTTTTAAAAAAAGGAAACTCCGAGATGGGATCCTAAAAAGAGTAGAAGTGGAATAAAACTAAGTTAAGCTGTTCTAACTTTCAACCGCCCAAGACAATGAGATTGCTATATGCCCCAAATGTCAAATGGTGATTAATACTTTGCCGACGATCGAGCATTTCTAGAATGCTAGTTGTTTATAAAGATTACCTGCAAGACACTAACATTGTAGTAACTCCTGATCCACCGAGCCAAAGTTTTTATCTTTGCTCGAGGATAAGCAAAAGTCTAAGCTTGTGGGAGCTTGTTGGCGGTCGTTACGACATGTTTTTGACCACCAATACTCAGGAATAAGAGAGGTTATAAGCAATATTTCATGCATCTAGGTTTATTTCTAATAAAGTTCCATCAGTTTTGGTGTATATCCACTGTTCAGGTAAAACATCGACAAATACGTGCCATATGGGTCGGAGTTGATCGATGTCAGACCTTAGGACCGATAGACCACAAGGGGCTACCCAAGTGGTTGCTTTGCAGGAAGAGATGATCGTAAACCCAGGAACTCGAAGGTAATAACAAGAACACGAAGTACATGAGGCGATTTAGATAGGTTTGGGTCGCTAGTGTAGCGTAATACCCTACATCTTGTATGGAGGAATTGTATATGTATTGTCTGTTGTCTTGTGTGTGATGTCCCTTTCTAGGGACCCTTGCCCTCTTTATATATCCAGGAGGTAAGGTTACAATCTGAGTATTTTCCATATGAGACTATTTACAATCGGGGGCTCCTAGTAGGAGTCTACTAGGACTCGATCTTCTTTGGGCCAGCCGCCACCGCCCTCGGTGATGGGCCCTAGGGTACCCATATCTCACAACCGATTCGGCCGAACTACTCCGTTCGGCCAAATTACCCCCTTAGCCAGGCACGTTGCAAGAAGAAAAGCACAACCGGAAGGCCACATACACAAAAGTCCACATCAATAGTGATGGTGCATGACACGTGGACCAACACCACGTCACCTCTAGGCCATAAACAACAGAAATCCACCAAGGAGATGTGAACCAAGGCTGCCCAGGAGCAAAGACGGTGCAGGGGAGAGAAACTGTCCAGGCGAACCATGTTTGTTCGGCCGAACCGCCCCCAGCTGCAAATCACCTCCTAGGAGCACATCTAGGCCATAGGGAGCAAAGACGGTGCATCCCATGGTTCAGCCGAACTGGGAGAGTTCTGCCAAACCCGGGCAGTTCGCTCGAACCCCTCTGGTTCGGCCGAAGCTCAATTGCCATCTCCAGCTATAAAAGCAAGGTTCCAAGCCCTGGATCAACACAAACCAAGCCAAGAGCTCATTCACCACTTGTTCTAGTAGAGTTAGTAGTTTGGGAGTTGGAGTTGAGTTGAGCTGTGCCTCGGAGGTTCCAGAGTCGTCTTCAGAAGCTCTGGTATTAGCTCTTGTATTTTTTCCTTTTCTTTCTGTAAGACTTTGAGTTATCAATATAGTTATCTTGTTATCTTGTCTGACTTATTTTATACTCTACTTCTACTTTTTCTAGTTGCAAGTATTTCAAGTTTAGACTATAGTTGTTGTGGTTCTAGTTCTTTCAGTTCTTGCTTAAGTCTTTTGCCTTAGACCCTTCTTTGTTTCTGCTCAATACTTGCGGTAAACTGTAACTGGGGTATTGACAGGATTGCTTGGTCTTGCTAGCTGAGTAAGTAGTCATTGACAAGTATAGGTGAGGTACCTAGACTAGGTAGTGACCTTGGAGTGCTTTCGAGTTGGCACGTAGTTGGTAGCCGTTAGGTGGTGACCGCCCTATACGGCCTACATAGTCCATCACGCCTGGCTCGGCCTGTAGGACACCCAAGTGCAGAATTGGTGGTACCCCCTCTCATTCGTTTAGGTGTGCCACTGGGTCTGTGTGGGATCAGGATCCCTAGGGCCACTTATCCAGTGGATTAAACTACTCGACAGAGAGAGTTCAATCCGACTACTCAAACTATTCGGCTATGGTACAAGACGGCGTAGTTGATTGATGTAACTAGTCGTGTACAGATAGGAGATTCCCCAAAGTACTCTATTGTAGCTCTCCTTGTAGTATACGACTAGGACTATACAAACCGACTTGTAACCCTGTCTCCCGGACTATATAAGGAGGGGCAGGGACCCCCCCAAAACAGTTAACCACACGTGCAATACAATCAACCACATAGGACGTAGGGTATTACGTGATCAGTGGCCCGAACCTGTCTAAATCTTTGTGTCGCTCGTGTACTGTCGCTCCTAAGAACTCGACGAGACCCACGAATCTACTCTCTGGGGTACCCCCAGGCAGACGTGCTCGACATAATTCGTCGACACTTGGCGCCCACCGTGGGGCTCGCTCGGCGAAGCTCAATATTAGGCGCGATGGGATCGACTTTCAGAGCAAGCAGCATCGAGGAGGGAGCCATGTTCGTCATCGGCGCATGGACCTTCGTCTCCGATGGCAAGCGCGTTTTGAGTCGTTCCTCGCAGAACGACCGGGACCCTACTCCACGACGGCGTCCCCACCCAAGGCGCTCCGCGATCTCGCCGAGAATCAACTCTCGGCGGACTTAAGATCGATTTTGACCACGAGATCGATTTTGTTTTCAACCTCCACTCCGATTGGGACTCCACAATTCGAGTCCGCGTACAACTCTTTTCCAAACATGGAAAGAGGAGGGAACTCGAAGCTGGCTACGCCATCGGACAACCGCCCGACCCGACTCCCGATCGGACTCTCGAATACCTGTTGGCACTCTTCACGGCCTACAGATAAATCCGCAAGCGGACGGATTCCGATGTAGCTTTCACCCAGGAGTATTCCAAGGTATCGATTTCCACGGGGAACGAGAAGTGTACTAATCCTAAACTAAGTTGTCCAAGGTAGATGGAGTGGGTAAATGGACTGGGTGAGGTGGATGACGACAACAAGGAGAGAAGATAAGAGGTAAGAGGGTAGAGATTGTACTAGTCTGGTAAGGGTATTCTACCGATTAACTGAGCAGTTTAGAGGATACAGATAGATACTTGCTTCGGGACTACAGAGCCTCCGACACACAGAAAGGGATGAGAAGGGGTGCCGACTACCCTGAACCTTGGGTCCTAAGACACCGGAACTAACATGATGGGCTATGAAGACCGCAAGGGCTGTCACCACCTTACGGCTACCACCTCCGTTGCGACGGGTAGAAACTAAGGTTACTGGCAAGTCTAGGAA
>OAMR01000513.1:617888-635373 GCA_900205405.1 Echinochloa crus-galli
GTGTAGAGTGGAGGATAGTAGTCCAGGCTAGAGTAAGGTTGTGGTTCGAATTGAGCTTCGTGTATGGACGGCATGGAAGATCCGGATGTCACTCGAAGTGGAGCCGCATCCGTAGAGGTACAACGGGAAGAAGGGCCGACACTCCGGCTCCTCTCTAGGACGCTCACCTCTCCTCTCTCCCTATTTCTACTGATATGAGTGGCGGAACCTAGCGACCAGGGTCGGTGGAGCAGTGGAGCAACGGCCAAGGCAGCTGGGAGGCGGTTCCGGGATGTTCGGGTGAAAATGCCGGTTCGGCCGAACCCTGTGGTTCGGGCGAACAGCCATGTGGTACCGCCTCAACTCCTACGGCCTAGATCCCTCCGCCAGGTCGGTTCTGAGGCGGTGGAGCAGTGGAGCAACGGTCGGTGGAGCTGGGTCGGTGGAGCAGTGGAGCAACAGCCAAGGTAGCTGGGAGGCGGTTCCGGGCTGTTCGGGCGAAAATGCCGGTTCGGCCGAACCCTGTGCTTCGGGCGAACATCCATGTGGCACCGCCTCAACCCCTATGGCCTAGATCCCTCCTCCAGGTCGGTTATGAGGTGGTGGAGTCAGTTCGGGCGAACTGATATGTTCGATCGAACCGCCTTGTTCGGCCGAACGGGCCTGGAGTGTTCCATCTGTTACCCGTCCGGAATTTTGTTGAATAGCAGCAAGCATAAGTAATTGTCTTACTTAGCAAGTATAACACGGGTATATGAAGGCTTAAAAGAAAGGCTTGACTCGGCTATACTGCATTAGCAATTTTAGTTGTTTCATTTTAGCATTACTACATTTATATGAATCCCAGTTGTAACCCAATTAATAAAGTAGAAGTAATAAGAACCATCTTCTAATCAAAAAGGATCCAGGCCGCTCGTGACCCTGAGCAAGGCTATCATGATAGATTGTACACTCTGCAGAGGTTTCGCCCTTTACCCACCAGTCGCGTAAAAGTTCAAAAGAACTTTAAACCCAACCACGCGGTGCTGCGCAGGCACGTATCACACTTCCGAGGTGTGACTGCATAGGGACGCTACGAGGCTTTTCACAAGACACCCTAACAAGACAGTAGCCGCTACGGTACAATAAGGTGGTGAGACTCTAGGCACCGAGATTGACTGACTCCCTGGGCGCACCATAAGAGGGTCAATGGCGTCCGAAGCGTGGCACGAAGGCCAGCAACAAAAATAAATAGCGCAACGTGCGGAGCACGGGACTTTGCCTGACGAGACATAGCCGATGGGGCTACCGTCCTCGGTGGAATCAAGAAACACCTAGCGCCTTACTTCCCATAACGCCGTTGGCCCCGACGGTAACCACTGGCAAGCTATCGTATCTGGCTAACCAGCTCATACCCAGAATCAAGTCAAACCCAAGGGTTTCTAGGACTATTGGGTTCACCACAAAGTCTACCCCCCTTATTTTGATGGTGATACAGGGGCAACGTAAAGTGGCACGCTGTTCTCCCCCAGGTGAACTAACTACCATGGGGTTCCCCATAGGTTGCAAGATCATCATGTTCTTACTGCTGCTGTTGCTCTTGCTGCTGCTGTTGGTCCTGCTCCTCGTAACCCTCGAACTCAAACGCGTACGGCTCACCGACTGGACTCATACATCAACACACAAGCATCCATACAAGCCAGTACATGCAAACAATATTATTTTATTAGAACAGTACATCAAACAGTAAAAACAGAACAAACGAAGGCTTAGAAACTAATCTACGCTTCGCTACGAACACGTGAGCGCGAAAATCACTCAAATCGGAGCTAAAACGTAAAAGTTATGGCGTTTCTACGGTTCGGGGGCTTGCTGGCAGAGTTTTAAAAGTTCCAGGGACTTATTTGTGAAATTCCAGGGGTCTAAACATAATTTTATATAAAAACAGAAGGGTTAAAGCGTAAAGTAACTAAAGCAGGACTGCGGGTTCAAAATTTAAATAAGACAGGGGCTTTCCATAAAATTCAGGACCTAAATTGAATTATTTTTGTATCTGGACCCCGGGTTGATTTATAAAAACATCAAGGGCTCTTTTGCTAAAGTGCGCGGCTGACCGGGTGTTGACCGGTATGGTCAACCTTGACCCGAGGCTGGACTCGATCGGGGCCTTCGGTTTTGGATTGGACGGACCAGATTCAATCTGGGGAGGGGGGTCGTCGGCGGCGGCTGCTGCGGCGGCGCCGCCCGTGGGACGCGGCGGAGCATCGCCGGCGTTGCTCGAAAACAAGCTAGCGGGCTCGGTTTGGCCTACGGCTTGGCTCTATGGGTGCGGGACGCAACAGCGAGACCAGCAGGTGGGTTCTGGGGAAGCGGGGAGCGGCGGAGCGAGCTGGCGGCGGTCCATGGCGGCGGCGGCGCTCGGGAATTGACGGCGAGCACGGCAGCGGACCTACGGTACGCGAAAAGGAGCGAGGAAGGGCTCAGGGGACTGCTCACCTCGTGGCGAAGCTTCGGGCGCAGTCGGCTGAGTCAGAGCGACGACGAGCGTAGAGATCGACGGCGCCGGCTCCAAGCTTGGCAGCGGCGGCTACTGCGAGCTCGAGCTCGGGCGGCTAGGGCTCTGGATTCAAGGTGCAGGCTGTTGGAGCTAGGGCGGCGGGGGTCTGCGGCTTAAATAGGACGGCGCAGGGGGGAGTCCTGGTGGACCTCGGCGTCCGCGCCGTGGGCCTGATCGGAGTCGGCCCCGGGAAATCCGGGCGGGAGGTTGGAGACGCTCCCGACAGGTGGGACCCACCTGTCGGCGGCTACGGGCGGAACTGTGCGGTGTGGAGGCGGCTGACGCGTGGGCCCGGGTTGGCAGTGGCAGCGGGAGAGGGCACACGTTGGGCCGGCGTTGCTGCTAGGCTAGGCCGGTAGGTGGGCCGCGGAACGCGCAAGCGCTGGGCCAAAAGCGGGGGAAGGGGAAATGGGCTGCAGCGGGAGGAAAAGGAAGAAGGTGCAGGCTTGGCCGAGGAAAGGAGTTCAGGGGAAAAAGTGAACTCGAGCCTAGCAACTTTTCTACAGCTCCAAACAAAATAAACCAAATTCGAATTTAAAAAGAATTTAAATTCCAATTTAATTTGCTGGCAACCAAAACACAATGCAGCAGCATGTATGCAACAATAATGTTTCTAACCTTATATTTGATTTTAATTTACCAAAAATTATTTAATTACCCTATAATATTCATGAGCACTTTAATAAAAGCATATTAATTGCTAAAAATTTTAAAAGGCCTAATTTAGGGTGTTACAAACCTCCTAGACTAGGTAGTGACCCTTCAGGGAATTCAGCAGCAGCAATATCATTCTCATGTGCTGCGGATATTTTGCCCTGAGATCCTCTTCTCTTTCCCAAGTTGCTTCATCCTCTATACATCGGCTCCACTGAACCTTGCACATCCGGATGACCTTGTTTCTTGTCACCCTCTCAGACTCCTCTAGAATCCTGACTGGATGCTCCTCATAGGTGAGGTCCTCTTGCACACTCAACCCTTCTATCGGGATCACCCTCTCAGACTCTTCAGGCACCCGCAAACATTTCTTCAGCTGAGACACATGGAACACATTGTGTACTCCTACTAGATTCTCAGGTAACTCTAGCTGATATGCTACCTCACCCTTCCGTTCCAGTACCTTGAAGGGTCCAATGAATCGAGGGGCCAACTTGCCTTTGACATTGAACCTCTTCACACCTCTCATCGGTGACACCTTGAGATACACAAAGTCATCAACCTTGAAGTTGAGAACCCTCCGTCTGACATCGGCATAACTTTTCTGCCGGGACTGGGCCACCTTCAGATTCTCTCTGATCACCTGCACCTGCCGCTCTGCATCTCTGAGTATCTACGGACCAAAGACCTGACTCTCTCCAGTCTGATTCCAGAACAATGGGGTCCGGCACTTCCTGCCATACAATGCCTCGAACGGTGCCATCTGCAAACTCTTCTGATAGCTGTTATTGTAGGAGAACTCTGCATACGGCAAACTCTTATCCCAGCTGACTCCATACTGCAATGCACAAGCCCTCAACATATCCTCTAGTATCTGGTTGGTCCGCTCTGTCTGACCATCTGTCTGCGGGTGATAAGCTGAGCTGAAGTGCAGCTTCGTGTCCATGGACTCATGTAACTTCCGCCAGAAGTGTGAGGTGAACTGAGTACCACGATCTGACACAATCTTCTTCGGCACCCCGTGTAAGCACACAATCCGCCCCATGTACAACTCTGCTAGTCTGGCGCCTGTGTAGGTGGTCTTCACTGGCAGAAAGTGGGCCACCTTGGTCAGACGATCAACAATCACCCAAATGGAGTCGAATCCTCTCTGAGTACGGGGCAGACCAGTGATGAAGTCCATACCAACTTCTTCCCATTTCCACTCCGGGATCTTCAACGGCTGAAGCAATCCAGCTGGCCTCTGATGTTCTGCCTTGACTCGCTGACATGTGTCGCACAATGCCACGTGAGTCGCCACATCACGCTTCAGTCCATACCACCAGAATCTCTCCTTGATGTCCTGGTACATCTTAGTGCTGCCTGGGTGGATCGAATAAGCTGAGTCATGTGCCTCTCTCAGAATCATCTCTCTGATCTGCGCTATATCTGGCACACATATCCTCTTCCCATGCCATAGAGTTCCCTGATCATCAACTCTGAATCCAGGGGCCTTTCCCAATGCAACATTCCCCACAATCTCTCGGATCTTCTCATCCTGCAGCTGACCTCTACGGATCTCCTGCTCGAGCGTGGGCTCCACTGCCATCTCAGTGATGCTGGTGACGAATCCCAGACTCATCCTCTCGAACTCTCGGCTGAGCTCCTCAGGCAAACGGTGTCCAGTGATCCTGTTCACATAACTCCTCCTGCTCAGAGCATCTGCCACCAAGTTGGCCTTCCCTGGGTGATAATGAATCTCCAGATCATAGTCCTTGATCAGCTCTAACCATCTGCGCTGTCTCATGTTCAGATCTGACTGAGTGAAGACATACTTGAGGCTCTTATGATCAGTGTAGATGTCACATCTGTGCCCAATCAAGTAGTGTCTCCAGATCCTCAGGGCGTGTACAACAGCTGCCAACTCCAAGTCGTGCGTCGGGTAGTTCTGCTCATGCTTCCTCAGCTGCCTGGACGCATACGACACGACTCTGCCCTCCTGCATAAGGACGCAACCCAGTCCTAGACGGGATGCATCGCAGTAGATGGAGAAACTCTTAGCCAAATCTGGCAATACCAGCACTGGGGCTGTAGTCAACCTCTTCTTCAACTCTTCGAAGCTGACCTGGCATGCCTCTGTCCACACAAACGGGGCATTCTTCTCTAGCAAAGCAGTCAGCGGCTTAGCGACCCTGGAGAATCCTTCAATGAACCGTCTGTAATAACCGGCCATCCCAAGGAAACTCCTGATCTCGCTCACATCCCGTGGCGGATTCCAGCTCAACACATCGCTGACTTTCTTCGGATCAACTGCCACTCCTCCATTGGACAACACGTGTCCCAGAAAGGCCACTTCCTTCAGCCAGAACTCACACTTGCTCAGCTTGGCGTACAACTGATGCTCCCGGAGTCTCTGCAGTACCAACCTCAGATGTTCTTCATGTTCTTCCTCATTCTTGGAGAAAACCAGAATGTCATCAATGAATACCACCACGAACTTGTCCAGATAGTCCATGAACACGCTGTTCATCAAGTACATGAAGTATGCAGGAGCATTGGTCAATCCAAAAGACATGACCAAGAACTCATACAACCCATACCGAGTGGTGAAAGCGGTCTTAGGCACATCTGACGGACGGATCCTCATCTGATAGTAACCCGAGCGAAGATCGATCTTGGAGAACACACAAGCTCCTCTCAGCTGATCGAACAGATCATCAATCCTCGGCAGCGGGTACTTGTTCTTGATGGTCACTTCATTGAGGGCTCGATAGTCTACAACTTGACTTTCCCCGGTTTCATTCCAGAACAGTGGTGTCCTGCACTTTCTACCATACAAAGCCTCAAATGGTGACATCTGCAGGCTCTTCTGATAGCTGTTGTTGTACGAGAACTCTGCATAACATAGACTCTTGTTCCAACTGGCACCATAATGTAGAGCACATGCTCTCAACATATCTTCCAAGATCTGATTTGTCTGTTCTGTCTGTCCATCTGTCTGCGGATGGTAAGCCGAACTGAACTGTAGCTTAGTGTCCATAGACTCATGCAGTTGTCGCCAGAAATGCGATGTGAACTGAGTACCTCGATTTGACACTATTCTCTTTGGTACCCCATGTAAACACACAATCCTCTCCATGTATAACTCTGCGAGTCTGGCTCCCGTGTAGGTGGTCTTCACCGGAAGAAAATGTGCCACCTTGGTCAGACGGTCCACAATTACCCAGATTGAATCAAATCCTCTCTGAGTACGGGGTAAACCAGTGATGAAGTCCATACCGACTTCTTCCCACTTCCATTCAGGTATCTTCAAGGGTTGAAGCAAGCCTGCAGGTCTCTGGTGCTCAGCTTTGACTCTCTGACACGTGTCACACATGGCTACATAAGTCGCCACATCACGCTTCAAGCCATACCACCAGAATCTTTCTTTGATATCCTGGTACATCTTAGTGCTTCCCGGGTGTATCGAGTACGCCGATTCATGGGCTTCCCTCAGGATCGAGTCCTTGATCTGCGCTATATCAGGTACACATATTCTCTTTCCGTGCCACAGGGTTCCTTGGTCGTCCACTCGAAAGCCAGGGGCCTTTCCTAGTGCAACCTGTTCCACGATCTCCTTGATTTTCTCATCCTCAAGTTGACCTTTTCGAATCTCCTGTTCTAGAGTCGGTTCTACTGCCATCTCTGTGATACTAGTAATGAATCCCAGACTCATCCTCTCAAACTCTAGACTGAGTTCCTCCGGTAGGCAATGTCCTGTGATCCTGTTCACATAACTCCTTCTACTCAGAGCATCGGCCACCAGGTTGGCCTTCCCTGGATGGTAGTGAATCTCCAGGTCGTAGTCCTTGATCAACTCTAACCAACGACGTTGCCTCATATTTAGATCCGACTGAGTGAAAACATACTTGAGACTCTTGTGGTCATTGTAGATGTCACACTTATGCCCAATCGGATAATGTCTCCAGATTTTAAGAGCATGTACCACTGCTGCCAACTCCAGATCATGTGTCGGGTAATTCTGCTCATGCTTTCTTAATTGCCTCGATGCATATGCTACAACTCTGCCTTCCTGCATGAGCACACACCCTAAAACTTGACGAGAAGCATCACAATAGATGGAGAAGCTCTTTGTTATATCAGGTAATACCAATACTGGGGCCGTTGTCAGCCTCTTCTTCAACTCCTCGAAGCTAGCCTGACACTCATGGGTTTGGCGATCTTGGAAAACCCTTCAATGAATCGCCGATAATATCCTGCCATTCCCAAGAAACTTCTGATCTCACTCACATCCTTTGGCGGATTCCAACTCAACACATCACTAACCTTCTTCGGGTCAACTGCCACTCCACCATTGGACAACACGTGACCCAGGAATGCTACCTGCTTCAACCAAAATTCACACTTGCTCAGCTTAGCATACAGCTGATGCTCATGGAGTCTCTGCATCACCAATCTCAAATGTTCCTCATGCTCTTCCTCATTCTTGGAGAAAACCAAAATGTCATCAATGAATACCACACAAACTTATCAAGATAGTCCATGAACACGCTGTTCATCAGGTACATGAAGTATGCAGGACCGTTGGTCAATCCAAAGGACATGACCAAAAACTCATACAACCCATACCGAGTAGTGAAGGTCGTCTTCTGTATATCTGAGGCCCGGATCCTCATCTGGTGATAACCCGACTGAAGATCTATCTTGGAGAACACACAAGCTCCCCTTAGCTGATCAAACAAGTCATCAATCCTTGGCAAAGGGTATTTATTCTTGATGGTTACTTCATTGAGTGCTCTATAATCCACACACATCCTCTGAGACCCATCCTTTTTATCTACGAATAGTACTGGGGCTCCCCATGGTGAAGAACTAGGGCGAATGTAACCCTTGGCCAAGAGTGCATCTATCTCCTCCTTGAGTTTTGCCAATTCCTTTACTCCCATTCTATATGGTCTCTTAGCTATGGGTGAAGTGCCTGGTTTAAGCTCAATGACAAATTCAACTTCACGTTCTGGGGGCATGCCTGGCAATTCATCTGGAAACACATCTGGAAACTCACTCACCACTCTAATATCCTCAAGAGCTACACCCTGTGCTTGATTGATGTGACAGTGCTCTACTGGATCAGTTGATTGGTACTCCACCTGATCCCCGGACTCTGCTGTCAGTTGTACTGTTCTTTCGGTGCATTGGATCACTGCGTCATATTTGGTCAACCAGTTCATTCCCAGAATTAGGTCAAACCAATAGAATTCAGGACTATCGGGCACACCATGAAGTCTACCCCCCTATTGTGATGGGAACACCGGGGCAGCGTAGAGATGCTCGCAATTCGCCTCCTGGCGAGCTAACTAGCATAGTATTCTTCAGGGGTCGCATGGTCATCGAGTTTCTTTTCAAATAAGCATCAGATATGAAGACATGCGAAGCTCCAGAATCGAACAGAACAGTTGCAGGAGTTGAGTTGATAGGGAATGTACCCACGACCACATCAGTAGCTCCCTCAGTGGTCCCGATGTCTATGTGGTTGAGCTTGCCCCTGGAAAGATTCTTCTGACCACGGTTTGCTTGTGCTTTCTACTGGTTCCCATTCTACACCTGTTGCTGACTAGCCCTCTGGTTGTTGTTCTGGCCTAGTGCGTTCTGGGCCTGGTGAAGGCAGTCATCGGCGTTGTGTCCGGGCTCACCACAGTTGAAACACACCCTCGGACCCTCGGGTGCACTATTAACTAGGTTGGGGCACTGAACAGAACCATTCCACGTCTGTTCGCGCTGTACTGGGCCATCCTGCATCTGATTCTGGAAATACTGTTGTCGTTGTGGTGCCTGGGAATACGGGGGACGTTGTTGGTACTGGGGGCGCTGCTGGTACAGGTTGTGGTTCAGCAGGCTGGACTGACCTTGAATGCGTTGTAGATTTATCATCTGTTGATTTCCCTGCTGCGGGTTGAAGCGGGGGCGGCTGTTGCTTCCTGACTGTTGGGTCTGGAGTTTCCTCTTCTTTTCTTCCATTTCATGACGCTTGTGCTCCAGCATCAGGGCGTTGCTCACCAGGTCTTGGAAGGTAGGGAAAGTGATACACATCAGCTGATACTGTAGTGCATCCTGTAGGCCATCTCGAAACCTGGATTGCTTCTTCTTGTCGGTGGAGACATCCTCTGGAGCATAACGGGCCAGTTCGATGAACTTGTCACGATAAGCAGTAACACTCATCCCTCCTTGCTCCAGTGCTAGGAATTCCTTCTTCTTTAGTATCATTAGTGCCTCCGGCACATGGTGAGAGCGGAAGTTGTCTCGAAACTCCTACCAGGTGATCTGGGTGCGATCAGGGTGAGCATACTGGTATGCATCCCACCAGTCCAATGCTGCACCACGAAGCTGTCCTCCTCCATACAGTACCTTCTCTATGTCATTACACTGGGCGATGTCAAGTTCCCTTTCCACCACCTTGAGCCAATCATCTGCTTCTAGGGGGTCGCTGGCTTTGGTAAAAGTAGGAGGGCGTCCTCTCAGGAATTCACCCCTCTTGTCCCTGGAAGGCATGTCAGGCTGGGAAGGCGGATCCTGCTGGTTCTGTTGCATCGTTGTGATAGTCTGGGTCAGTTGCTGTGTCAACTGGAGTTGCATTTGCATCATTTGCTCCATGGTGAGCGATGACTGGTTCTGGTTCGGATTGCTTGCATTGCCACCAGTGTTGCTCCTTGTGGTAACCATCTATCATCAACAAATAATTCCCATTGGTATTCCGTCGGACATAACCAAGTAACTCAGGTTTTGTACAGTAGAACTTAGGAAGATTACGGAAAAAGACAGAATAGGAGCTGAAAATGTAGAGGTTTGGATAGATAAGGAGCAAGATAAATAAATAACCCCACTATTTATTCACTAATATCCTTAAACCTTAATCCAAAATCTAGATGGTGGTAGACTTGCATCTACGCCCATCACAATCATTACAAAGATCCAAATCACACATGAGCATTATAATAACCAAACCAAGCACTTAAGAACAGGGTTCACATTAGACTCGACATTACTGGGTCTTGACTCAACTCAGAAATGTGTACTACTCGATCTCTGTTACAATCTTATGGTAGGTTCCTAAGGGTCGATGACGGATGAAGCAAGCAGTATATGGTGATCAATCTTGGCTTCAGGGGTCTCCTAGCTTAAGCATCCCCGTTCATTTCTCTGAAGAAGAAGAGGACGTAGTCTGCAGCATCACCGATCCCTTCATCGAATGTTGAGCATGGGGCTATGGCATGGTAAAGTCTTTCCACCTAGTAGATTCCATTAGCATCCGGAGTCTTCTGGAAGATGGCGACCGCTGTCCACCAGGAATAGGTGTGCTCTCCAGGTTGCGATCGTTCTCCTGCATAGCATGGCTTTCTCTGATAACCTAGTCCCTTAAGTAACTCCCATAGCTCACAAGCGGATTCTTCATGAAGCCCCATGGAGTAGAACACGGCCGTTGGTGCATCTGCCCAGTCAGGTGTTAAAGGTCCACGACGAGCAAAAGGGCCACCAACTGTCCTTCTAGCAGTCCTCTAAATACGAGCCATCTACAGGAAAAAGGACAAAGAAAGAAAAAGTTTCAGAATGTTTGCAATAGATAGAGGGAAAGGAGGCAGAACACCATTTTACAAATAAAACTCAACACGTTTTAAAAAAATAAAATCAAAGAGCAAGAGCTGAATAAAATCTAGTCGACCGTTCTAACTAGGCTGTGATTCTATAGTCAACCTGGCTCTGATACCAATCTGTCACACCCGGATTTACACAGAAATCCGAATGCTGCCATATGTGTGCCCAGGATGTCCACAGCACACACAGCTTACAAATATGGAAATCAGAGTACATATGCTCGAATAAAATAACTTTACATCAGAGTTTAACACAATACACAGCGGAAGACTAACTATTAACTCTCGAACGAAGCGGAGCCGTAGTCCACAGGGACTCTGACTGGTTGACCACAGCTTAGTAACTCGGCCAATCTTCAGGGAATTCAGCAGTAGCAATATCATCCTCATGACCATCTGTTACCCGTCCGGGATTTTGTTAAATAGCAGCATGCGTAAGTAATTGTCTTACTTAGCAAGTATAACACGGGTATATGAAGGCTTAAAAGAAAGGACATTTATATGAATCCCAGTTTAACCCAATTAATAAAGTAGAAGTAATCATTAAACAGTAATAAGAACCATCTTCTAATAAAAAAGGATCCAGGCCGCTCGTGACCCTGAGCAAGGCTATCATGATAGATTGTACACTCTGCAGAGGTTTCGCCCTTTACCCACCAGTCGCGTAAAAGTTCAAAGGAACTTTGCACCCAACCACGCACATCAACACTTCCGAGGTGTGACTGCATAGGGACGCTACGAGGCCCATTCTATATGGCCTCTTAGCTATAGGTGCAGTACCAGGCTTAAGATCAATAACAAATTCAACTTCGCGGTCTGGGGGCAAAGATTGACTGACTCCCTGGGCGCACCATAAGAGGGTCAATGGCGTCCGAAGCGCGGCACGAAGGCCAGCAACAAAAATAAATAGCGCAACGTGCGGAGCACGGGACTTTGCCTGACGAGACATAGCCGACGGGGCTACCGTCCTCGGTGGAATCAAGAAACACCTAGCGCCTTAGTTCCCATAACGCCGTTGGCCCCGACGGTAACCACTGGCAAGCTAGAGACGTACAAGCTACTTGTCCAAGACCAGAGCCATTATAGTTCCAGCGGTGGCGACAGGCTCCTGGGTTGCCGCTTTAAGAACCAGTCCTTACGGAGAGACACTAGGGCCAAGCACGAAGCGTACGCCCTAGCTCCCTGATCCATGTTGCGAAAAAGCAAGTTTTACCATTAACAAGTGAACCATTACATCAAGATTAACATTTAAACAATGGTGACAGTAGCTGCGCATAGCAAACAACTACCCATATGCATAAACCCAAGGGTGTTCCAGGTACAGGATAGACAAATCTAGGTACATCCTTAGAGGGGATAACAATTTAGACACATGCATATGAAAGTAATAAATTATGTAAAGGGTGTATTAAGGTAGCAAGGATTGTCCGTGCTATACTTGCCTTCCTCAAAATGCGGCTGCTGCTGATGGTCTTGTTCCTCGTAAGCTTGCTCGAACACGAACTCGAACTCGAACGGCTCACCGACTGGACTCGCATATCACCACACAAGCATTCACACAAGCCAGTACATGCAAACAATATTAATCTATTAGAACAGTACACCAAACAATAAAAACAGAACAAAAGAAGGCTGAAAAGCTAATCTACGCTTCGTGCTACGAACACGTGAGCGAGAAAATCACTCAAATCGGAGCTAAAACGGAAAAGTTATGGCGTTTCTACGGTTGGGGGGCTTGCTGGCAGAGTTTTAAAAGTTCCAGGGACTTATTTGTGAAATTCCAGGGGCCTAAACATAATTTTATATAAAAATAGAAGGGTTAATGCGTAAAGTAACTAAAGCAGAACTGCGGGTTCAAAATTTAAATAAGACAGGGGCTTTCCATAAAATTCAGGACCTAAATTGAATTATTTTTGAATAGATGTGGACCCCGGGTTGATTTATAAAAACATCAAGGGCTCTTTTGCTAAAGTGCGCGGCTGACCGGGTGTTGACCTGTATGGTCAACCTTGACCCGAGGTTGGACTCGATCAGGGCCTTCGGTTTTGGATTGGACGGACCAGATTCAATTTGGGAAGGGGGGGTCGTCGGCGGCGGCTGCTGCGGCGACGCCGCCCGTGGGACGCGGTGGAGCATCACCGGCGTTGCTCGAAAACAAGCTAGCGGGCTCGGTTTGGCCTACGGCTTGGCTCTATGGGTGCGGGACGCAACAGCGAGACCAGCAGGAGGGTTCTGGGGAAGCGGGGAGCGGCGGAGCGAGCTGGCGGCGGTCCATGGCGGCGGCGGCGCTCGGGAATCGACGGCGAGCATGGCGGCGGACCTACGGTATGCGAAAAGGAGCGAGGAAGGGCTCAGGGGATTGCTCACCTCGTGGCGAAGCTTCGGGCGCAGTCGGCTGAGTCGGAGCGACGGCGAGCGTAGAGATCGACGGCGTGGGCTCCAAGCTTGGCGGCGGCGGCTACTGCGAGCACGAGCGCGGGCGGCTAGGAATCTGCATTCGCGGTGCAGGTTGTTGGAGCTAGGGCGGCGGGGGTCTGCGGCTTAAATAGGACGGCGCAGGGGGGAGTCCTGGTGGACCTCGGCGTCCGCGCCGTGGGCCCGATCGGAGTCGGCCCCGGGAAATCCGGGCGGGAGGTTGGAGACGCTCCCGACAGGTGGGACCCACCTGTCGGCGGCTACGGGCGGAACTGTGCGGTGTGGAGGCGGCTGACGCGTGGGCCCGGGCTGGCAGTGGCAGTGGGAGAGGGCGCGCGTTGGGCCGGCGTTGCTGCTGGGCTGGAGTGTGGAGGCGGCTGACGTGTGGGCCCGGGCTGGTAGTGGCAGCGGGAGAGGGCGCGCGTTGGGCCGGCGTTGTTGCTGGGCTGGGCCGGTAGGTGGGCCGCGGAACGCGCAAGCGCTGGGCCAAAAGCGGGGGAAGGGGAAATGGGCTGCTGCAGGAGGAAAAGGAAGAAGGTGCAGGCTTGGCCGAGGAAAGGAGTTCAGGGGGAAAAAATGAACTCGAGCCTAGCAACTTTTCTACAGCTCCAAACAAAACAAACCAAATTCGAATTTAAAAAGAATTTAAATTCCAATTTAATTTGCTGGCAACCAAAACACAATGCAGCAGCATGTATGCAACAATAATGTTTCTAACCTTGTATTTGATTTTAATTTACCAAAAATTATTTAATTTCCCTAAAAAATTCCTGAACACTTTAATAAAAGCATATTAATTGCTAAAAATTTTAAAAGGCCTAATTTAGGGTGTTACATGGAGGCCCAAGCCTGCCCCCTACACCGCCTCTGCTCTGTGGAGTCCCTGGGCCGGCCTCTGGTGATGTACTTCGTTCTATGCAGGCCCAGAATGACGTGTCGGTGCTTCGAGATGTGTTGGCGGTCGTCCACGGGTCGCACATCGTGTCCGCTTAGTCATCGGTGACGTGGACGGCTCCCGGTGGCTTGTACGGCTAAGGGGGGTAACCGGCCGAACGTGTCGTTCGGCCGAATCGGTCATTTCCGACCCCTATAGCACACATTTCTCGTTGTTGTACCTGCACAAGCGACACTCACCAAAACTCGTGGAACTCCATTATAAATAAAACCTAAGTACATGGAGTGTTGCATAAAGTCTCATTTATTCCCAAGTATTGTTGGTCGGAATTGGGTTGTAACGACCGCCAACAAGCTCCCCCAAGCTTAGCTCTTTGCTTGTCCTCGAGCAAAGATAAAGACTTAGGCTCGGTGGATCAGGAGTTGCTACAATGTCATTCCTCTTGCAGGTAAATTTATAAACAACTAGTACTCAAAAAATACTTGAATTACTAGCAAGGTATTAATTCACCATTTTACCTAAGGAGCTTATAGCAATCTCCTTATCTTGGGCGGTTGAAAGAATGAACAGTTTAACTTAGTTTTATTCCACTCTACTCCTTTCAGGATCCTATCTCGGAGTTTTCACCCTTTTGTGAAAAGATAAATTGTTCCTCATTGGTTCACTCAATTGCTCAAGTGTATTTGAATCCTCACCAAAGGCTTTGCCTTATTTTGATCCTAACATCTAATTTGGCTTTTTGTGTAGCTCAGGGACAAAGAATGAAGGCATACAAGCATCTTATATTTTGCTAAGTCAAAAACCGGACCTTAGGAGAATCAATTCACACTCTTAGATCTAGAAGTGCAAGTGTGTGGAACATGCGGAGTGGAATATGTGGAGTGGAATTTGGTGGAACTTCATGGAATGATTCTTCCTCTCCTTTATTTATTTTTTGAGAGCATGGGCTTCCTCTTCATTTTTTTTTGCCATGCCTTCTGGAATTTTTTGTGGAATGGAGGATGGCATGGTTTTGCTAACTCCCAGTGTAGGAATTGCAAGTGAGAGGTGGAGTGTATGTGAATCTCGATCTTGAGAGCATGAAAGGTTCCTCACAAAGGTCACAACAATTTAACAAGGCTCACTAAGATGACAAGCAGCATATAGTAGAACTAATCCTATCACATGGCTCTGGTAGGAATTTTTGACCAATGAGGAACTTTGTTTTATTTTTGAAAGCATAAACATCTGAGATTTTCACCATACTAAGAGTAGAAATAGAATTCAACCAAAGTCTCACTATATCAATCCCCACAACAACCTAGACTTGGAATAAGGCCAATGCTCCTTCGGCCGGTTACCCCCCTTAGACGTACAAGTCGGTGGGAGCCGTCCACGTCATCCAATGACGATGCAAGCCACGCAAGAACTGTGTCATGCCTGTACTCATGTATCTTTCTGTTAAACAGTGCAATCTCCGGTTGGCTCAAATGCACCAACCGGAGCGACAATTTTATTCTTTCTGCATTCAACTCTTATTTTATTTATTCATCAAGCTAAGGTTGTAAAAAAAATATTTGGAAGGGAAATAATTAGAGCACCTCCTAAACAATGATTTGAGCAAAGGGAAATTGAATTGGGAAATAAATTGAAACTAATGGTGCTCTACAGGATACAACCACATAACTCTATAGATGGATCGTAAAGGTATAGATGTTACGTCGCTTTGGCGAGCCTGTTTCATTTGGCTGTGAATGCTTGGTACATGACATTGTTCTTGTCCATCTGCCAAGGCTCGCCTTCAATGTCCTTCTCACCGAGATTGTTAAATTTTCTGGTATGTTTGCACCAGATCTCCATTCAGGCTCTTTATCCATGGGCTCCTCCTCTTCCTCCTCCTCGGGATGTTCAATCGGATGGCTTTAGGGGTTTTGACAGTTTGCTCATGATAGTCTTGGAGAGGGAACCCTTGGGTGAGGAAAGGTCGAGGATTGGGTGGCTAGGAAATGTAAGCACTGGGTCGTGCTCGGGAAAGTGATGGAGGATGGTTTCTGACTTGAGATCGACTAGCAGCTTTCCCAACATTTTCCTAGCGACTTCGAGACAAGATGGGATAGAGATAGGATCATGGGTCCAAAAGGACGCTCAAGGGGCAAAAGATGGTTCCTTCAGTCGAACCAACATGGTTTGGCCGAATTGTCCGCCCAAACTAGAGTGGTCTAGTTTTCCCAAAGTGCTTTTACGGAGTCTATCTCTCTAGTGCACACCCATCTCATTGACGATCTTTTTGCAGAATGTTCTTGATGTGAGTGTTGGATGTTCTGCTTGACCACTAGTTTTGGGGTGAGAAGGTGTGGCTATAGAATACAGCTCCCCCAAGCTTAGATATTTCTGGGAGATAGAGTCAATGAGATGGGAGCCCCTATGACTAGCCCAGCGACGCCAAAGCGAGGAAAGATGTTTTCGATGGACATTTGCTTAGCGTGCCTGGTGGTTGCGGCTCGGTAGGGCTTGGCTTCTTCCAGCTAGAGACGGGATCTATGGCTACCAGAGTAAACTCGTAGTTCTATGAGTTAGGAAAATGACCCATGGGGTCTATTCCCCTTACATCAAAGATTTCTACTGAATATTGCTGGTGAGTGGCTTAGCGTCTCTTTCCCGTGTTTCTGGCAGTGTGGGCATCTCTTGCTAAATTCCTTAGCATCTCCATATTGCCATACCTTCATTCTGAATGCTCCATAATGTCCTTCATAAGGTGCTCTAGGATACCTCTCCCAGGTTTTATGATAGAGCTGAAGTGCCCGATCTTTCGGTGAGTGGAGATAAATTCGACTTGGTGGAAGTTGACCCTCACGATCCGACTACGACGAGCGAACCCGAAGCGCCAATGCAATCGCTGAACCAACTACCTGTGGTTACCGACCTTGCTGGTGCAAGATCCTGGTTCTTCTCTGGCGGAGCTACCTGTGTACTCAAAACACGTTGCGCAACAAGACTTTCGTACCTGTCGGCGTCATCCGGGTTGACATGTACCTCCGTATTGGCTGCATGGTCAGTGTCCTCAGAATCACTCTCAGATGAGTACTCACCATTGTCACGGATGAGCAACGTACGCTTGCTTGGGCAGTCCCGAATTATGTGCCCAAATCCTTTGCAACGATGACACTGTATATCCCGTGTACGAACTGTGGGAGGGGCAGCTCCTGTGGGTGGCGGTGCGGCAGATGTGGACGTCTTCTCACGCGTTGTATTTGTTTCGACGATTCCCGTTGACTCCGGACGAATTTGGGCATGAGACCGGTGCCATTGGAAACTCCTTGACATTATCTTTCCATCCATATAAAGAACATCCAAAACGGACTCGGTATGTGGCCGGGGCGTCATTTTTAATGCGTGCTGCTC
>OAMR01000513.1:649842-661328 GCA_900205405.1 Echinochloa crus-galli
CATGCGTATGCAGTAAATAATGTAAAGGTGGTGTTTAGGTAGCAAGGATTGTCCGTGCTATAACTTGCCTCAATCCAGTATAATCACTCATAATGTTCATCTCTTGATCTTCAAACTCTTCTTCTTGACAGCACTTGAAGCGTGCTCCTTGTAGTCGCAGCAATCATTGTGCACACAAGTACCTAAACAAGATAACAAACAAGAATAACTAAGAAAATACACCAAACTATAGAAATAGAACAAAATAAGGCCTTAAAACTAATCTACGTTTCGCTACGAACACGTGAGCGCAAGAATCACTAGTATCACAGCGCCAAGGCGGTTTGTTGCAGCACGCATGCAAGGCGGTGGAGCTCTTCTCTCTAGCTGCCACACTTGGCGCAATGGGAGTAAGAGGAGGAGAATATTCCTAGAGGATCACCACATCCCCAAGTCACTTCTCCACTATAAATAAAGCCCCTCTCCTCACTTGTAAAATGCACCACTTGGGAGCAAGTCCATTTCCCTCTTTCAAGATGTAGAGTTAGGCTAGTCCTGTTGGGAGTTAGAGTCAGGGTCGAGCTTCGCTCGGGGTTCCGGAGTCGTCTTCTGGAGTTCTGGTAAAGCTCTTGTATCTTTCCCATTTCTTTATATAAGACTCTGAGTATTTAATATATTTATCTTCCGCATTTAATATATTTATCTTCTGCATTTATCTCGCGAGTAAGTGTAGAATGTCTAGTCCTGGTTATAGTTGTTGTAGTCTGGCTCTAGAAGTTCTCTCTTAATTCTTTATCTTAGCTGGTTCCTCGTTTCTGCTCAATACTTGCGGTGAATTGTCATTGGGGTATTGACGGGATTGCTTGCTCTTTCTAGTAGAGTGAGTAGTTATTGTCTAGCGTAGGTATGGTACCTAGTCTAGATAGTACCCTTGGAATATCTCTGAGTTGGCACGGAGGTGGTAGCCGTTAGGTGGTGACAGCCCTATACGGCCTTCGTATCCCATCACGCCTGGCTCATATGGTAGGCTCCCTGTAAGATGACGGATGTTGGTGGCACCCCTTCTCATCCCTTTCTGTGTGTCGCTGGCTCCGTTCCCGATGCTGAGATAATAGAACTAGGAAGAGAACCATAGATGTCATTCTTCTTGCTAACCGTAACCTTTGCTAGAGATATCTCAAGGCCAGTGGAAGTATATAGGAATCCTCTCCTGTCTCGTTGTCCTCCCACTAGCTAGACCGCTCTTCTATCTCTATCCTGAACTTCTCCTCGTGTGTGTCAACTGAATATCACTCCTATCCTATCCTTTATACTAGATAAACCGCTCTTCTATTTCTATCCTGGACTTCTCCTTGTATGTGTCAACTGCATACCACGCCTATCCTATCCTTTACCCCCCGCCTTGTTAGCTAGTACTTTAATTAGTAGTTACAACCTTGTCAACAATGATGGAAGTACTCGCTCTGGCCAAGAAGTCTTCGGAGAAAGGATCATAAGTCCCTGCCAAGAAGTCTACAAGCGCTAGTTTCAAGCCCTCTAAAGATGTACAACTTAAGACTGTAGATCTTGAGACGGGCCACTCATCCAAAACTGCCCTCATAGGGGCAAGTTTAGATTGTAAATAGGAAGACGCGCTCGTCAAGTTCCTTCGTGCTAATAAAGATATATTTGCTTGGAAACCATCTGATATGCCTGGTGTTCCTAGGGAGCTTGCCGAGCACAAACTCAATGTCAAAGCCAATGCGAAGCCTAAAAGGCAACGCTTGCGACGCTTCGATCAAGAACGACGTGATGCGATCAAGGCTGAGATTGCCAAACTTCTCGCGGCTGGCTTCATCAAAGAAGTCTTTCATCCAGAGTGGTTGGCCAATCCAGTCCTGGTTCGAAAGAAAAACAACAACGAGTGGCGTATGTGTGTTGATTATACAGATCTCAACAAACATTGCCCTCCAGACCCTATGGGCCTCCCACGAATTGATGAAGTCATGGATTCTACTGCAGGGTGTGCATTGCTATCCTTCCACTCGACACCGCGATACACAGCCTCGCGGTAGGGACAACAACCCTGATAATGACCCTTCAGATGATGGTGATGATGGTGATCGTCCCCCCCGAGGCCGTGATCGCAAAAAGCATCAAGGACGTGCAGAGGCTCACCGGGTGCCTTGCGGCACTCAACAGATTCATCTAAAGAGTCGGAGAAAAGGGACTACCTTTCTTCAAGCTGCTCAAAAAACAAGACAAGGTCAATTGGATAGACGAAGCAAATCAAGCCTTTGAACAATTCAAGACGTACCTTACTACTCCTCTGGTACTAGTTGCTCCAACCAAGGATGATCATCTGCTCCTATACATTGCGGCTACCACACACGTAGTCAGCACTGTCATAGTGGTAGAACGTAAAGAAGAAGGCCATGTATTTCCAGTACAGCAGCCAGTTTACTACATCAATGAAGTACTCTCTGCGTCCAAGATCCACTACCCTCAAGTCCAGAAGCTCCTTTACGCTGTTTTCATCACCTCCAGGAAGTTAAGGCATTATTTCTAATCATATCCTATTACTGTCGTGACTAAATTTCCTCTAGGTGAAATCTTTGATAATCCCGATGCTACTGGACATATAAGCAAATGGAAAGCAGAGATCGCCGCATACAACCTCATTTTTGCTCCACAGATAGCAATCAAGTCTCAAGCCTTAGCTGGTTTCATAGTCGAGTGGTTGTAAACCCAATATTCTCGGGTAACTACTCGTCCGGAGCATTGGGTTCTGTACTTTGATGGATCATTAAAGCTAGAAGGCAGAGGAGCAGGAGTTTATTAATTTCCCCCAGGGGAGAACAACTCAAATATGTTCTCCAGATTCTGTTTCAAATCACCAGCAATGAAGCTGAATATGAGGCCATGCTGCATGGACATTGCCTGGCAGTTTCATTGGGAATCAAACAGCTGTGTGTGTATGGAAATTCTGCAGTAGCCATAAATCAAGTCAACAAGGATTGGGATGCAACTAAGGAGAAAATGGATGCATATGTCAAGGAAGATCGCAAGCTTGAACGTCATTTCCTTGGACTCGAGTTTCATCATGTCGTTCATGACTACAATGACGCTGCTGATGCTTTATCCAAATTGGGTTCACAGCGTGCAGATGTTCCAGCAGAAATCTTTGTTCACGAGCTACATCATCCATCCATCAAAGAACCAGTACTTGATGACACCTCTGCAGTTCACCGCCGCCCTGATCTTCAGGTCATGGTCATTGACACCGACTGGATGGCACCGTTCATCGATTATTTGCGAGATCATAAATTACCAAGGACTGAAAGTGAACAAGTTCGTATCAGGCGCAGGGCCGCACGATATGTAGTAGTCAACAACACACTTTATCGACGTGGGGCATCTGTCAACGTCTTGATGAAGTGTATCCTAGCTGACCAAGGCAGAGTACTACTCAAAGAAATCCACAGCGGTGTTTGCGGCAATCATGCCGCCTCACGCACTCTAGTTGGGAAAGCTTACCGAGCTGGATTCTTCTAGCCTTCAGTGAAAAGATGACGAAGACATTGTCAAGCGATGTCAAGGTTGCCAATTCTTTGCTCGTCAAGCTCACGTTCCAGCTCATGAACTCCGCATGATTCCACTCTCGTGGCCTTTTGCTTGTTGGGGTCTTGATTTAGTGGGTCCTTTGACCAAGGCTCCTGGTGGTTTCGAGTGGCTTATCGTAGCCATCGACAAGGTCACCAAGTGGATCGAAGCGCAGCCCTTAGTCAACTCAAAAGATGAAATTTAATCAAATTTTTCGACGGAATCATCCAAAGATTTGGTGTTCCCCATGAGATCATCACAGACCTAGGCTCTGTTTGCACAAGTGAAGCGTTTCAAGACTACTGTGCTCGGTTTTCAATCGAGACACACTATGCATCAGTTGCTCATCCACGCACCAATGGACAAGTCGAAAAAGCCAATGGTCTGTTATTGCAAGGTTTAAAGCCCAGACTTTATGAACCTCTCAAGAAATACGGTGCCAGCAGTACTCTGGGGGCTTTGCACACAACTAAGTCGTGCAACTAGGCAAACACCCTATTTTCTAGAATATGGGTCTGAAGCAGTTTTACCTGCGGATCCTCTATGGAACGCTCCTCGACTAGAAAATTACGATGAATAGGTCGCTCAGCAAGAACGTTTTCAGGACATTAACGGCGTTGAAAGAGCCAGAGTGGCGGCCCTCATTCAGAATACCCGCTATCTTGAAGGCTTACGGTGTTATCATCAACGCTCCATCCAACCTCGTTCCTTTGTCATAGGAGACTTGGTATTATGGCGCATTTAGAAGACTGATGGTTTACATAAACTCATGTCTTGATGGGAAGGTCCGTTCCTCGTAAAACAAGTCATTGGGGTTGGTACATATCGCCTGCAGACTCAAGAAGGCGAAGATTTGCCAAATGTATGTAATGTTGAACATCTTAGGAAGTTCTACCCATAACTATGGGGATTTAGAACAAATTCATATACTTTTTTGATTATCAGCAGATCAATAAAGTTATATTTCACTTGTTCACTTATTCTCAATAGACAACCTTGTGTGCAGATTTTCTTTTATATTATTCAAAAACACAGGGACAATTGTCATACAACTCGTTGAAAGACGCCACGACTGCTTTTTCATAAGCGGCGCCAAGCCTCAAAAGTCCTGGTTAAGCTACACCTGCCTATACATGGTTGTTGTTGTTAGCATCAAGTCTTTTGATAATTCAGGGAAGTACTGCTCTGTATTTTGTGCCGACTACATCAGGCTTCTTATTCTCATAGAACAGGAATTCAACAGAGTTTCCTCATGTTCTACATAGCATATAAATTGCTCTAAACATTTATCATGCAAATAATAAGTACACATTACTTTTAGTAGTACTATGGCTCTGCATCAGCAACCAATCAAGTTTTTCAAAAGACTTGTTTAGGAGATTATCTGTTCATGCCGATATTATCCTATCATATTTTGACCTGTGGTCTTGCCACATACTGTACTTTTGCATGATATTTCTGGCCTATCAGGTCTACACATGACTACTTATCCAAAGTCCCACGATTCATTGACATATCAAGGCCATATTTTTCAAACATGGATACATACCCAAGTTATAGTATCAAATTATCACATCACAGACTTAATGTTTCAAATTACAGACCATGTTCAGAGGAAATTACATATTACTTTTCTACTAAAGAATTTACAAACTCTTCTGCCATAGGTTCTGTTTCTGCAACAAGTATCTCGTATTGCTCATCAGTTGTTTCAGCTGGCAGGTACTTCAGTTCCATCTTTGCTTCCGGATTGTGAGCTTTAAACAAAGCCAGGACCTTGTTGATGAAGTCTTTGAGGGTGCTTCTACAGAAGTCCCCTACTTGTTTTGGCACTTGTCGCAAACGCTCCAGAAGCGAGATGTCATTGCTTTCCGTACTTTCAGTAGTCAACAGCTCGAAGATTGGTTCTATTGCTTCTCGAAGCTCCGTCTTCTCAGCGAGCATGTTGTTTACCTCTTCTTGCTTCAGCTGGATCAACTTTAAGGCATCTACGAGTTCTTTTTCCATATCTACGCGGATCTTGTGTTCTTGAGTGAACTCTTCATCTTTCTTGCTGATGGTCTCTTTCAGCTGAGCAACCTCTTCAGTCCGACGCTGCGACAGGTTATACCAGTCGGTAGCATTGCTTTCTTCAGCTTTCACTTGTTTCTTCAAGTCTGCATGAGTTATTTCATAATATTATTACAATATTTAATTAATCAGCAAGGTGCAGGCTTCTTTACCGCTATTCTCCATGGATAATGTGGTAACCCGGCCCTCAAGTCTATCTTTGACTTCCCAGCAAGGCCTCATACTGTTGCTGGTGGAATTCGACCTCTTTCTGGTGCTCTGTCCGCTCCTTTGCGAGTCGTTCACAGACATCAGTGAATTCTTTTTTCAACTCCCGGATACAGGCTGAGAGCAACCTCAATCAGGGCATTCACATTCAACTATTCCTTGCAATAATGATTTATGTTCTTCCAATTTTTAGTTTATAACACTAAATCTTACCAGCGCAAGCTGAAGGTGTTCTCGCAGCTCGCAGGCTTCATCCATTGGAGTTTTTGCCTTTATTTCAACATGCGAATGGTTTATCATTATTACAACAAGCTATTTATATTTCTATATGTATATATCCTTTTTTACACTTACATTGTTCAGCCTTTCCTGTACATTGGCTCGTTCTTCTACCCATGCATCAATACCAGGTTGTTCTGCTTTAGGTTGTGGCAAAGTCTGTACATCATTATCAACCAAACATTTCAGGATGAGGGTACTTGGCTCAGAATCAATTGCATCATTACAAGATTTGTTATACATACCTGCTCCATTGAAGATTCGACTACATCAGTAGTCCTCTCCGCTGCTACATCACCCGCAGGCATCGGGTTGACTACATCAGTAGTCTCAGGAGGTGCAGGAGTTTCTGATGCCTGCACATCAGTGGTGACCACTTCTACTTGTTCCACCACCTCAGCGATCATCAACTGTTGGGCCCTTTCATCAGTAGTCTGGGCGGCACCTTTAGTTGAATCAATAGTCTTCACGACTACTTTTTTCGGCGTTTTGCATAACATGAAAGTTGTGGTCTCAAATCCAATTATGCATAACATGCAAAAAATCTAAAATGACACGACTTACTGCTTTGGTGGCTCTGGGGCTTTCTAGGGATGGAACCGGAGTTTCAATACCGGCTTTGACCGCTTGGAGCTGGTCGTACTTCCAGTAGTATGGCTTGCTAAAGAGCTTGAGGTTGATGATTTCTGTGGTGCTGTGATCAGATGAGATAGCTTGATACGTTTGGAAAGACTATCACTCGGCACCCTGTCATCTGATGCCTTTGGTTGACCTCGAGTGGTTCGCTTTCTTCTCGCAGCAGCAGGAACCTCAGGAGCGACTGTATCATTAATTTCTGCAGAGTTATTTTTTCAGACTTCCAAATGTAGAAACACATATATGGGATATAATAAGACCGAGGCAGTTACCTTGTACATCGGCTTCTGGCGGCGCACTAGTCTCGGAATCTTCGACGACCTCAACGTCCTCGTCACCACCTTCTTCGACTAGTCGCTCACTGATGGTTTTCTCGGATGAACTCTTCGCAAGATCATCCCATTCCTCTGCCGAAAGGAGATCCTTTGGCTCAACCTGATTTATATCACAACATGGCGGTTTAACATACAAGTCATATATATTATACATAGTACATGAATACACGAGTACTTACAGCTACTGGAGGATTCTGTCTTGACAACTCGCCGACAATGACTGTTTTTTCAAATACACCAGTGGACATTCGGCTCAACCGCATCAGTACTGTTTCATCAGATATTTCTTCAGGGGCGGTACGGGAAGGATCTGAGTTTCCCTCATACTAGTAGCCCAGATGCACACGCTCTCGGAGTGGTTGAACTCTCCTTTTCATAAAGCTGAAGGCAATACCCACCCCAGTGAGTCCTTTCTCTTTCAGAGCTTCTACCCACTTCAATAATGCGGGTACATCTTTGGCCTCTTCAGGCGTTGGGCAAAGATTCCAGTTAGCCTCATTCCTTGGATTCCAGTTAGCTTGATGCATGGTTTCCTGCTGTAATCCAAGCAAGCAGGAAGGCGATTACCAACATATTACACATTGCAAGATTAGATTAATCGAATAAACAAGATATTTGAGTACACTTACCGATGGTAAACCACTTTGACTTCCAGTCGCCACAGGAATCCATGATGGGCATCTCAAACCATTTGGCCCTCATACTTTGGCGGAACTGGATACCAGCACCACCAACTACTTCTGTTCTAATGTGCGTGGGCTGTGGTTTAATGTGATACAAGGCACGGAATAATGGAAGACTTGGCTTAATACCAAGCAAAGCTTCGCAAGCATGGACAAAAATAGCTATGTACAAGATTCTGTTGGGATTGAGGTGATGGAGTTGCAGATCGTAGAAAGAAAGGAGTTCCTTGAAAAAGGACGAAATTGGCAGCCCAACACCTCGCTCACAGAAAGATAGGAAAAGTGGAATTTCCTTGCTATCTTCAGTCGGAAACTCCTGACTGAAACACGATTTCCATTCAAGGGAGGCTTGGTCGAGGCGCAAACCTTGTTCTACCAGATTTGTCAGCTCATCGGTATGAGCCGTGAACCTCTTCCAGGTAATGCTCGGTGGAGGAGGATCGGTGAGCACAGGCTTCACCAACAGGTCAGGAACCGGTGTCCTCTTCCTCCCACCCCTCCGTGATCCAGCAGATGTTGCGCCTCTCTTCAACATTGTGGAGCGCGTAATCACCTTCGCTTTCTCTCGCATTCACAAGCTTGAGACGAACTGAGAGCTGCAACAGCAGTTCAGATCTAGGGTTCGGGGGCTCTACGCTCGCGGCTTGGGAATGAGAGAGGCTACGAGCGTGGACGGCAACGAATGACTGAGAAAGTCAAACTTTATAATGACCTTACAGTGCGGCGGCGCATCGCATTCTATTTTCCCGCCGATTATTTCGGATAACATTCCAACAATGGCATTCGCAAGATTTTCGGCATATCTGTATCTTAACAGATTATGGAAAGCTTATCTTGATCTTTAAACCAAAAGATATTTTGGTTCAAAGCTCGGGGGTTGTTAGCGGATAATCCGGGATTTGATTTTCCGAAATTTATGCTACAACTACTCGAAGACCTTCGACTAGTTTTTCATGCAAACTACTCGAAGCTCGGGGGCTACACCCAATGGGTGCACCTACTCAGTGCACGCCATTGAACTACTCAAGATGAAGACAGAAGACTGCTTTTGAACCTCCAACTACTTCAAGAGTACTCGGAGGCTCGGGGGCTACACCCATTGGGTGCATCATCATATGCACACCAATAAAACTACTCGTCAGAGAAGGCTTGAGCGTCTTGGGCTTTGTTCCAATTCCTCGAAGATGTTTATGACATATTCAAGACTTGAAGCAAAGGCGCAAGATGCTCGGGGGCTTGTGGGACCAGGATCCCTAGGGCCACTTATCCAGTGGATTAAACTACTCGACAGAGAGAGTTCAATCAGACTACTCAAACCAGTCGGCTATGGTACAAGACAGCGTAGTTGATTGATGTAACTAGTCGTGTAAAGATAGGAGACTCCCCAAAGTACTCTGTTGTAGCTCTCCATGTAGTATACGACTAGGACTGTACAAAACGACTTGTAACCCTGCCTCCTGGACTATATAAGGCGGGGCAAGGACCCCCTCAAAATAGATAACCACACGTGCAATACAATCAACCACACAGGACGTAGGGTATTACGCGATCTGCGGCCCGAACCTATCTAAATCTTTGTGTCGCTCGTGTACTGTCGCTCCTAAGAACTCGACGAGACCCACGAATCTACTCTCTGGGGTACCCCCAGGCAGACGTGCTCGACATAATTCGTCGACAGTCTGTGTCCCCGTACTAAGAAATTAGAGTTAACCTTGACCAGTAAGAGCGCTCTCTCAGCTTCTGTATCTCTTTACCCGAGTAATCCAGATAGACAAGTACCTAGGAATCCTCTGCTCTTCTCGTTGTCCTCCCAGCTCATTAATCCTTCCCTTTTCTATCCGAGCATCCTTGTAGCGCCGCTGCCAAATCCCTCCACTCCGAGCTCATCATCGTCAGGTACGACTATCGGCACGGAGACGAACGATCTCATCAGGGGCCTGATCCAGCACGGGAGTGAAGCCCGCGATCGCTACTCCGAGGCATCCCGTAAAGGAGGCATCTCGAGACATGCCTGGAAACTGCCGCCGCCTGAGCTCAACTGGCAGAAGCCGATACCAGGGTAGCTGGTATGTCTCTCCTTCTGCTATATATCATTACAATTCCTGCTTCCATGTTCCTCTAATTTATTGCCTCTATCAGCCCTTGAATCGGAGCTGTAGGCCCTTCGGCAAGCAGGAAACACCGCCACCCTCGACGTTAATGCCCGGGGTGCCACAGTCGCCGAACGCCTCGAACACATCCCCGCGCGCACCAGAGAGATCGCCAGTCATGGAGTCTATACGGGTCTCGAGCACCGCCAGATGCACGTGGAGATATCAAACTAATAATGTGGGCACATGTATGACATGGGGCTGGACTGACCCAACATGAGATCTTGTTGTATAGTTCTCTCTTTCTAAAACGCGTATGCTTTGTCATATAAGACCTGAGATTGTCGCATGTACTAAAGATCTTAATTGACCTACTTAGGGACTATCAAACGCTGCTCTGTAATTGGGTAGTCACAAAGGTAGTTTCGGGTTTGTCAGGAAGCATGTTGTGAGGTATTGTAAATCAAGATGAGATTTGCCCCCTCTCTATATATGAGAGAGATATTTCCAGGCCCCTTGAGTGATCGGGTCAAGAAATGCAAGGCCATGCTAGGTTAAGTGTGAACCTCTTGAAGGATCCGACTCACAGGTTCGAGAAACAGAAGTCAACTTGCAGTTAGACCAAATATCGTGAGACAATGGGAATAGCTTGTGCGTGATGTTGTGGTGGTTCATTTGATATGATCTTTACGTGTGCATGGGAGTTGACATGTCTTGCTAGAGGCCGCTATCAGCTATTGGATTGAGTAGGAGTACTCGTGCTAGTCCATGTGTACGTGAACCCATAGTGTAACACGCTTAAGGGTTTGGAACTCTGAAAAACTTGTCTATATAATTGTCTCTAGTGTGAGTGGGAGACTGTTAGAGATATGCCCGAGAGCCAATCGGATTGGACTCACTGATGGGCTTGATCGGTTTACTGGTACACCAAATCTTGTTCTATAGGTTAGGAATAAATCCTATGTCTATGGTTTTCTTTTATTTTTATTATGGAATGTGAGCGTTAATTGAAGTCAACAGATATACGTATAGCAGTAATGTACATATACATAGTATGCAAAAAGAGAAAAAAATAGAAAAGAATTGAATGGATAAGAAAACCGCATATTAGCACCAGTTAGTAAGACCAACCGGTACAAAATAATGATATTAGTACTGATTATTTTGGTACTGGTTTACTAAATGTTCCAACCTTTAATACTGGATTGGTTGTACTGGGTGGGTCCCTAAGTACTGATATTGAGTTGTGCAGCATCATTAGGTAGGTATCTGCAGACATGTTTATTAACAGGTCCAGCTCGATGAAATAAATAAATGTTTGCTTAATAATACTCTGACTATGTAACGGACCAATTCAAAAAAAAGAAGAAAGGAAAAGAAAATCCCCACGTGGACCCCACATGTCGGCCTCACCCCTCCCTCTCCCGTTCGCCGGCACCGCGCCCGCGCGCGCGCATTGGCCGCCATGGGCGGCAACGCCACGTCGCCGACGCCGACCGGCCGCGCGCCCGGGATCTCGCCGCGCCTCGGCCTCGCCTCGCCCCCCCCTCCGCGTTATAAACACATCCGAGCCCGTCCCCAAAAAGACCTAGCCACTCCCACGCCTCCCACCATTGCCGCCGCCG
>OAMR01000513.1:666852-678598 GCA_900205405.1 Echinochloa crus-galli
ACCGTCAAGAATAAATATCCTCTTCCTCGCATTGATATCTTGTTTGATCAATTATCTGGTGCTCGTTATTTCTCCAAGATTGATCTAAGGTTGGGTTATCATCAAATCAAGATTCGTAAGGAGGATATTCCTAAATGTTCTAGAGCTTCAACCGGGTCTCACTTATGACGAACATCCTATTGGCATTCTTGATCACGTTGAGAGGGAAATGAGAGGAGGCAATGTTAAGTTCGTCAAGGTTCAATGGAGTAATCACTCCGAAGAAGAAGCTACATGGGAACGTGAGGATAAGATGCGACAAGAACATCCCCAACATTTCACTTGTGAGTAAGATTCACAACCCCCACAATACTAAAATGAGAAGCTGCAAAGCTATTGCTTCTTTTCAGATTATGTAGCTAAATCTGACCACAACATGTATTGCCTAAATGCTTCTCTCATACAACAGATTCATCAATTAGGTGCAGTGGAATTCCTTTAGATGATTATAGCATTATATGGAAACAAGAACCCTACTGTTCTCCGTACATACACTGGCCAGAGAAACATGAAGTTCCATTGTCTTGAACATGAAGGACGTATTGGATCGAATTATTGTCCTTTTCTTGTAAGCAGTTTAAGGATCTACTGTATGTAATGCAGTATAAGTTCTTTTTTCCTTTGTTCCTTCATGGCTCGCTAGAACTTTGTTTCCTCTTGTATGATCTACGGACCTTTTTCCAAAAGATCAAAAATCTTCCCTGGCTAATAATATCTGCACACAGCTCCATGAGGGGTGACATTGAGGTGGCAGAGCTAATAGAGGATTACTAGGACCGCTGCTGCTAGGCAAAGAGGAAGGAGTTTTGGACAGTGTTACAGTGGTTTGAGGCGAATACAGGGGAGGAATTTGAAGTCTGAATGATCTGGTATCTCAAGTATGGTACCAAATTGATTTCAGAGATGCACATTGTCTCTTGCTTTCTTCTTCAACAATTCATTGGTGGTTATAATTCTGGTTTCTTATTCACGATCTATAGATGGCAAGGAGGTGGAGGAGAAGGTTGTCTTGGTGAATGGGATGAAGGAGCCCTGGTCTGGCGATTAAGTAGCAGATTGAGGAGTTGCCTAGAATGAATCAGGTTAGGAAAGAGATCCCTAATGTAGACATGTAGTAAGGGGTTTCTTTTCTTTACTGATTTATGAGTGCATATATGAAAATTTTGGAGGGTGGTATATGTTAGTTTTTCTTAGATGTGCTTGAACAGATTTAAATTGTGATTTCTTATAAGAATTTGGTTAAATGCTTACACGGAGATAGTTGGCCTATTGTTCTTGATTAATTATTTTACGTTGTGTCTAGATGGAATTAGGTGGCAATGAAGAGTCGAACAAACCTTCAACCTAGGTGTAGGTTGCACATGTAGCTCCTATTGTTGAGCAGAAATGACCGAAAAACTCAGATTTATACCTTCTATTTTTTAAGTTACCAACCTTATTTGGCCTCGATCTACAGTGCAAAAGCCACTCCAATTTATACTGTAAGTATTTTGGTATGTTGATATATACTTTTCATTCGAATCACATTTAATAGTATTACAAATTTACATATACATACTGCTTATACATAGGATGACAAGACACTACGGTAACAGTTTTTCATAGTTCATAGACATATAGGATAGTGCCCGTGCGTTGCTACGGGCAACAAATTATTTATATTACGATACACATCGAAATAAATATGATAATAATAATGTAAAAACAAATATAAATATGAAATAATTATATTATCGAGATCGTAGTTACACCAATAAAAGAAAAAGAGCCTAAAACTCTGACCCAAGATTATGGAAGTAAGTTTATCACAGGTAAGGTGTGTGTTGCTAGGGACTACAAATGATTTGTAATGCAATATATAAAGAAAAAATAAAACAATAATAATACAAAGTCAAATAAACATATCATACAAATATATATAGTTTAGAAATGTTCGGTAATCCATGATATAACCAACTATTTTTTATTTTTTTCCTATGATGCATCACCATAAGGTTTACGGCCAGCAGCACCCTTCACCGGTCTGATAGTTCCTGTCCTAGCAAAAACCAAGCATCATGTAGTGAACTTACCAGCTGCTTGGCAAGGTCCACATCATATTTACAGTTTCCTAACCATTGAAAAGACGGATTGTGTGCCTTCATGGTGTCCCTAAAATCATAGTCTTCGATCGTGGCCCTCAATTTGTTGCTCACTTTTGGAGAAGCCTTCATGATGCTATGGGGACCGATCTCACCTATAGTACCGCTTATCATCCTCAAACCGGTGGTCAAACCGAGAGAGTTAATCAAATCCTCGAAGATATGTTGCGCGCTTGTGCGCTCATTTATCAAAAGAAGTGGGTGACTTGCTTGCCTTTTGCGGAATTCTCTTATAATAATAGTTATCAAGCAAGCCCGAAGTTCATCTCAATACTCTATGTGATGAACTTCGGAAGCTTGAAATAGGAATGGTTGCGGAGGGTTATCTTGCAACTCTCGTTATCAAGTCCAATCTCTATGAACAAATCAAAGAAGCCCAAAGTAAGGATAAAGGGATGGCTCACATCCTTTCATCGATAAAGGAGGGTAAGGCTCCATGTTTCTCAATTGACGAGCAAGGTGTTATTTTATTTGGAAAGAGGATAGTAGTGCCTAAGGATCACAAATTGAGGCGTCTCATTCTTGATGAAGCTCATAGCTCACAACTATCCATTCATCCGGGTAGTACAAAGATGTATCAAGATCTCAAGCAAAGGTTTTGGTGGACTCACATGAAGCGAGAGATCGCACGGTATGTTGCCGAATGCGATATTTGCCAAAGAGTTAAAGCCGAACATCTCAAGCCGGCCGGTACTCTTCAACCTTTACCTATCCCGGCATGGAAATGGGAAGATATTGGAATGGATTTTATCACCGGCTTACCAAAAGCCTCTCAAGGATATGATTCTATTTGGGTAATAGTGGATCGATTGACAAAGTCGGCTCACTTTCTTCCGGTCAAGACCTCTTATCTCACTAAGCAATATGCGGAATTGTATCTCACTCGAATTGTGTGTCTTCATGGTGTTCCAAAAACCATATTCTCCGATCGTGGCCCTCAATTTGTTGCTCACTTTTGGAGAAGCCTTCATGATGCTATGGGGACCGATCTCACCTATAGTACCGCTTATCATCCTCAAACCGGTGGTCAAACCGAGAGAGTTAATCAAATCCTCGAAGATATGTTGCGCGCTTGTGCGCTCATTTATCAAAAGAAGTGGGTGACTTGCTTGCCTTTTGCGGAATTCTCTTATAATAATAGTTATCAAGCAAGCATCAAGATGTCTCCCTTTGAAGCCCTCTATGGAAGAAAATGTAGAACACCCATCAATTGGTCCGAGTCCGGAGAAAGACCCTTCTATGGCCCGGACTTAGTTATGGAAGCCGAAGATCAAGTTAGAACAATTCGTGAAAATCTTCGCATAGCCCAATCTCGCCAAAAGAGTTATGCCGATCCTCGTCGTCGTAAGCTTTGTTTCAAGGTTGGAGACCATGTTTATCTCAAAGTCTCCCCTTTCAAGGGCACTCGCCGCTTCCAAGTTAGAGGAAAGCTAGCACCACGATATGTTGGACCATTTCGGATTACCAAAAGATGCGGCAAGGTGGCCTATCAATTGGAACTTCCCCAATCACTTTCCGCCGTTCACAATGTGTTCCACATCTCTCAATTGAAGAAGTGTCGAGCTCCAACCGAGGCAATTGACTTGGACGTTCTAGAGCTTCAACCGGGTCTTACTTATGATGAACATCCTATTGGCATTCTTGATCACGTTGAGAGGGAAATGAGAGGAGGTAATGTTAAGTTCGTCAAGGTTCAATGGAGTAATCACTCCGAAGAAGAAGCTACATGGGAACGTGAGGATAAGATGCGACAAGAACATCCCCAACATTTCACTTGTGAGTAAGAGGGAAGATTGTAACGGACCAATTCAAAAAAAAGAAGAAAGGAAAAGAAAATCCCCGCGTGGACCCCACATGTCGGCCTCACCCCTCCCTCTCCCGTTCGCCGGCACCGCGCCCGCGCGCGCGCATTGGCCGCCATGGGCGGCAACGCCACGTCGCCGACGCCGACCGGCCGCGCGCCCGGGATCTCGCCGCGCCTCGGCCTCGCCCTCCCCTTCTCTTTAAAACGCGTCCCACGCCTCCCACCATTGCCGCCGCCGCCGGAGCTCCGCCGACCGTCGCCTCCGGTGAGCTTCGCCGCCTTTTGACACGCGCCTCGCGTGTCCTCGCACCTCCTCTTCCTTCGCCGGCCCTCATCTCTCTCTCTCTCTCTCTCTCTCTCACCGTGTAGCTCCGCCGCCGACGAGCTCCTCCGCCAGTCGCCGCCGCTCGTCGTCAACCCTCGCGCCGCTGTCCATCCTCACCGCGACCTACCCCGGTGAGCTCGCCATACCCTAGGACACGCCGCGCTCTCCTCTCCGCCACCATTCCGGCTTCTACGCCGCCGCCGCGCGTCGCGCCGGGGACGCGCCGTGCGCGCTCCCGCGGCCTGGGCCGCTTGGCCTGCTGCGCTGCTGGGCCATGGGCCGCAGCTGGGCCAGATCTGGCCCTGGACCAAATGTGTGCTGTGCTGTGCATGTGTTTATATACATATATGTGTATGCTGGATCTTGTATGATTTTTAGTAAATTCTGTGTAGCTCAAAAAATAATGATTCTTGTTTTGTTAGATTCCTGTGAGGCTTCTCTATCATTGAAAAATATGAAACGGCTATGCTTCTGTTGTACGTTTCCTGTTATAGATTTATTTGCTCTAGGGATGAAAAATGCATGATAAATAGTATATTGCTCCTGAAATTGCAAATCCAACTTTGTTAGATTCCTTGAATCATGTTCTGTCCAAAAATGTAGATCAAGTTTACTGTTTGCACATTTTACCTGCTGTTTTAGTTTAATCTACCTTTCTAGGTCTGAAAATTGTTGTATTTTTCATTTACTGCAAAAAAATGATAAAATAGTGAATCCAACTCTATAAATCTTCTCGTACTGTCTAGTTCATGATAAAAATAAGTTTGGTATTTTGGTGCTCTATTTACATCTGTTTCTTGATTTATTTGCTTTAGGACTGCTCATGTTGATTTAATTTCTGCTATTAAATGAAAGGAGATTTGATGTTAAATCCAATTCCACCTCTTAGATCTGTTAATCCTATGTTAGAATAAATTTTACTTGGAATATTTCTGCTATGTGTGATTTTATTTGAGCAATATCTTGTTAGCTAGCCTTGCATGCTAGGAATTTGTTTTATTGTAATCCTTGCTAGTTATGGTGCTTATGTGTAAATCATTGTGGTGCTTGTGTAATGCTTGCTCGTTAAAGTTCATGCCTTGCCATTATTGTATTTTTTTAGATTCCTTGACTTGTGCTCTATCCAGATCCATAGCTCAAGTTCACTGTTTGCACTGTTTCCCTACTGTTTTAGCTTAATCTACCTTTCTAGGGCTGAAACTTGTTGTATTTTTCGTATACTGTGTAAATGTGATAAAATGGTGAATCCAACTTTGCTACTCCCCTCTCACTGTCTAGTGTATGAAAAAAAATGAGTTTGGTATTTTTATGCTCTGTTTAAATCTGTTTCTTGATTTATTTGCCCTAGGACTGCTCTTTTTAATTTAATTGCTGCTATTATTTGATAATAGATTTGTTGCTCAATCCAACTCCACCACTTGGTTAGTTTGGTCCTCTGTTAGAATAAATTTTGTTTAGAATAATTCGGTTTTGTATGATTTTCGTTAAGCAATATCTTGCTAGCTAGTCTTGTATGCTAGGGAAATTGTTTTATGGTAATTCTTGCAAGTCATGATGCTTATGTGTAAATTGTTGTGGTGCTTGTGTTATGCTTGCTCGTTAAAGTCTTTTCCTTGCCATGATTACTTTGTGTCCCTTACTCTATGCATTTCATAAGCATTTCATTTGCATCATCCTAATGCATGCATACATTCATACATTATAGAGAACGAAACGCCGGAGAGCGAAGCCGTCGAGCCCTCGTTTGAGCCCGAAGTTGAGGTGTCCGTCGAGCCCGAAGAGGACCAAGGCAAGCCGCTAAGCATCTTCCAAACCCTTGTTTTACAATAAATCGTTTACTATATTGCTAGGGGTTGCATTGGGATACACTATATGCTATGCATTGTAGGACCTATGATCTCTATTTACCTTCCTTGATTTTCAATACCTTTTTCCTTGTCGCTCTTAGTGGGGTTAATGCTTACTTAATTTATTAAATGCTTAGCCATGCTTAGAGTTAGGAAAGTGTCACTTTTGGGGTCAAGGGAAGGGAGTCTTGGGTCAACAACATTGGTACTAGAATGATGGAAGATGTTGGTTAATGTTGAAACATGTTGATAAAGATGGTTGCGAGACTTGGGCGGATTGTAGGGTCAGGAGAACGTAGTTGGTGACATAGAACCGCTTGAGTCGATTAAGGCCCGTCCGTGGATGACATTGGCTTGAGCACCTTTTCGTGCTACCACATATCCAACATAATGGTAAGGATGAGCCCATTAACTTAGTTGTCTTGTTCATTTGAGTTCTCTCTATCTCTTTATCGGTTTCAAGCCAACGATCCTAGCAACCTATGACCATCTTGTCTTCTCCGATGACCCTTGCCTTCCAATCACTTGAATCTCGGGACGAGATTCTTTTTAGGGGGGAAGATTGTAACGGACCAATTCAAAAAAAGAAGAAAGGAAAAGAAAATCCCCGCGTGGACCCCACATGTCGGCCTCACCCCTCCCTCTCCCGTTCGCCGGCACCGCGCCCGCGCGCGCGCATTGGCCGCCATGGGCGGCAACGCCACGTCGCCGACGCCGACCGGCCGCGCGCCCGGGATCTCGCCGCGCCTCGGCCTCGCCGTTGTAGCATATACCGGGACTACCGGATTTGCCTTTGTTTTAAGTGGATCGGGATCGGTTACGTGTCCTTAGATGTGGGTTAACACTTGGAGAGTCGAAAGAAGAACAAGTGTTAGCTCTCATCTTTCCGGAACGTTCGACGGTTCATTTAAACTAAATGCGAATTGGGCGGTTCTTACAGACTGAGCCGATAGACTTAGGGTAAAAATATTTTGGGCGGCGGCTAAGACCTGTTCTGGTACGGTAAATATATTTCGGGAGGCGGCTAAGACCTGTTCTGGTACGGTCAATATATTTCGGGAGGCGGTCTTACAAATAGACATGGTCCTGAGTGAAATTATCTCTGTGGAAACAAATTTGAAAATCCAGGGCTTTTGCGCTGTAAATTCTTAATTATGGTTCCTGTACGTTAATAACGTGCCAGACTGTCGATCGCCTCGCCGAGGGATCCAACGTATTCTTTGCTTTGCCGAAGTTGGGTGTGATGATCAGGCCACACACTGCAGTCCGTTTCTATTGTTGGTTCTGCAGGACAATCATGGGGATCACTAAGGATTTTTTCTAAGAAAAATTTAATGGGAACAACTCCTTAATTATCGTTGTTGCATTGAAAGTCCGTTTTTTTATTTTGGTTCTGCAGTCCGTAACTCTGATTGCGCGGCCTTAAATGAGCCAAACCCGTGTGCTGCTGCGAGTAGTGGCAAATCAGAGTGCCCTATGGTGTTCTGCTTGAGCAGTGGGGCTCTGTGTCCAGATAGTTGATCATCTACATTGTCGTGTGGAATGGCAGTTTAAATTACTTCCATTCAATTCAAGACGCGTGTTAACGGTGTGTTCTAAACGCCGATGATGAGAGATGTTGGGTGAGGAAGTACGTTTTACTACCTCTCTGCTTCGTATTATTAGTTTCTTTATTTTTAATAAAATGATATACATCTCTACTTTGCGTTCAAGAAAAAAGATAATCAATATCAAATTCTTGGAGGTTATGATTAATTCAGTGAGAAATACCTATCAGTAAATAACAATGCAAATCCCAAAACGTTACGAGCGGAAGCCGCCAGCCGCGCTGCATTATATCTTAATAGGGTGGTTGTGGAACTATTAATATCTTGGCTAATCTATGCGATGACGGCTAAGGCTATCCTTAATGGCCATTTCATATTTATTATGTTTCTATGGACATCACATAAGCAGAATGACATTTAAATCGTAGTTGAAATACCTTCCTCTCAATGCAAAGTTTCATTATTTGTTATTTCAAGACTACATATAACACACATACTCTTTTAAAAACAATTTACGCAGAACTTAATCATCATAAAACTCATTCCATCTCTCTCTTCATTATTTATTTATCACATCACCAAAAACACTGACATTTCACTCTATTTAATGCTGATGAAACTCTCACTAAGAATGGTCTAATAATCTAAGACCGAGTGGATTGCATCAGATCTGATTAAGTAATGATTAATTGCATCACGCTGACTAGATTCAACTTAATATAACTCCAAAGGAACATTAAAGACACATCCAAAACAATTCAAAGTAACCGATTCATTCGTCATTGAAACACTACCCCTTCTAATGATTCCACTGTTGGGCAATTGACCCATATTATTAATTGATTTATTTTGCAGTGTCCTCTGGTATCCATTTGTCCATCGTAATGTTTACACATGATGTTTGAAAAATATTTACACATGAGGGCATGCATGAAAAATAACTTTAGTCTTATATTCCAAGGCCAATCCCAACTCAAGACACTTTTACTAGTTTCTATAGTTTCCATATATTAGTAAAAAGCAAGTACTAGACACTAACTTCTCAAAGCAAACATTATTGTTCTATACTCAAATTAAATAATGCTACTCTCTTCTAATCTTGTCTTAGATATTGTGTAGAAACAATGTCAGCAACACATGATTTCCTTCTATTTTTTTCATTAACTCACTTGCCATATCATATTTTATTTTGTATGACATCTTATTTAATACTAGGGATATTATTCTAGTTATTCTTATTGTGTTGAGAATGGCACAAAAGGCCAAACGAGTGAGTACAACACGAGCCAGTAGTAAATTCTAAGGTGGGGTCTGTCGGGCCATTTTTCTTGTCCAATGTCCATTTTCTGCTACGTTTGCTCCGTTCTTCCTCTTTACGATGTCTGACAGAAATGGATGGCTGCCAGCAGCTAGCATGCTATGTGCAACCTGCTGCCGTGGCAAAAGGGAAAGGGGTAGGGTTCTTAACGCCCGCTAACAGCTAGGGCCGGCCGCGCCCCTCTTGGTCCAACACTCACCCCTCGCGCCTCCGTGCTCCGTACTTTTGGGCTGATCAGCTCTCCACGGAAAAACGGAACTGGCATGGCAACGTCGCAAGTGCACGGCACACAGCTCCTCTATATATATACCAGACAACGCCGGAACTCACACATCCAAACTTACACAAACACACCCCTTTAGCTAGCTCCAACTCTCTGGCTACCATGGCCAAGGCCCAGCTCCTCGCCCTCGCCCTCGCGCCCTTGCTCTCTCTGCTCCCCTTCTCCTTCCTCGCCCTGAACCAGGACTTCTGCATCGCCGACCTGTCCGCCGGCGACACGCCGGTCGGCTACCCGTGCAAGCCCCCGGCGTCCGTCACCGCCGACGACTTCTGCTACAGCGGCCTGGGCGGCGCCGGCGCGCCCCTGGGCCCCTCCAAGATCGCCCTGGGCTCGGCCACCGTCACCAGCTTCCCCGGCGTGAACGGCATGGCCGTCTCCGCCGCGCGGATGGACATCGAGCCAGGCGGCGTCGCGCCCCTGCACGCCCACCCCAGCGGCACCGAGCTCCTCTACGTCCTCGAAGGCAGCCTGGTCTCCGGCTTCATCAGCGCCACGCTCAACAGGGTGTACACCAAGACGCTGCACAAGGGGGACCTCATGGTGCTCCCCCAGGGCCAGCTCCACTTCCAGTACTGCGTCGGCGACGCCACGGCGGTCACCATCTCCTCGTTCAACAGTGCTAACCCCGGCCTGCAGGTCCTCGACTACGCGCTCTTCGCCAACAACCTGCCGACGGAGGTCGTGAGCAAGATCACCAACCTGGACGAGCTGCAGGTCAGCAAGCTCAAGGCGCTCTTCGGCGGGAGCAGCTAGGCCCTAATAATAAATCGGTCACCAGCAGGGGTTCTTGTCGTTTTTTAAGTAAAGTAAAGAAGTACTCCGTATACTGTTTGTAATTTTCAATAAATTGTACGCGTGTGGCGTGGGGGAGAGTAAGAATATTTGGCTATCAGTTGGTGTTTGTAAATTCACAAATAAATTGTAATGCAGTTGTCAGGATCACTAGTTCATTATACTGTAGTTTGGTTGTGTGGTGAGCTGGGCACAAGAGCTGTGTTCTAGTTTGGGCCTGCGTGCCTATCTCTCTAATGGGCTGAGCCCACTTACCAGCTACATATACCAGTAGGATTAGGAGAGGGGGATATCGAATATTGATGTAAACACTGTTTCTCTTCCTCAGCACGAAGCTGCATCTGTTCTTCTCCGATTCCTCCCTTGGTCTTCCTCAATCCCCAAATTCTGGCCCTCCTCTTCGATCCCCACTACCTGCTGCTAACAGCAATTCGCGTGAACGAGAGTGAAAATATTTGACACATTATTCGTGCACATGAATCATCTCTTTCAAACAAAGCAGGACATGTGCTCAGAACATATTTGTTTTGTTTAATTTTATGCCACTGATAAGATGAAAATTATTCTAGTTTCAAGGCAAATTCTAAGGTCGGACCACTCCAAACAGTCGATAGGCAAGGAAGAAGAGAGGAGAGGAGAAGAGGAGAGGAGGAGGCAGCTCGAGTTAGAGTTTCGGGGTTGAAACTGCCGGGGTTGGGGGAGGAGGACCTGGGCTCTAGAGGAAGGTCGGGGATGGCAGCTGGCTTGGCGGCGGTTGCGGCCGGGCGACGTGGACGCCGCCGACCAGACGTTGGAGGACATCCGGTGAAGAGGATTGGCGGTGGGGGGCACCGGCCGGCCGTAAAGGTTCGGAAGGGTGGGGCTGCGGGAGGTAGGCACGGCAGCAAAGTCGTCGCCAGCTGCGGGCAGCGCCGAAGGTGGTTGGGGAGGAGAAGTCTTGGCCATGACGGCCTGGCCGAAGAGGTTCGGAAGGGCGGAGCTTTTGGTGGGAAGTGGGTGGACAGCTGGCGGCGATTGACCCTCGCCGTGGATGGTGGGGGAGGCAGACAAGTGGTAGATTGAAAAAAAACTTCCATAACAAGAGATTGAAAAATGAAGGATATTAAATTGAAAACAACTTGCTTGGGCAAGATTTTCACTGTGAAAAGGAGGAGTTTTTCAAAGAACGTACATCCCATCTCACGCCAACGGGTCCAGTCTGAATGCACCATTTCACTACACAGTTACCTAGACCAGAAACTAGGTAATTGTGCTAAAAGAGTGTCATGGTGATGAAACTCCTCTCACATCCCATTAAACTCTTGTTTCTCTCTCCTATGCCACATCAGCACATTTAATGCCATGAAACCCCCCATGAAACCCCCACTAAGATTGGCCTAATAGAACTTTCTTTGCCTTTGTCATTAAGTGTGTCAGCAGCATAAAATTCCTCGTCATTTGTTCCAAAATTTATCTCTCCAAACATCGCTATTCACCTATCACATCAAATCATATCAAATCTCTCTCCTCATGCATCGAGCACTAAACGTGTGTAACTAAAAAAAACTAATTGCATAGTTCGAATTTACACGACTAGACGAATCTTTTGAGCCTAGTTAGGTCATGGTAGGACAACGATTACCACAAACAAACGAAAAGTGCTACAGTGCG
>OAMR01000513.1:678766-691157 GCA_900205405.1 Echinochloa crus-galli
GACCTCATGGTGCTCCCCCAGGGCCAGCTCCACTTCCAGTACTGCGTCGGCGACGCCACGGCGGTCACCATCTCCTCGTTCAACAGTGCTAACCCCGGCCTGCAGGTCCTCGACTACGCGCTCTTCGCCAACAACCTGCCGACGGAGGTCGTGAGCAAGATCACCAACCTGGACGAGCTGCAGGTCAGCAAGCTCAAGGCGCTCTTCGGCGGGAGCAGCTAGGCCCTAATAATAAATCGGTCACCAGCAGGGGTTCTTGTCGTTTTTTAAGTAAAGTAAAGAAGTACTCCGTATACTGTTTGTAATTTTCAATAAATTGTACGCGTGTGGCGTGGGGGAGAGTAAGAATATTTGGCTATCAGTTGGTGTTTGTAAATTCACAAATAAATTGTAATGCAGTTGTCAGGATCACTAGTTCATTATACTGTAGTTTGGTTGTGTGGTGAGCTGGGCACAAGAGCTTTCTAGTTTGGGCCTGCGTGCCTATCTCTCTAATGGGCTGAGCCCACTTACCAGCTACATATACCAGTAGGATTAGGAGAGGGGGATATCGAATATTGATGTAAACACTGTTTCTCTTCCTCAGCACGAAGCTGCATCTGTTCTTCTCCGATTCCTCCCTTGGTCTTCCTCAATCCCCAAATTCTGGCCCTCCTCTTCGATCCCCACTACCTGCTGCTAACAATTAGTATCAGACTCCTACGATCCTTGGGTGTTCTGGATCGTTTTGAATCCGCGATTCCATCGGTCGGTTGTGCTGTTGTTCAACCGATTTGTGGGGTCCATCGATCTGGATCATCTTCATCACCACGACGTCATGGCTCTCGACAGAAGCATGGTCGACATATTTCTATGGCTGTTTACAGTGCAAATGCTATCAGAATATGTGTTTGCTATGGAGCTGTTACGGGGGCACATGATTGAGTCATCTTGTATGAGTCTGATGGGCAGTGTTTGTGCCCTTCACAACAAGCATTGTTGGGCTCTCCCTATAAATATGGTTGGTGGTCCTCAAGATTTTCCTGATGGCAACAGAGCTGCAACGAGTGACATCAACCTGCTTATGGCTGCTCAACCTTCCACGCCTATTGGACAAGCAATTCTGGTCCTACCAGTTTCTTTAGAATCGCTTGCTTCCTGTATACTAAACCAAGAACATTCTGGTGGCTCATGGGATCATATAACTTGTGCTATAATTCTTGTGTTTCCTATTTCTTCTCTCTGGACCCAAGTACAAGTTACCAAAAGACTCTGCACATGGCTGATTGCTGAATATGTGTTCAGGTTAAAGGAGATTTTATTGCTAGCTGCTTCCTTTGTGGTGACAATCTCCAAGTCCTTGCAAGTGCCAAGTACAATATTTTGGTTGTCTTCTAATGGAATGATTTTTAGACCAGCACATTTATTTGCTACTGCAGTTTCAGGTCAGAAAGAAGTGATGCCATGTTTGGTTTCCCTGGTACAGCAAAAGCAGGTTGGTGATATGAGTTGGGTTCAGTACCTATTCAGTTGGCTCAAGCCAAAATCTATCCACAATGATGATGAAGCTATCATTATTATTACTGATGGTCATTACAAGTTGGATCCATCAAATAGTGCAATACTCTGGCTACCCAATAAAGCACAAATACTTGCTCCTGCAGCAATTCCTCATATTGAGCAGAGCTTCTTATCTATGTTGATAGCCTTGGTTGGTACTAGTGTTGGTCAGATATTATCTATACATCTTACTGGTCTCTATGGTGTCCTAAACTTGGATGGTGACAGCAAGGAAATTACTAGTCTGCTTGGAGTTGCAGTCATCAAAAGTGAAGATCAAACACATGGAAATTCTGAATCTTCTGGCTGTAGCATAAACTTCAATCTTCAGTTCTACAATCTGCTGACTGATGATCCATGAAGGCACTAAATTCGAAGGGAAGTACTTAATGATGATTTCTACTCCCCAACATTTCCTTTACAAGAGATTCGCAGCTTGAGGGCAAGCTGCATTTTATGGAGGAGGGAATGTCAGGATCACTAGTTCATTATACTGTAGTTTGGTTGTGTGGTGAGCTGGGCACAAGAGCTTTCTAGTTTGGGCCTGCGTGCCTATCTCTCTAATGGGCTGAGCCCACTTACCAGCTACATATACCAGTAGGATTAGGAGAGGGGGATAACGAATATTGATGTAAACACTGTTTCTCTTCCTCAGCACGAAGCTGCATCTGTTCTTCTCCGATTCCTCCCTTGTTCTTCCTCAATCCCCAAATTCTGGCCCTTCTCTTCGATCCCCACTACCTGCTGCTAACAGCAATTCGCGTGAACGAGAGTGAAAATATTTGACACATTATTCGTGCACATGAATCATCTCTTTCAAACAAAGCAGGACATGTGCTCAGAACATATTTGTTTTGTTTAATTTTATGCCACTGATAAGATGAAAATTATTCTAGTTTCAAGGCAAATTCTAAGGTCGGACCACTCCAAACAGTCGATAGGCAAGGAAGAAGAGAGGAGAGGAGAAGAGGAGAGGAGGAGGCAGCTCGAGTTAGAGTTTCGGGGTTGAAACTGCCGGGGTTGGGGGAGGAGGACCTGGGCTCTAGAGGAAGGTCGGGGATGGCAGCTGGCTTGGCGGCGGTTGCGGCCGGGCGACGTGGACGCCGCCGACCAGACGTTGGAGGACATCCGGTGAAGAGGATTGGCGGTGGGGGGCACCGGCCGGCCGTAAAGGTTCGGAAGGGTGGGGCTGCGGGAGGTAGGCACGGCAGCAAAGTCGTCGCCAGCTGCGGGCAGCGCCGAAGGTGGTTGGGGAGGAGAAGTCTTGGCCATGACGGCCTGGCCGAAGAGGTTCGGAAGGGCGGAGCTTTTGGTGGGAAGTGGGTGGACAGCTGGCGGCGATTGACCCTCGCCGTGGATGGTGGGGGAGGCAGACAAGTGGTAGATTGAAAAAAAACTTCCATAACAAGAGATTGAAAAATGAAGGATATTAAATTGAAAACAACTTGCTTGGGCAAGATTTTCACTGTGAAAAGGAGGAGTTTTTCAAAGAACGTACATCCCATCTCACGCCAACGGTTATTATCATGCATTATACCTTCCATAGCACGAGATTGCAGTAAACACACCATGCATAGTTGCGTTATTATGCAATGGCACAGTGCGATCATCTTGATTCCTAAGGCCAGTCTCAGTGCAGGATTTCATCACACGGTTATCAAGATCAGAATCTATGAAACCGTGCCAAATGAGTTTCATGGTGATGAAACTCCTCTCACATCCCATGAAACTCTTCACTCCTCTCCTCTGCCATATCAGCACATTTAATGCCATGAAACTCCCATGAAACCCCCACTGAGACTGGCCTTATGTTGCAAAATAATGGTGACTACACTATATTTTTGCAATCGTGTGTGTATGATAAAGCATGGATAGCCCACCCTCTTTAGTCTTTATACTGATTTGGGAAGCATGTATATGTACTTTATTGCCTTTTAGAGTTAGCATTGGGCTTTAGATGGATATGCTAAAGCAGCTCCACCTACTAAACCAATTTGCAAAATCCATCATTTTGTCTAACTCATTTATCCTAACAAAATTAATAGGTGTAGTAGCCCTTATATTTTGCTAATTTGTAGATGGAATGGAGTATGACCAACACCACTTCTTGGAACTCAACCATTCCATTCTTGTGGAAGCAGAAGCATCTTCATGCTCGACTCCTCATACAGCGTTCGATGTGACTTTTCGACCACCTTTTAGTGGGAACTAAACACACCCCATGTGTCCATTGGATTTTTGTGTGCATATGGCACAGCTTCTCTCTGCAAAAGTTTATGGGCAATCTGTTTGGATTAATTCTTGTCTGTTTCGATCTGGGATTCTGACTGCTCCAACAACCTGGATAATAACCGACTTTCTGATGCTTGGTACGAGCAGATGGATCTGGTGGCATATTCTACATGGTTTCCTGCCGGCACGACATGTCTTACATCGAAGGCATATAGAGAGGATTGCCAATTGTAAAGTATGGTGCAAGCGAGGAGACAATCAAACATGTTCTTATTGACTGTGGCAAGGTACTTATGGGACATTACAAAATCCATTACTGGTATAAAGTTTCCACGACTCCATGAGGTGACTTGGGCACGAGACTTACTCCAACCAGAGCTTTGCCCAAGAAAAGGATGCAGCTATTATCCTATGTGGCATGTGGTCGCTATGGATGACGCGGAATAAACGCCGCAATGGTCAGGCGCCGCTTCCAGTGTGACAAGCTGTTCAGTGAGCATGGGACACATCATTTGATCTTTGGCAGCTACTACACCCTGAGAAGATTCAGCAAAGAGGAATCACCCAACACTGGGAGAGACCTCAAATTGGTTGGCACAAATGCAATGTTGATGGTGCCTTTTATGTTGATGGGCGCTTTGTAGCAGGGCGGGCTGCATGGCAAAACGCAGCACAAGATGCCTTGATGATGGAGGCTAGAGCCTGTAGAGAGGGTCTTCAATTGGCACAGCAGCTTGGAATCACCAAGCTACAATGGGAAAGTGATTGTTTACAACTGGACAATCTTGGGAACAATCTTGACACACAAAGATCATCAGTCAATCTGAGGTCTTTTACACCCAATACTACTGGTTAAAAAGAGTAGTATATAAACTTCTGATTAGTTAAAAAAAATTATATACCATTATAACATGGACCAGTGATATAGGTAGTATATGGAGAGTGATATATGTAGTATAAGGGTATTATTAGAAGAAATATAAATGACATCATTGTAATTAATGTAATTAAGTAATTTTTTCATTCGATCATTCAAGTTTACCGTGACCTGCCGTTTCATTTCCTTCTCAATCTTATCCATTTCCCTCTGTTCCACATTTTCCCGACGTCTATCTGTCTCTGTACGGCGACCGGCGATGGGTAGTCGCAATTACTAAATTACCCATGTCTACACCATATACCACCAAAGAGTTGTATTGGGTACTATAAAAGTGCTCAATCTGATTCTACGGGATGTACTCAGCGCCAGTAGGAGCTTCGATGGGTTCACCTTTGTTTTTGCTAGCAGATCTTGTAATAAGGTAGCTCATATTAGTGCTAGACAGGTCTCACGTGAGTGCGTGTTGGAGGAGTGGCATGAGCCTCCGAATTGCCTGCGTGATCTTCTAGCTGAGGATTGTAATCACGTTGTTTCTAATATATGAAGCTCCGTGTTTACCAAAAAAAAAAGATACGAGCAGATGGATCTTCTATTTTCCGAGTCATCAGAACAGGATGCCTCAAACAGCAACCTTGGCCAGAAAATTGCAATGCGCCTTCAAACAAGAAAAAAAAAATAATGTGACGGCTGCAGACACGTCCTTAGTAATTCCATAGCAAAATGGATTACTAAGACTTGGAGCACAGACTCGACAAACATCTTAGAGCCAATTCCCTCGGTGCCATGAAAAATTTCATGGCTTCCTTCGTTGCGACAAAATCATTAGCAGTTACTTTAGTGTCATAAAAATTTCGATTTATTCCCTCAATGCCAATCCATTTAGATTTCCATCCACGTGTTGTTAAGTATCATGACAAAAGACAATTTTGCCTCTCGCTAGTCCTACTTGTGGCCGCACCTGTCAGTGTTTGTCTCTCCCCCTCTTCCACTTTTCTCTTTCAATCTCCTCTCTTTCTTCCTCAACTTCCATGGGTGGACCGTCCAGGCGGCCGCACGGGCAGGTTCCGGCGCAGGCGACCCAAGCAGCGGTATCGGCGAGCGGGCGCCGGCACGAGCAGTCCCAGCGGCAGCATGGGCAGGCACAGTAGTTGGCGGTCCAGGCGCGCAGCAGCGTGGCCTCGGCGGTAGCGTGATCAGGCGAGAGGGCGCACGCACGAGCGGGCCAGTCGGCGGTGTGGGCGACGCAGGCTGCCCAGTCGTGTGGCGGCGCAGTCGGGGCATGGGTGACCCAGGAAACGATGTGGGCTGCCTAAATTGTTATAAGCGACAGCGAATAATGATAAAGTAAAACGAAATTAAACACAGTGGAACACAAGATTTAAGTGGAAAACCCCTCCAATGCGAAGGGGAAAAACCACGGGCACCAGCCAGCAACTATCTCACTATATCTCAAGAGTTAGGTTACAACGCCAATGGAAGTTTACAAGAGAATGATTATTGATGAACGGATAAGGCTCTATTATATAGGCTGCTCACGCGCCCATGCTTGGCTGCGTTGTCGAGGTGCGACTAAACTGTCGCTTCGCTTCGGTTCAAGTCTCCGACGATGGGCCTCTGTTTCGTTCCGGTCCAAACCTGGTCTATATTGTGGATAGTGAATTTGGAACATATCCAACAAACTCCACCTTTAGACAAATTCCTTATGTAGCATAAATCACCTTCATCCTGAACATAACAAAGAAAGAATACTTCTGGTGCCAACAACAGTCTCTTGGACCATCTCATTAAACCAACTAAGCTTGAGCACAGCTCAAACTTATTAACGGTACATGCTTTGTCATCATATCAGCAGGATTATCATGAGTACTGATCTTGCATACCTTCTTCGATCACATCACGCACAAAATGATACTTGATATCAATATGCTTAGTCCTCTCATGGAACATCTGATCTTTAGTAAGGTAAATAGCACTTTGACTACAACAATATAAGTTAATGAAACTTTCAACTCCACATAGCTCAGCATACAAACCTTTCAACCAAACCAATTCTTTGCATGCTTCACAAATTGCCATATATTCTGCTTCAGTAGTTGACAAAGCAACAACTGTCTGTAATGTAGCCCTCCAACTCACAGCACAACTGCCAACAGTAAACATATATCCAGTAAGCGATCTTTGCCTATCCATATCAGCAGCATAATCTGAATCCACATAACCAATAAGTCCCTTATCTGTCCTTCCAAACTTCAAACAATAATCTGATGTGCCTCTGAGGTACCTGAAAATCCACTGAACTGTCCTCCAATGTTCTTTACTAGGATTAGACACATATCTACTAACAAAACTCATATCATATGACAAATCTAGACGAGAGCAAACCATGACATATATCAAAGACCCAACAGCACTAGAATAAGGAACTGTTATCATGTATTCAATCTCCTTATCTGTACTAGGGCACTGTGGAGCTGACAACTTGAAATGAGATGCAATGGGGGTACTAATAGCCTTAGCATTTGACATGTTGAAACGCTGAGAACTTCCTTGATATAATTTTGTTGACTAAGAAATAGCAACCCAGATTTTCCATCTCTACTAATTTCCATACCAAGAATTTTCTTAGCAGCACCAAGATTTTTCACATCAAATTTACTACTCAACAATTTTTTCAACATAGTGATTGCAATCTGACTCTTGGCAGCAATCAGTCATATCATCAACATATAACAGCAAGTATATAGGTGACCCATTAACATGTTTGATGTAAACATAGCTATCAAATTTTGACCTTTTAAAACCGTGTGACAGCATAAATGAATCAAACCTCTTGTTCCACTGACGAGGAGGCTGTTTCAAACCATACAATGATCTCTTCAACTTGCAAACAAACTTCTCCTTGCCAGGCACTATGAACCCTTCCGGGTGGTCCATGTATATATCCTCCTCTAGCTCTCCATGTAAAAACGTAATCTTCACATCTAACTACTTAAGCTCAAGATCATGTGAAGCAACAATACTAAAGAAAGTTTGGATTGAACTGTGTTTTAAAACTGGACAGAACACATCATTATAGTCAACACCCAGAATTTGACTGTAACCTTTTGCAACTAACCTTGCCTTAAACTTTGGAGGCTTACTTGGAGATAAACCCTCCTTTCTTTTGAAGATCCATTTGCAGCGAATGGTCTTCTTCTCCTTAGGCAAAGGCACAACTTCCCATGTATTGTTCTTCTCAAGAGACCGCATTTCCTCATGCATAGCTGAAATCCAGCTCTCACAATCCCTACAACTAACATCTTCTTTGTATGTTGATGGCTCATGAACATTATCCACCTGTTCAGCACAACTCAAAGCATAGTAAGATAATTTACATTCTTCAATGAGACGTTTGGGAGGACCACAACTCCTCTTAGACTTGCGTTGAGCACTAGGTAAATCCTCCTCATGCTGCAAAATAGGAGGAGTTTGCTTAACATGATCATGAGCACCATCATCAGCAACCTCATTTTCCTGATCATCAAATGGCTCCACCTGCACAACTTCCTCATCATCAACATGCTCCACCTGCATGTGAATATGCTGCACCTCCTCTACGGAATTATCTGGAACACTATATGAGGACAAACTATCATTAAACATCACAGATTCATTCAAAACCACGCTTCTACTCATGAAAGTCTTTCCTATTTCCGGATTCCACGGTTTATATCCTTTAACTCCAGAACCATAACCAAGAAAAAGACACTTAATAGCTCTAGGCTCTAATTTTCCATTATCAACATGAGCATAAGCAGTGCAACCAAAAACATTCAACTGTGAATAATCAGCAGGCGTACCAGACAATACCTTGATGGGAGTTTTCTTATTAAGTGGAATAGAAGGTGACCTGTTTATCAAGTAACATGCAGTATTTGCAGCTTCAACCCAAAAACGCTTGCTCATCCGTGCATTGGACAACATGCAACAAGCCTTCGATATGATGGTTCTGTTCATATGTTCGGCCGCACCTTTTTGTTGTGGAGTATACGGTATGGTGTGATGTCTCACAATGCCTTCCTTCCTGCAATAATCATCAAAGGCAATCGAACAAAACTCCACCATTATCAGTACGAAGCAATTTTACTTTCCTTTCAGTTTGCCTTTCTATCATAACTTTCAGTCCTTAAAAGCAGTAAAGGTATCATCTTTATGTTTCAAAAAATAAGGCCAAACTCTTCTAGAGTAGTCATCAATATTAGTAAGCATGTAGCGAGCACCACCGAGAGAAGGTATACGAGAAGGACCCCATAAGTCAGCATGTACATAATCAAGAGTACCTTTGGTGGTAAGAGCTGAGGTGCTGAATTTTACCCTTTTATGCTTTCCGAAAATACAATGCTCACAAATCTTCATGCTACTCGAAGTGCAGCCATCTGGCAAGTTTCTCTTCATCAATTCTGCCATATCAAAGTGACTCATATGTCCCAAACGCATATGCCAGAGGTTAGTTGTACTAGGTTCAGTATTAGTAACAGCAGTAGCAGAAACAGAACCATGTAAAGTAGTGCCTCTGAAAACATATAGATTCGAATAATTGAGATCACCCAAAAAAACAATCAAGAGAACCTTTTGATACCTTTAAAAGTTCATCCAAACCGGTGTATCTGAATCCTTCTCTGGCAAGTGTGCTTAACGAAATTAAATTTCGTTCCATTGCTGGTATATGCCTCACGTTCATCAACATATGTGTCACGCCATCATGCGTCTTGAACTGAACTGAGCCGACACCCACAATCTCACGTGGGTTATCATCACCCATCCGCACAATATCTCCGTTCTGCACATACTCAAAGGAACTAAACCAATCTCTGTTAATGCAGATATGAAATGAACATGTGGAATCAAGAATCCATTCATCACGACGAGAAACACAGCCAGCAAAAGTTACCAGAGAATCTCCTGAATCAGAATCACCAGCAGCAGAGGCAACAGAGACCTTACCATCAGAATTGTTCTTCTTCTGCTCATTATACTTAATTTTCTTGCAATCCTCAATGTTATGATTTTTGAGCTTGCAATAAACACAGAACTTCTTACTATAAGGAGCTTTCGACTTTGAGCGGCTTCTTCCATCAAAACTCTTGGCACGATCGTTTCTATTATTGGAGGATCTATGCTCAGGTCTGCCTCTCACATGCAAAGCATCACCCTTGAAAGACGACGTCCCGTCAGACTGCACCATGCCTCTCATCTTCTCCCTGGACTTGAGCGCTTCATAAACTTCCTTTAAGGTGAGTTCATCACGGCTCAAAAGTATGGTGTCACGGAAATTAGCATACGAATTTGGCAATGAACATAACAGTAAGAGACCTAAGTCCTCAGCATCATACTTCACCTCCATCGACACTAGGTCGGCAACGATCTTCTTGAAGTCTGTGATGTGGCTCATCACCGAATCTTCCTCCTTCATTTTTAGAGTGAACAACTTCATCTTCATATGCATCTTACTGGTTAGATCCTTGGATATACATATCGATTCCAGTTTCAGCCAAAGTTCTGCAGCAGTTTTATGATTCAACACCTCCTGCAAAATATCATTATGAAGATGGAGTTGGATTAGATCGAGCGCCTTCTGATATTTGCGCTTCTCCTCGAGAGTCCACTCGTCCTGCCTCTTGCCAAAGTTATCCAGCGCCTCATCGTAGTCATGAGTCTGCGCCAGAATTCCCCGCATCTTGACTTGCCATAGCGAGGACCGCGTGTTGTAGTCCAGCAGTGGAAGATCGAACTTCATCGACGTCGTCATGATCCCTAATCTGCAACCAGGGCTCTGGTACCACTTGTTATAAGCGACGGCGAATAACGATGAAGTAAAACGAAATTAAACACGGCGGAACACAAGATTTAACGTGAAAAACCCCTCCAATTCAAAGGGAAAAAACCACGGGCACTAGCCAGCAACGATCTCACTATATCTCAAGAGTCAGGTTACAACGTTAATGGCGGTTTATAGGAGGATGATTATTTATCAACGAACAAGGTGGATAGTGAATTTGGAACATATCCAACATAAATGGTGGTGTCGGGAGCACATGCCCACCCCTGCCTAGCGCGGCGTGAGGGTGCGAGTCAGCCCCGGCCTTAACACGGGTGTGGGTGCTCGTGACGAGAAGAGAAATGAAAGAGAGAGAGACAATACTGATAGGTGGTGCCACGACTAGGGAGTGACAAAATTGTCTTTTGTCATGACACTTAACACACGTGGATGAAAATCTGAACGAATTGGCACTGAGGGAATAAATCAAAATTTGTACGGCACCGAAGGAATTTCTAGAGATTTTGTGGCAACGAGGAAAGCCATAAAATTTTTTACGGCACTAAGAGAATTGGCTCAAAATCCTTGGCCATCTCTAACCGCTCAGCACGTCAGTGAAATTTACAGATGATTCTGACGTAAAAGCAAATAAGAAAAAGAAAAATAGAAGGCCAGACAGCGTATGTCAAAACGTGGCCCATGGGGCAGAGGCGTGTGGAAATCTGTATGATATAATCTCTTTGAGTCATGCTAGCGCGTTCGTTTTTCCGGCCTCTTTCATATTTCCCCCCATGCTGAAGAAAACTTGATGTCTGCCGGCCATTTCACCTGTAGACGGCCTTTGGGTGGTGGATGCGGCCCAGTCCATGGACTAGTTGGTCTAGTTCAGATTATTGAAAATAGAATAACTAGTGATCGTTTAGCGGATAATGGATCAGTGGCGTCTACTCGGGACTTTAAAAGTACCATGACATCTTCTCCACAAAGTAGTACGGAACTATCTTCTAATGTTATAATTTTTTTTACATCTTTATCTTTACTTATGTGTAACACCTGTGTTTTAAAATCCTTGAGCAAGATTGATTAAAAATTAAGCATGTCATCTGCATTTCACTTTGTTCATATGCATCTCATGTGTATATGACATTTATGTGTGTATGTTTAAATTTGTGCAATTTTCATGTTTAAATCTTTAATTGGAAAGGGAAAAATAAAATTTCATGATCAACATGGGTTTGGGAAAAGTTGAAATATTGTTCTGCTCATAAATATGATCATTGGAGAGCATATCCATGATATATGGGCACCGGTTTGCTTACCAATTTAATTTTCCTTTAAACAACATATATATGTTTTAGGTAATCGCGAGACAGCCCCGGCGTCGCCCCGTCTCGGCGACTCGGGCGGCGGCAAATCCTGCCGGCGCCGCCGGCGCCCTCCCCTCCACCCTACCTCGCCGCCGCCGGAGGTTGCCACCGGAAAGCCCGGTTGACCCCAGGGATGGTGGCAGCGGGGAGTTCTCCGCCAGGGTTAGTCTCTCGCGCGCGGATCTGGGCGAGCGGATGCAGCGGCGAGGACGGCGATGAGCGCGGCCTGCGGCGGCCGGCAGCCGGGGCGCGGGGCGGCGACGGCCGGGCCGGGCGCGAGCAGCGCCCCCTCTCTCCTCGCGCTTGGTGAAGGATGCGACGGAAGTTCACGGCGGCCAGATCCACGCCGGGGACGAGTGGATCCGGTCAGCCGGCGTCCGGATCGAGCCCTCCGCAGCCCGGGCGAAGTCCGTGCGTGGGATCCGACAGAGGCTTGCCGAGATCCATGGAGGTCCCCAAGGCAGTCGGCGGCGGCGATGGCAGCCTCGGGATAGGGGACTTTGCAACTACATCTAGTGATGACATCTTCAATTTCGTCTTTATTTTCATATAGATCAGGAGACATGAGTCACCTTG
>OAMR01000513.1:720881-732764 GCA_900205405.1 Echinochloa crus-galli
TACACAGCTCAAGGGATACTCCGATAGACGAGAGAAGGTATAGATAGTTGGGAGGACAACGAGAACAGATAAAGGATTCCTGGGTACTCTATCTATCTAGGCCAAGTGGTTAGAGATACAGTGGCTAAAGAGCCAGCACTAAAAGGTCCGGAATAAGTCTACTGTCTTTCTTGGGGACTATAGAGCCTCCGACACACAGAAAGGGATGAGAAGGGGTGCCAGTTACCCTAAACCTTGGGTCCTAAGACACCGGAACTAACGTGATGGACTACAGAGACCGAAAGGGCTGTCACCACCTCCCGGCTACCACATCCGTTGCGACGGGCGGAAACTAAGGTTACTGACAAGTCTAGGAACCACTCCTACACAGATCAATAACTACTTACTTCGCTAGCAGAAGCAAGCAACTCGAACTCACACCCCAATGACAAGTCAATGCTAGTGTAAGCAGAATCGAAGAACCAATAGAGACAGAGACTTAAGCAAGAACTAGAAGCACTATGAACTAGAACCAACTATAGTCTAAACACAATATAGAAGCAACTAGACTAAAGTAGAAGCAACTATATAAGGCACAAGTAGAATAAAGTAGATACTATATTGATAACTTGAATGTCATACAAAAGAAAGGTAAAAGATACAAGAGCTAATACCAGAGCTTCTGAAGACGACTCCGGAACCTCCGAGGCACAGCTCGACTCGACTCTAACTCCCAACTAAACTAACCTACTCTACTAGAAATGAAGTGGAAGCTCCTTGGCTTGAGTGTGTGTTACAAGTGACACTAGGGGGTCCTATTTATAGTTGTCCAAGGTGGTTTGGATGGAGTACCGGCCAAGGGAGCTAGGGGGGGTACCCCCTGATCTTCGGGCAGGGGATGGCGGTTCGGCCGAACCGACCTGTTCGGCCGAACCGCCTTGGTTCGCCCGAAGTCCCAGGGGGTACCCCCCCTGGCTTCCTTGGCTGCCACTTTGTGGCTCGCTCCCTGGAGTCGGTGGTGCAGTGGGGGCGGTTCGGCCGAACGGGCCTGGAGGCCCGGGCTGGCCCCCCTGCACCGCCTCTACTGCTGAACCTCCCTTGGGTCACCTTCTGTTGATTGTCTTCGTGGTATGTGGGCCCAAGCTGACATGGCATGCTTCGGGATGTGTTGGCGGGCATCCACTTGTCATTCGATGTGTCCGTTTGGTTGGCGGTGACGTGGATGCTTCCCGCTGGCCTATACGGCTAAGGGGGATAACCGGCCGAACGTGTCGTTCGGCCGTTTCTGTCATTTCCGACCCCTATAGCACGTGTTTTGTGATATCGTACCTGCAAACTTGACACTCACCAAAACTCGTGGAACTTTATTAGAAATAAACCTAAGTACATGGAATGATCATAGTCTCTCATTTTATCCCGAGTATTGGTGGTCGGATTTGGGTTGTAACGACCGCCAACAGACCCCTTCGGTTTTGGGGGTTCTCGAAGTTTCCGGGGTCGTCCCGGAGTATCCAGGTCAGATCTCGTAGACAGCATAATGGTTAGATTTTTGGGGCCGAGTATATAACCCCCCACGCCCCCTCCTCACTTGCCTGCCGACACCACACGCAAGAAACACACTCTAGAGCTTCCCTTTCACTCCCTTAATCTCCTAGAGCCACTCCAAGTGAGATTTGAGAAGGGGGATTGAGTGAGTCCACGGATTTGAGTGCGTGAGAGCTTGAAGTTCATCACTTGAGCATTTGAAGCATCCTCGGCCATCAACTCGCGTTTGTTACTCTTGGAGCTTTTGCTCCTAGGCGGCTAGGCGTCTCCGGCGAGCGCTCAACTCGTGTGAGCTTGCCCTGGAAAGTTTGTAAAGTCATCCCCTTGGGGAAATCATAGTAAGTAACCCTAGCTTGGCTTTTGGGCCCTAGGGGGAGGGTAGAGTTGTGGCTCAACTCGATCTCTTTGGAGGCACCTCAACGGAGACGTAGCTTCTTTTGGGAAGTGAACTTCGGGAACCAAATCACTTGTCTCTTGTTGTCGTGCTTGTTCTTTAAGTTCATATTTGTTCATCTTGTTCATCGTGTTCTTGCTAGTTCATAGTTGACTTTCATAGATTTGCTCCGATCTACTCGTGTGTGAAGTTTGTGGTGCAGCCCTTAGGTGGAAAAGAATCCTTGGACGAATTCCCACCTTTCTATTCAAAGGGAATCAGCTAAGTCGTTCGAAATCATTGCATCACGTGCTCACTCTTTTCTGTCGGGGGCTCGGGTTTATATACCCCTTGGCCCCCTCCTCACTTGGCTGCCGACCACACTTGCATAGAACACTCTCTTGAGCATCCCCTTCACTCCCTCAACTCCCTAGAGCCAATCCTTGCAAGATTTGAGAAGGGATTTGAGTGAGTCCACGGATTTGAGTGTGTGAGAGCTTGAAGTTCATCTCTTGAGCATTTGAAGCATCCTCGGCCATCTACTCGCGTTTGTTACTCTTGGAGTTTTTGCTCCTAGACGGCTAGGCATCTCCGGCGAGCGCTCAACTCGTGTGAGCTTGCCCCGGAAAGTTTGTAAAGCCAATCCCTTTGGGGATATCATAGTAAGTAACCCTAGCTTGGCTTTTGGGCCCTAGGGGGAGGGTAGAGTTGTGGCTCAACTCGGTCTCTTTGGAGGCACCTCAACGGAGACGTAGCTTCTTTTGGGAAGTGAACTTCGGTAAACAAATCACTTGTCTCTTGTTGTTGTACTTGTTCCTCAAGTTTATATTTGTTCATCATGTTCTTGCTAGTTCATAGTTGACTTTCATAGATTTGCTCCGATCTACTTGTGTGTGTAGTTTGTGGCACAGCCTTTAGGTGGAAAAGAATCCTTGGACAATTTTCCACCTTTCTATTCAAAGGGAATCAGCTAAGTTGTTCAAAATCATTGCATCACGTGCTCACTCTTTTCTGTCGTAGGAAACTCCGGGAACCTGTCCGATACACCAGTCATCTGAGCCGGAGCATCTGATAGGGTGTCGGAAGTTCCAGTTACTAACCCGACTGTGAGATAATTGTGTGCAGTTTTTAAAAGAAGATCCTATTCACCCCCCTCTAGGCATCTTGTGGTCCTTTCACATGAGTTTACTAGTATGTATAGGTCGATAGAAATGCTTTCCTAATTAGGAAATGGTACAAGTGAAATGATTGGCTGTCACTCACGAGATATATGTTGTCTATGAGAGTTACTCGTTGTTTGAATAATCATAAGGGCGATGGCCGGGGCTTTGTACAGTATTCATGTGTTGTGATGTTCGCCCCACCTATATAGAAGAAACTGGTTAAGACCCTATTCGTTGTTGCATTGGTGGATATGTTTTTGAACGTACTACTCACATGCTGGCCTAGAGACCCAGTAAACTGATATACCTGATTGAACCTGCATCGAGGGTGATTGCGGGATAATTAGTGGCCGCGACACAGGTTCAGCTGGGGTCCATTGGGACTTTGCACCCGATTGGACTGGGCTTTATGCGGATGTTCGGGGATTGATGGGAAAGGTTTCCCTGGGAGGCTCATGTGAGCGCTCTCGTGGCGTAATTGGGTTTTACCTTGCAAGGTTAAAAATCGGTTCGAGCCATCTGCCTTTCACGGTTATTGAAAATGCTTGTTCACTGTGTTGCATCGTAGTATGTGTTGGCAGTCTTTACGGCCTGATTTCCAACCTTGAACCGAGTATAAAATGAACACAGTGGAAACATGCATCATAGCTATAGGGCTTATTTCTAATCATTTCCACAAGTTTTGGTGTTTATTTGATTCCAGGAGGCATATGACCAAAGTTGAGGCAAAAACCACATGGAATGATGGGTTCAGCTGAATCCCGAGATTCAATCGAACTCTATCCTTGAACCCGGGACGTACCACGACATGACACCCATCAGCACCCCGGGCTTGGATGGACCGCAACGGCTATCATCATCACGAACCCAGTGGACCGGCGGACGGGAGAGGTCCAAGACCAACACGACCGAAGCCCACCAGTCCACCGGAGGGCCTCCAGCTCAGCCTAAGCAAGGAGCCGACCTACAAACTGACCTACAAACCGCCTAGGGATGATCCAACATGTGGGAGAGCAAAGGCGGTGTAGGGAGGCGGTTCGGCCGAACACATGGCATTCAGCCGAACCACCCTATTCGCCCGACCCCCCTGGTTCGGCCGAACTGGGGGGAACCGCCTCCCGGTGCCTTGGCCGTTGCTCTACTGCCCACCGCCCTCGGCCACTATAAATGGAGGTCCAGTTTCACATGCAAAGAACACAACACCAAAGAGGAGTTTATTAGCGAAGCTCTGCCACTTTTGTACTTAGAAGAGAGAGAGAGGGAGAGAGAGAGAGAGAGAGAGAGAGAGAGAGAGGAGAGGTGAGCGTTTCGGAGAGGAGTTGGAGTGTTGTCCCCTCTTCCAGCTGTACCTCTACGGATGCGGCTCTGCTTCAAGTAACATCCGGGTCGTGTCTGATAACTCTTGTATCTCTCTCTGATTAATTGAGTATTCATTTCTTACTTTTTTATGCTTGTTGGTTCCTTGTTCATTTCTTAGTTGATTGGTATAATTGTATACGGGATGCTTAGCTTGGGTGCCTGCATTTCTATAGGGGGTAGGTACTAGCCGACTAGTGTAAGCGCGATGCTTAGACTTGATGTTAGCTTGGATTGTTCCCGAGTTGGCACGGAGGTCGTAGTTGTTAGGTGGTGACAGTCCTATACAACCTACGCAGTCCATCACGCCTGACTTGGCCCGCAGGATCCTAGAGTGCGGGGCTGGTGGCACGTCTTCTCATCCCTTTGTGCGTGTCGTTGGCCCTGTTGTCCCCATTCAAGTATTCCGCCTGCTCAGTTATTCAGGGAAGGACATTAGCTCCAGACCCGTACCTTCTCTACCCTCCTATCGCTTTCCTTTCCATATCTTTGTTGTTGTCCACTTCATCCACTCCATTTCATCATCCTTGGACAACTTAGTTTAGAATTAGTTCACTTCTCATTCCTCGTGTAAATCGATACCTTGGAATACTCCCGGGTGAAAGCTACATCGGTATCCGTCCGTTTGCGGATTTATATATAGGCTATAAGGAGTGCAAACAGTAAGAAAGTGGAATTATAATAAAAAATATTTCCGGTTGTCTAATTAATTGTTTGTACACACTGATTGGCTAATATAGATTGCTAATATAGTTAATGGTTAGTCAACTTAAATCCTGTTGCTAAAAATTGAAAGTAAGGATCAACTCGTTAGTTGCTTTTTGGCAAAACAAACCCCTCAAGCCAAAAGCCTGCATGTTTAGGAGTCGGCTAAGTATATACCATAGTCAGGTAAGTCTTGTTGAGTATTAGTATGTTCAGCCTTGCTTGTGGCTTCGTTTTCAGCTTATCTTTCTTAGGGTACTCTTGATGTTGTAGCTTCTCTCAATTGGCCTTGCACTTTACCTGATGGTTGGACTATGGAGTGGGAGAACTGATGTGTTATCTTTAGTTGTGTTTGTATTCAGATGATATGTTGTTGGGCTGCTCATACGGAGTATTAACTTCGTTAGTTGTATCATCAGGCTACTTTTATTTGTGTTGGCTTGTAATCATCTACTTTTGTATTTCAATCTTTGTTTGTAAAACTTAACTGATTCCGCTACACTGGTTATGTTTATGTAAAAACCTGTGACATTTGTATCATCTGAGCTTGCCTTTGGTATGACTTGTTATATGTCGTTTAGATCAGATTCAGTGGTTAAATTGGGATTCTACCAGACAGACTGCTCGGTTAAATTGGTTGAAGTGTGAGTGACCTGTACTTCCTTATTTCGATAAGGGTTGATGCGTTTGAGCCGGTTTAATTGAGGTGGTTTGCCACATTATGTATCTATTATATTAATATATAATAGTGTTAAAAGAGACACCACGTTCCGAGAGGGCGAACAAATTCCCACATTAATCTAATTCTAAAAAAGAGAAGAATATGGACCATCAAATTTTATGAAGATCTAATGGCCTAAATTAATTCAAAGAGTATTTATCAAATAAAAAATTAGCAGAATATACACTGTCGGATCTAATGAAGATATAATGGCCAAGATTAATCCAAGAGTATATATCAAATAAAAATCACCGCTGTAGCACTTCACCTGGTATCATATAAAAAATAGAAAAATATACACCATTAGATTTTATAAAGATCTAATGGCATAGATGAATCAAAAGTGTATAAAAAGAATATAAATCATTATATTTTAGTAATATCTGATGATCTAGATTAATCCAATACGCACATATTAAATAAAGGTATTATGTTATTACTAATACGAGAAAAGATATACATATATTAAAATATAAAAAATGGAAAGAACATATAAATAATAATAAGATATACAACTCTTTATTTCTTATATCATCCTGGTTCTTTCCAAAGAGAAAACAAGGATGACTAGATATATATCAACAAAATTAGCACACTGATTTCATTTGTCTTTCTGTAAAGAAACTATGTGGAGGTAAACGACGCCACCTTTGACCCATTCTATTAACCAATTTAATAAGAGGTAAAAACAACAAAAAGTTAATGCAGCCTACACAATTGTAACAAACCAATAACGAAAAAGAGGTTAGAGTAACCGATTACATGCACAAGGTTCTAAGACCAAATCCGCTGCCATGTCCACTCCTTCTAGGGCACACACACTATCGTAGGTGAGGCTCTGCCCAACACCATTCTGCACAGCCGCCCCCGATGCTCCGCACGGCTATTGTGGCTCCGAATGTGCCATCCACCGAGCGGTGGTCGCGCCGCCAATGCCTACACCCCGACTATCACCTTGTCACCCCCTTCGGTCATGGCTATGCCGCTGGCACGGGTTATACCCCGACCATGACGGTGCAATCCACACTACCTGGGCACCATGTCGGCCGAGCTGCTAGCCAGCCCACCACCTACACACAAGCACCGGGGAAAAGATACAGACATGACGAGAGAAATGGGATAAGATACGGGAACATGAGAGGAGCAGAGAAGATATGGTATAGAGGGAAAGGTGGATGTGGATGGGGTCCACGCCAAAATTAAATAAATTTCACACCTCTATATGCCCATTGATTTGGTATAGGCTCATAGGATGAGCACAAAGAGTGAGTAGGTTTAAGACAATATGACAGTAGGCATGTATGAGGCTATAGCATCTGAAGAGTATACCATAAATAAAAGAGATAAACATTTTATATTTCAAACCACTCAGTACATCTTTCTCTAAAGATCTGAGCCATACTTATCATGCACAATAACTAAAAGCCCACGTCACCAGCCAAACAATTTTATAAAAATATACTCTTGTATAAAATATAAATTTCGTATGAATTTCACAAACAAGATTTAATTTTAGATATTTTTCTTCTGAATTTAAATATATTACTGGTGAAAAAAACATAGACAACGTACATATTTATTTGGGTTCTTTGGAAAAACAAATACATTATTAAAAATTGTTTCTATGTACTTTTTTAAGTAATAGAAAAATCAAAATTGTAAGAAAAACTAGGTATCCGTATGCAAATTGCATGGGCCACCTTGCTAGTTGCTACGGTGAATTGACTTTTGATTCGTCAAAAGTTAATGATAGATGAGTCTTCTGCTTCACGTCGGTGTGATCCACCGCGTCCAACACCAAGCGAAATTTGATCGCCTCTACGGTGATCGGGCGGGCGGGCGGAGTATAAAAGATGATCTCGATCAAGCGATGGGGGCGGCGCCAGCGGTGATGGGGACGCTGTGGAGCACGACGGTCTCGACGGTGAGCCCCGGGCCGAAGCCGAAGAGGACTCCCCAGTTAAAGCCCTCGCCGGTGGTGGCGTTGCCGTCCTCGGCGGAGCGCTTGCGCATCTCGTCGAGGATGAAGAGCACGCAGGCGCTGGACATGTTGCCGTACTCGGAGAGGACGTGCCTGGTGGCGCGCATCCTCTCCTTGTCCAGCTTCACCTTGGCCTCCACCTGGTCTAGGATGGCCGGCCCGCCGGGGTGCGCCACCCAGAAGATGGAGTTCCAGTCGGAGATCCCCAGCGGCTTGAACGCCTCCTCCAGAGCCTTCTCGATGTTCTTGGAGATGAGCCCGGGCACGTCCTTGAGCAGGTGGAACGTGAGCCCGACCTCACGGAGGTGCCCGTCAATGGCGCCCTCCGAGTCCGGCAGGATGGTCTGGGAGGCGGATACCAACTGGAACAGCGGCCGCTCGATGCGCTCGTCGGGGTCAGCGCCGACGATCACCGCCGCCGCGCCGTCGCCGAACAGCGCCTGCCCGACGAGGGAGTCGAGGTGGGACTCAGACGGGCCCCGGAACGTGACGGCGGTGATCTCGGAGCAGACCACCAGGACGCGCGCGCCGCGGTTGTTCTCGGCGAGGTCCTTGGCGACGCGGAGCACCGTGCCGCCGGCGAAGCAACCCTGCTGGTACATCATTAGGCGTTTGACGGATGGGCGGAGGCCGAGCATCTTGGTGAGCTGGTAGTCGGCGCCAGGCATGTCAACGCCGGAGGTGGTGCAGAAGACGAGGTGGGTGATCTTAGACTTTGGCTGGCCCCACTCCTTGATGGCCTTCTGCGCTGCCGCCTTGCCGAGCTTGGGGACCTCCACCACCACGATGTCTTGCCGCGCGTCCAGTGACGGCGCCATGTATGCGCACATGTTGGGGTTCTCCTTGAGGAACTCCTCTGTCAGGTGCATGTAACGCTTCCGAATCATCGACTTGTCGCCTGTTACGTCGTTGCAGGGAAAATTCATTAGAAACCAGACGTCAGCTACTACACAACAACTCCTTTTTTTTGCCCTCCCATGCATATATGGGTTGTGTGTGTCCCTGGTGAGTGTGGTGACGCTCTTGTCACTGCACACAGAATCCTGGAGCACGAGGCTTTTATGGTGCAGAAGTCCGGGCTTGTTGTGTGTTTGTGTGCAGGAGTCTAGCTAGCCCTTTGTACCGGCTGTTATCTCCAGAAACTTTACCCAGTGTTCATTGTAAAAAAAAATGGCTTGACATCCTAAATAAAAACCCCAGCTCTTTTCTACATGAAAGATGTGCTTTTATTTGCACCATCAGAGGAGAATTTTCGTGGCGGCGGTGATCATGATGATTCACAAACACACACCAGGTCACCGCGATGCATTATGTTAGGAAAGAAATAATAAAAGCAAGGAAGGAATCGGAGCAGGATCGGAGAGGCATAGGTATGGTACTCACACATGCGCTTGAACTTCTCCTTGAGGTCGGTGAGGTGCTCGCTGTTGGTGACCCTGAAGTAGGGCCTCCACCTGGTCTAGAATGGCCGGCCCACCGGGGTGCGCCACCCAGAATATGGAGTTCCAGTCGGAGATCCCCAGCGGCTTGAATGCCTCCTCAAGCGCCTTCTCGATGTTCTTAGAGATGAGCCCGGGCACGTCCTTGAGCAGGTGGAACGTGAGCCCGACCTCGCGGAGGTGCCCGTCAATGGCGCCCTCCGAGTCCGGCAGGATGGTCTGGGAGGCGGACACCATCTGAGTCCGGCAAGATGGTCTGGGAGGCGGACACCAGCTGGAACAGCGGCCGCTCGACGCACTCGTCGGGGTCGGCGCCGACAATCACCGCCGCCGCGCCGTCGCCGAACAACGCCTGCCCGACGAGGGAGTCGAGGTGGGACTCGGAGGGGCCCCGGAACGTGACGGCGGTGATCTCGGAGCAGACCACCAGGACCCGCGCGCCGCGATTGTTCTCGGCGAGGTCCTTGGCGACACGGAGCACCGTGCCGCCGGCGAAGCAGCCCTGCTGGTACATCATTAGGCGTTTGACGGAGGGGCGGAGGCCAAGCATCTTGGTGAGCTGGTAGTCGGCGCCGGGCATGTCGACGCCGGAGGTGGTGCAGAAGACGAGGTGGGTGATCTTGGACTTTGGCTGGCCCCACTCCTTGATGGCCTTCTGCGCCGCCGCCTTGCCGAGCTTGGGGACCTCCACCACCACGATGTCTTGCCGCGCGTCCAGTGACGGCGCCATGTATGCGCACATGTTGGGGTTCTCCTTGAGGAACTCCTCTGTCAGGTGCATGTAACGCTTCCGAATCATCGACTTGTCGCCTGTTACGTCGTTGCAGGGAAAATTCATTAGAAACCAGACGTCAGCTACTACACAACAACTCCTTTTTTTTGCCCTCCCATGCATATATGGGTTGTGTGTGTCCCTGGTGAGTGTGGTGACGCTCTTGTCACTGCACACAGAATCCTGGAGCACGAGGCTTTTATGGTGCAGAAGTCCGGGCTTGTTGTGTGTTTGTGTGCAGGAGTCTAGCTAGCCCTTTGTACCGGCTGTTATCTCCAGAAACTTTACCCAGTGTTCATTGTAAAAAAAAATGGCTTGACATCCTAAATAAAAACCCCAGCTCTTTTCTACATGAAAGATGTGCTTTTATTTGCACCATCAGAGGAGAATTTTCGTGGCGGCGGTGATCATGATGATTCACAAACACACACCAGGTCACCGCGATGCATTATGTTAGGAAAGAAATAATAAAAGCAAGGAAGGAATCGGAGCAGGATCGGAGAGGCATAGGTATGGTACTCACACATGCGCTTGAACTTCTCCTTGAGGTCGGTGAGGTGCTCGCTGTTGGTGACCCTGAAGTAGTAGTCCGGGTAGTCGGCCTGGTGCACGCAGTTGGCCGGCGTCGCCGTCCCGATCGCCAGCACGGTGGCCGGCCCCGACGCCCTCTGCGCCTTCCTCACCTCCTCCACGCTCATCGTCGCGCCGCCGGCTGCCATCGTCGATCTCTCCCTCTCTACGACTCTAGCTAGCTCGCGTTGTCCCAGAGGCAGCTAGCAGCTACGGCTGCGTTATAACAGATGGCAGCGGTCGCCGGAGCTGCTGCTAGAGTCAGCTGCGAGCGAGAGGCCGGGAATGGCGGGCAGGTTGCTTGAGATGGCTGGGAGCTGGAGAGCGAGAGAGCTGTGATGGCAAACGGGGCACCCGGGATGGTTTTATAGGGCCGGGGGGCTCGGGGTTAGTTGGGTCCCGTGGCCACGATGCCACTACGCACCGTATGTACGTGGCTCTACTCCTGTAGCAGGCACTACCGTGGACTCGCTAGCTAGCTCGTGTATGTACAGCGGACGACCGGTCAGCCACGTGCCCACGTGGGGATTAAAACTGGCCCTATCGAGATATGGCCAGCCGGGCCGGGCGGGCACGGTTGGATGCATGATTCGATTGTTTCCGATCCCTTGTCTTTTTTCTATATAAATTATTACTAGTAAAGGCACATGTGCGCACGCATATGTATAAAATAAAATAAATCAAATATAATATAACATATAAAATATATAGTTGCAATACAGACCAGCCGTGCGAAACGCCTTTAAAAATACTTTATATTCGCTCTCTCATGTATAGAGAGCTTTATGTATTCTCAAACGGGCTTGCTAGCGCCCAGACGTCCGACGGGGGTAAAAAAATCGGACGGTACTGTAGCAGAAAAAAATTCCGCCGCAACATGGGTATGATATTGCATGCAACATGTAAAATTTTTTGCAACATACAAAAATATTATATGCAACATCATAGAACAATATCTGAAACAAAGAAAGCCACCGGTTGCAACATTGGGGACTCCTACAGAAACGGACGCCATCGGATATCATCCAGTTGCTACGGGAGTTGAGTAAAAATTCCCACCGCAACATCATAGCATGTTTCATGAAACATGTCATTCATATAAAACATCCAATCGAATTTCATACGAAACATCCAATCAAACTTCGTTCAACATCAAGACAAGGCTATTGCAACATTAAAATTATACAACTGCAACATTAAAAAAATCATTGCAACCAATGCAACATCTGAGATCTATTTTTGCAATATTCACATCAAACAGTTGCAACATTCTTCTGAA
>OAMR01000513.1:733127-808154 GCA_900205405.1 Echinochloa crus-galli
GTAAAATTCCCACCGCAACATGTATGTAATGTTGCATGCAACATGTGAACTTTTTGCAACATTTAAAAATAACATATGCAACATTATAAAATAATATCTGCAACATGAAAAGGCATCGGTTGCAACATCAGAGCACGTGCACAAACGCACGCCATCGGATATCATCTAGTTGCTACGGGAGTTGAGTAAAAATTCCCACCGCAACATCAGAGCATGTTTCATGAATATCTTATCAGCGCCTTGTAAGGGCTGCGTTATCTTTTTTTTTTACTTTAGATGATTAGTAGTTTTGATTATACTAAATGTAACTAGCAAGGTGCCCCACAAACAACGTGGATAGCTAGCCATTTTATTCAATAATATTTTCTATTTTCCCCAATTTTTTTAAATATTTTTTTTATTTTTTTTGCAATATAGGTTTTCCATTTTTTGTAATTCTATATTTTGTTTTAACAATATAATTGGTTGAGGTGCTAATTAAATTAAAGGTTATTTATTAGCTGAGAAATAATGATACAAAATAGTCAGCTGTGATCAAAAGCATCCCACCTCTACCTCTCCTATTTGCGATGTTGGTCCAGTAGTAATGAACAGAAAAAATATCCGACCGCAACATGAGTGAGTCGCTGGGGTGGGCGTCCGATGTGTCGGACGCCTGTTCCCAAGCATTACCGATTCTCAAAACTCCATAGTTGGCATTTATTTATATGAAGCAAAACTGTCCGGTTTATTGTCTATTAGTAATACGGGATAACTGTGTATAGACGTGGGTACAAATGTGGGTATATTTAGGTGGGTCCTTTTTGGTGAAAAAAGTTAAGCGAAAAAACAACTAAAAGTGCCCAGAACATGCAAAAATTAGTTTTTCCCTGCCACCAAAGCCCGACAGGTGGGTCCTCTGTGAGAGGGTGGGGGTGGGTTTTTTTTGGTAGAAAACGTTTTCAATTCTCTAGGGTATAGATAATTTTCTTCTTTCCCGCCAATCAATGACTTATTCTTATTTCAAATAAATTTATGGATTCGTGGGATCCGGAAGGACACAGTTGGGGAGACTTTCCTTCCTGTACGTGCTCATATCTTTTATTTTTTATTCCAAACAAAGCTCATGCGGGTATATATTTGCGTAGTACTACGTCTACCCGTATCGTGTCATCATTTATTTATTGGCTAATTAACCAAGACTGGACGAATCAAGAGCTGTGCACGCGCCGCCCCAAAGCGAGGATGCATATATGTTCTTTGGGTACGGTTCCGAAAGTAGGCGAGCTTCAGACTTGATCGATTCAGTTTTAATTCAGTACATGTACAATTCAATAATGTGGCTGTATGTATATGTATTATGGTTTAACTGTGCCTTCGAAAAACGCTACCGGCCGGCCTCTCCCATCCATGTAACCCACCTACCTATATGGTCTTTCAAAGCTCTAGTTACTTTTGCATCAGGAGAGTCGCCATCGTCTTCGTATGTTTCTTCCATGGTTTTTCAATTCTAACAGACCGGACCACACGGTCAGTGCAGAAACGGCACGGAAGCAACACACAAGGAGCTCAATTGTCAGCCGGTCAACTCACGTGGGTTCGTTTTCTTCAACGAGAGTTATCCATATTACCAAAACGTGTGGCTGTTTTTTTTTCTCTTATCCGGTGAAAGTTTGTTTCCATTCATTACGAGTCTGTCTGTTAAACTGTTATACTCCCCGCGAGACATCAAAGTCTAACGGCACACGTATATTCTCGCTAGCCAATCATTCATTGGGTGATGGGTTGGTGCAGGTTGTTTCTTTTTTGTTCGAACAAAGACTTGAAAGGTTGATTTTTCCTCCCGTCAAAATAACGTGTTTTCCTCTTGATCAATTATGGTTCCTTTGGAACTTCTATTTCAATTCTTTCTTTTAGGAAACATTGCACGGATGTTCCCCGTCCGAGCAGAGGCAAATTGCCTACTCGTAAGAAAAATAGCGTCTTTAATTTCCACAATAAATATAGAAAAAATAAAGCACCAACTAAGAAGGCAGGTTACACCACAAGTAAATAACCTAACCAATAGTTCCAATTCAAAAAATTATGTGCACAGTTAGATTATTTTGGATGGTACGAATTTATCATAGACATGCTCGAGTGAAAAAACAATGGTCAAAATATATATAAGAAACATCATCATCGTTTTGCATGTAAATAATCGACAATATATTTGTGAGGTGAACATGTACACACACCTTGAGACTTGGATCAAAAAAAGCTAGTTCCTTCTGCACAAACTGAGCCACATATACAGCTAACTAACTACTCACCTTAAAGTCGACGCATGTGTGAGACAAACCGGGCACTTGTCACCTGATTCGTCACTTAATTAGCCGCAAATCAAAATCTTCAGTTTGCTAACAAAGCCATTTTCTTGGTCTTGGCGAGCGCTGATTTCTAGTCTAGTGCTAAACGTTGATTTTGATACCGAACCCACGTGCTACGACAGTTGCGTCCAAGTGGGAAATTTAAAGTCTGCTCGTACTATCCACGTTGCCTTTTACTTGAGGTCCTAGAATTCGCGCGGGTGTTAGAGTTCAACAGTTACTACGTGTTTGAATCTACATGAATTTTGTTATCCGGACTACCACAAGATGATAGTCATTGAAATATGTTTTTTTATAAAATTATAATTATAATTAATTTTACTGTGTGCCTTCGAAATGCTCTAAATAGAAATGTCAAAAACGCTTTGTAGATGTGCCGAAAGGGGATGGAACAGCTAGGGGTGGATGTCGAGCCAGCTCAACTTATTTTGGCTCGGCTCGTTCGAGCTCGTTAGCCAAACGAGCCAGCTCGGCTCGGCTCGTTAAGGAAACGAGCCAAAATTTTGGCTCGGCTCGGCTCATATAGCTCGCGAGCAAGAGTTAAATTTAAAATTACCATAATAATATATATAATATGAATAGTACAGTATTTATATGGTCTTAATACCTCCAAAATCTACTCTATCATACTATAATAATAAAATGTAACTATAACATCATCTAAAACTACATATATATAGTACACATATAAACGAGCCGGCTCAGCTCGTTAAGTAAACGAGCAAAAATTCTGGCTCGGCTCGGCTCATTAAGCTCGCAAGCTGCTGGTCGTTAAACTCGCGAGCTAGAGTTAAATTTAAAATTGCCACAATAATATATATAATATGAAAATTATAGTAATTATATGGTCTTAATACCTCCAAAATCTACTCTATCATACTATAATAATAAAATGTAACTATAACATCATCTAAAACTACGTATATAGTATACGTATATTATTATTAATTAATAATTTATTCATTAGTCTATTAAACCTTCTAGCTCGTTTGGCTCGCGAGTCGGCTCGAACTCGCTCGTTATACTAAGGAGCAAAAACTTTTGCTCGGCTCGTTAGGAATATGCGTTGAGCCTAGCCGAGTTGAGCCGAGCCGGCTACGATCCAAGCAAGCTAACGAGTTTCGAGCATTTTGTCCAGCCCTAGAAACAGCAGAGGGCAGGAAGTGACCTCTGTAGTCGACGCCGGAGTTGAGTTTGACAACGACAGGCCGGCCAGTGATGGACTTGAGGAAGTCTGACGGTGTCTTCACCGCCCCACCACCGTCCATGCCGGAATTGTCCTTGCCACCGGGCGTGGCCGCGATCGGGGGTGCCAGCTGCAGGCGTGGGAAGCCAAGCGCGGCCATTGGCAGGTGGGGATGAGCGGGGGCTGGCGCGACCTTGTGTGTGCGGGGGCCAGGCCAGCGTGCCCCCCCCCCCTGCCGCTGAGTAGCGCGCCCGATCTGGCACTCTGCAAATATCAAAGGCACTCGGCAAAGTTAATTTTTTTAGTATTTTGAATTTTTATAAGTTTTTCTTCACTATACTTTAAGAATAAAATGTCAGTTTAACTAAACTAATCACATTACATGCAGAACTAAAAAAATTAATTTATGTATAATAGCTCAAATTCAATTTATATCATTTTTAGATTTAACATTGAAAAAATAAAAATTATCAAACAGAATAGAAAAATAACTAAAATTTAACATGAAACAATCTAGTATGTTGCCTATACAAAAATTTGACAAGTAAATTCTCGATTCATTCATCACTTTGATTCCAAATCTTAACGAGGACTTTTCAACCCTCTTAAACTTCTTGAGAGATTCTTCGTTTCCTAAGCAATGTATGTGACAACTTATCCAAAACATTATCAATTTTTTACCACAGACTCTATATATGATATAATGATGTCATGACAAATCTCATGATTTTGACTTAATTTGCTTTTTATAGAATTTGAAAACAATTCAACCACATGTTTGTGGTCATGTTTCTTGAACAAGATGTTTGAAATTTCGTTTCAACCTGGATAAGGCCTTGCATTAGCCTAAATAACATGAATATCATTTTTCATTCATTGTTTTCCATTATTCGAAACACTTCGAGTTCAAATTCATCAAATCCTAAAATAATACTTTTAATGAATAAATTAATTAAATGTAGCAACCGGATCAAGAAATATACCAAATTTTAATATAAAGTGACATGTATAGTATGTGGAGAAAACAAAAAGTTTGGAGGGTAGAATTAAAAAAAACTTACTTTCGCGAGTGCCAAAGAAAAACAATCGGCAAACATAACATTTGCCGAGTGTCGTCCATAAAGTACTCGACAAACATAGCCTTTGTCAACTGCCGCCGTCCTGGCACTCGACAAAGTCTCAGGCTAGCCAAAGTCTGTGGCCACTCAAATTTTGTAAGCTCAAATTTCAATTTTGTGAGTTTTCAAATTTCATATTTTAAAATTTTATGAGTTTAAATTTCAAATTTTAAAGTATGTGTGTTTAAATTTAAAATTTTCAAAGTATGTAAGTTTAAAATTTAAATATTTAAAGTATGTGAGTTTAAATTTTAAATTTTCAAAGTATCGAGAGTAAGAAAAGTCAGGAATAAAAAGATATATCTGATTTATTGAGTGTCTAGATCTGGACACTCGGCAAACAAGTGACTTTGCCGAGTGTCAATAGGAAGCACTTGGCAAATAAGCACTTTGCCGAGTATCTCCTATTGACACTCTGCAAAGCTGCTGGCAGTGTAAACGGCGGCCAACGGCCCTTGCACGTGTTAGCCACATGCAAAAGGTGGCTTTGCCGAGTGTCTGCAGTTTGACACTCGGCAAAGTGCAGTTGCCGAGTGTCATCTTTTTGCCGACCGTCATCCACTTGACACTCGGCAAACCCTTAGACACTCGAAACAATGGATTTTTCTGTAGTGAATCCAAATAGACATGTTCCGCTATATTGATTAGCTAAGTTGCAGTTAGTTCACATTTCGGTCTTTATTTTGATTCCTGGTACTCGACAAATTTGAGCCAGCAGTTTTTGCGTCCGTCATTATTCGTACCCACTTAGCATGGCCCGCTTGGAGGAAGTGGATTTTTTTGTTTGTTGAGAAAGTAGGAGGAATATTGCTCTGAGTTTATAGAATTCAGCTCAAAAATTGCACTTTAAACATAATGATCTAACCTCTAAGCACGTGCACCTCGTAAACTTGCACTTCAGACAAATAGTTGTTGCAATGATACGTATCTGGGGCATGTAATATTTGCTCAAGCTGGTGAAAGTATAGTGATAGATAGCAGCCGCTCCGACGAAGTTACAGACAAGCACCTACATTGATGGAAAAAAGCATCAGGCCGCCATTGCTGACGCGCACACGGCACGGATCGGAGCTCGAGTTCACGGATCCATTGCCACAATTTGGTCACCGTAGCCACGACCTGAAAATATAGTCAGGCCACGCGCGCCGTGCATGATGCAGAAACAATGGGCGCGAGAAGACATTTCCGGCCGTACTCCCTCTCCAGCCGTCGTCGTGCATGGTCGCAAGTCCAACGAGCGTGCGGGAAAGCGATGCCCACGCAAAGAGTCATAGTCCTCACAACGCGCTACTGCTCTCTGATCACCTTTGTTTGAACAAGAACACGACTTTTTCTTTGTTTTTTACTTTGTTGCTTTTCGACTGAGTGGCAAACTTGGTCAACATTTCCCAATAGGTATTTATGATAGTGCTCGACTTTCTTTTTGTCTTCTTTAGAATTTTCTCAGGTGGTAAAACACTAAGTAGTATTTTCCTCGTTGAGATGTTTTTCAAGAGCTGTTCATGAAGTGCCCAGCGTTTCTTGGGGTCAAATACAGATCAGACAACGGGTCAAATATAAGTTTTCCATTTTTTGTAATTCTAGATTTTGTTTTAACAATATAATTGGTTGAGGTGCTAATTAAATTAAAGATTATTTATTAGCTAAGAAATAATGATACAAAATAGTCAGCTGTGATCAAAAGCATCCCACCTCTACCTCTCCTATTTGCGATGTTGGTCCAGTAGTGAAGTAGCCCATTCGTGGATCTTAGGCTTTTTGTTTAGTTTCAAAAAGTAACTCCCAAATTCACTATGCAAAAAGAAGATTTCTGTCACATCAAAAAGTTATAATATGCATGGAGTACTAAATGTAGATGAAATCAAAAACTAATTGCATAGTTTTGTTGTACTCTGCGAGACGAACATTTTGAGCCTAATTCATCAATTTTTGGACAATTTTTCGCAATACAAACGAAATGCTACAGTGCCACAATGATTACGAAGAGACCCCAAACTACCAAATTTGGAAACTGAACAAGGCCTAGTGAATTGGCACAACCAAATATAGTCCAACTGAAGATATCCAATCATAACATTTTATAGACATATTTTTCTCCTGTGATACTCTCTCCTACAAAATTATTTATGTGACAGTCCCACATAGGGATGAGAGTAAACACAACGCATCACAAAAGGATTTGTTCCTCGTGTTTGTATGCTCCCTTTATCTTCTTCCTTATGTCGGGATGATTTTAGACCTAGATGACCCGTTTTAACTGTTTATTAGCATCTTCAAGAGACTAGCTAAATCATTTTCTAAAGTTAAATTTAGATATTGGTAAAGAAAAACGTTTCCAACAGACTCTGTAAATGACTCTCCAAATTTAGTCGCTTTACATCTCACCTCATTCGCTAGCTATTTTTAGCTAGCCTACCTCACTAGCCATCTTTACAGAATCTGTTGGATTACCCTATTGAATTAGATGTTTTTCTATTTTTACAAAGGGACTATAATCTTCATATTTAATTAACACGAGTCTCTTAGCATCTCCAAGAGCTTCTTCAAATCATACTAGCCAAATTCACATTTAGCTAGTCATTTAGCTAACTATTTAGCTTTTCTAACAATGGGAAAACCAACAGATTAGCTAAAATTTTTCTCTCCATCTCCTCCCTCCTCTCTCCTCTCCTCTCTCCTACTCTGTGACACGTGGGCCCCACAAAATTACTCTCCTCCTGCTGCTGCTCCCCATCCACGCCGGCAGACCTCCGCCTCCGCTTCCCACCTCACGCTAGCGCCGCCCCTCGCCTCCCCTGTCCTCACCTCCTCCGCCGCCGAGCATCCCCGCCGCCGAGCGCCTCCCTGCGGCCGCTCACAGCTTCCCCGCCTTGAATCTCCACCGCCGAGCGCCGCCGCGCGGCCGCGCGCATCCCCGCCGCCGAGCGCCTTCGCGCCGACGTCGTCCATGTCGAGGAGCGCCTCCCCGCCGCTTCTTGCTCAGTTGCGCGGCCTCCCCGCTGCCACAGCCGCCGCCGCCGCCGGGTTGCTGGGGCCTCCGGGCTCGCGCTGGCGGTGACCATGACGGGGCTCGCGCTCGCCGCGCCGCTCCTCGTGCTCTTCAGGCCGGTGCTCGTGCGAGGCGGGGAGGGAGAGGGCGTGGGCGAAGCGGGAAGGAGGGAGAGGGCGCGGGCGAGTCAGATGGCGAGCGCGCGGGACTCGGCAATGATACCGAGCGCTGGGGGCAAATAGCGAGGCTGTAAAAATAGAGAGCGGGTTTGCTAGTCTGTTGGATGTTTTTTTTCTTCTCTTCTCTCCTTTTGTAGCTAGCCAAGGAAATATAGAAGAGCTCTTGGTTCTTGGAGATGCTCTTAGCTAGGGTTATTTAGAGAGTCTGTTGGAGTTGCTCTAGCCATATTTAGAGCCAATTGGTTGCTGCATGAAGAGGTAAGATGATTTGTCTTTTTGAATACTATAATGACCTGTTTTTTTAGGACGGAGTAAGATAATCAGAATATACACATGACGGAGTAAGATAATTAGAATATTACACATGATACACACAGCTTGGCAGCTTGCTACTGCCTTCATAAAAGAACAAAATTTGGAGAACAAAATGGGGCTATCTATCTCTCCCCATCTGCAAGTAAAAATGGACTAGAAGTCAATATAACTCCATGGTTGCCAGAACAAACCAGGAAAAATAACGAGTCCCGGACTGCAGAGGTCTGAACACATGCCATGAGTGACTCATGCTAATTCTATGTTAGCTATGCGTACTCTATTTGCATACTTGTCTAGTAAAAAGAGAATCAAGAAACAGAGTGGAACCAAAAGAAAAAAGAACCCAGAGCTAACAAGAGAGGAAAGAGGAGACCCAGGTGCCAAATAACAACTTTCGTTGGCCCGGCGCGCATGCCAAACACGGCGTGAGCTTGTATATGCTAGAGCGTTAGCACGCCATACTGACTTTTTTTACAGCAAACGAAGTTGCATCAGGAAGTGGTCCAAAAATGCAATTGGTCGTTGCGGTAGTTGCGATGTTGGGTTGGGCCGAGCTGGTTTAGTAGGCTGGCGGGGTTGGCTGGGCCGGAGTTCAGGTGTTAGTGGGCTAGGCGGGTTAGAGAGTTAGTGGGCTGGGTTAGTAGGTTCAGGTCCGTTGGGCTGCAGATTTGTTATTTTTCAGGCCGGGTTAGGATAGTTAGCTGGGCTGGTTTAGATAGGGTAGGTTAGCTTAGCTTTAGTTTATATTTGAATATGACAATTCAAATATAAACTCACACAATTAAAAACCAAATATATTTCAAAGAACTTCAAATCACACTAGCATTATTTATCCTTAATTTAAAAACACATAATTCATTCTAGTTATATAAATATTTGTTTTATGGGTTTGTATGATTGTTTCAATTGTATTATTCTTTTGTCTCAAATGTATTATGTTGATAAAAAATTAATATAATTATAGCCAACAGGGACTAGTTTTTAAGGTGTTGCAAGAAATCTAATGGTACCATTGAAATTTAATTTTCGTGCTCAGTTAAGGCTTATAGGTTTGTTCTGCATGCATGCACCTGGTGGATGGTAATATAAATCGGCTAAAAACTGATTCATTGGGCCCAAACATCAGTTTGCTGTATCTTGCGTGGCCGGCCCTAGTTGTTGAACGGTTTGCCAAACGTCCTCGGAAAGATAGATTGGCCATGGAACTGTGATGGGTTTAGGCCTCATGCTGTGCTACAGTCCCTCCAATAGGCAATCCAGCAGGTTTTGAACCATAATGCTTACACAAACTAAGGAACCAGAAACATAATTTTGACAAACAATATAGTTCAAACTTCAATGGTCCCACCATTTTCTGGTGCTCGAACAGCGTATCTGGATTTTTCTTAAAGTAAAAAAGAACAGCATATCTAGACTGTGCAATACTAGCTAGCATTGTGGACCGCATTAAAGACGCCCCCTCTCTTTCTCAAAACACTGATATCTACGGCCATACCATACATTCGATAAACCAGCGTGTACACATATCTCACTCGTGTCTCTCACTCGACTTTATAATAATTATTATTATTAAAGATTCATACCGATACGACTGCGCTGTCTGTACAAGCTAGCAATAATCCCGGATTAGGCAGAGTTTCATTGGACAGCAAAGAAGACAACGCATGCGTGTGGACCACTAATTACGTGCTCCCTCCGTTCACGTACATTTTTATATAAAAAAAAACCATCAAAGTTCGACCACTTATATGTAGGGGTGGTAAAGGGCCCTCATTTTTGTACTAAAAATTTTAAGGATCGGGCCGGATTAGGGCCGGATCAAAATAACACTAGTTTTTGAACTAAATTTTGCTAGGACCAAGTATGATTGTGAAGGAACAAACGGGGCATGATCCGTTACCACCCCTACTTATATGTCTCAATAGATCGAATTATTAATATGATGAAAACATAAAGTATCACGAGATGAAATAATTAATTCTTTAGCGACAATGTAATCAAATTGTCAGCATCAATTTGCAGTTCTGTCAAACACACTACTGCATCTTGATCTCGCCTAATCCAGATCCTCATCAACGTACATGGTTGTCTGGTACAACGGTGAGCGCGTCTTTATTTGTACGCGTGAGAAGAGTTGCAAGACCTGAGCCAAGGATGTTCTTCAAACGCAGGGGCACGTCGTCGGCTCATCGAAACGTTTTACTTTCAGCATCTCTCAGTTGGCCTCCCAATTTCAAATGTTAGGTTTGGAGACCGTGGGATGAAGTTTGTTAGTTCGTTACACGACCTGCCGATCGAGCTATGAACGAACCAACATCCTAGCTTCGGCACGCATTGAATCGATCGATCGATCTCCATGCATTAAACCCAAGGCGGAATGGAAACAGCAATGCAACGCATCGCTTGCATACTTAACCTTCGATCCCCCTTGATGGCTACTAATAATAGCGCAGTTTTGTAGTGCCTCACACGCAAACACCACTGAGCCGAGCGACATGCGGCGGCTTAGCGACAGCTCCTGTACGTTGTTGACCCGGCCAGACCCTCTATATAAACCACAGCTCTCGCCACCCCTAAGCCTCGCGCGCTCGATCTCACTCCTCTCGTCTCGGATACATGGATCGTCTCTCCCGCTGCAGTAGAAACCCCGGCATGGCAGCAGCGCTGGTGGTGTCACTTCTCGCGGCAGCGCTGCTGGTCGTGGCCGGGCCGGCGGCGGCGGGGGCACCTCCGTTCTCGTGCGGCCCGTCGTCGCCGTCCAAGGCGCTCCCGTTCTGCAACACGAAGCTGCCGGCGGCGCAGCGGGCGGCGGACCTGGTGTCGCGGATGACGCCCGCGGAGAGGGCGTCCCAGCTCGGGGACGTGGCGCCGGGCGTGCCGCGGCTGGGGGTCCCCGCGTACAAGTGGTGGAACGAGGCGCTGCACGGGGTGGCCATCTCCGGCAAGGGCATCCACATGGACCAGGGCGTCCGCGCCGCCACCAGCTTCCCGCAGGTGCTGCTCACCGCCGCCTCCTTCAACGGCAACCTCTGGTTCCGCATCGGCCAGGTACGTACGCCGCAATCGACGTGATATATAGTCTTGTCATGTTTAGTTTCAAAAAACAACTCTCAAATTTACTATGCAAAAAGAAGATTCTCCGTCACATCAAAATATCATAACATGTATGAAGTACTAAATACTATAGATGAAACAAAAAACTAATTACACAGTTTTGTTGTACTCCGTGAGACAAACATTTTGAGTCTAATTAATCAATTTTTGAACAATTTTTCGCACATACAAACGAAATGTTACAGTGATGCAATGATTACGAAGAGACGTTATACTCCTAAATTTGCACCACAAATTTGCATGCCATGGATCATCGATCGGCATGGCCGGACGGGCATGACGCGCTCATGATGCGTTTGGTGCGCGTGCCATCATGGGACGTACGTGTTCCGATCACTAGTGTTCGTCATTGGCCGGATCTCTATCTGGCACGGACCGAGCGTTAACTTCAGGAGCTTCATTTTTTTTCCATATATTTTTCGGGATCCGTGATTACAAAATTCAGGTTGCTTTTTTTTTTTGAGATTACAAAATTCAGGTTGCTGTCACATGTCACTAACCACTAATCGGACGCGTGCTATCTACTATACTGTACGTGGAAATGCTTTTAAAAAAAATCAACTCGACCTATATATACATGACTTTTTATTATTAAACTGAATCTTTTTAATAGATACTGATGAGAGCCTTGTTCAAAACGTCATGCTTTGGTAAAAACGATGGGAAGAGAGTACATAGCAATAATAATCTAACTATAAGTTCTATACGTTGTGAATGCTTTAGTTTAAATTGTTTTTACTAAAACTGTAGCTCATTAAGTTCTATCTTATATATCACAAAAGCAAAAGCATACGATTATGTCTTCATAGTTTTTTCACAAGGTCATAGTTTTACTGTATTTAAAAGTATCCTCGAATAGAAAATAGTGGCCAAACTCTAAACCGATTTGTTTACCCAAGCAAAAACTTCGATGTTTCTCTGTTTTTTTCTTCCTCTCTTCAAAATGGGTAAATAATGTCTCATTGTCACTGGTATTATTACTAGTAAGAACCGAGTATATGTAGTGCGGTTACATCATGAACACAACTAAATTAAATCACGCACTAGTTGCCTCCATAAACTCCCTTAACTCTGAAGTAAACTGGCACTAGCTCACAAAAGCCTTTTGACTCGCTAGAAATATAACTATTTGATCTAGTAGAATGAATGGACAGATAGTGGCAAAAAGCAAGTCTAGCATGTTTATTAGATCGGCACTAATGCTTGTGACCTTTGCAAAAGCCACAAGCATGCTATTGCCATCAGCAAGAGTGTCTTGCAAGCATCCATATATGCATGCATATCTGTTCGTTACATATACATAACAAACTCGATCTACAAAAATTTCGTCTGCCACGTGAACTCTCATGATGGGTGGATCGATCGATGACGTACGCCTACACGTGCAGGCCACCGGCAAGGAGGCCCGGGCGTTCTACAACATCGGCCAGGCGGAGGGCCTGACGATGTGGTCCCCCAACGTGAACATCTTCAGGGACCCGCGGTGGGGCCGCGGCCAGGAGACCCCCGGCGAGGACCCCGCCGTCGCCAGCCGCTACGCCGCCGCCTTCGTCCGCGGCATCCAGGGGAGCCCCAGCAACACCAAGTCGGTGCCCTCCGTGCTGCTGACCTCGGCGTGCTGCAAGCACGCCACGGCCTACGACCTCGAGGACTGGAAGGGCGTGTCCCGCTACAGCTTCAAGGCCACCGTGACGGCGCAGGACCTGGCCGACACCTTCAACCCGCCGTTCCGGAGCTGCGTCGTCGACGGCAAGGCCAGCTGCGTCATGTGCGCCTACACCATGGTGAACGGCGTGCCGTCCTGCGCCAACCCGGACCTGCTCACCAAGACCTTCCGCACCAGCTGGGGCCTCGACGGCTACGTCGCCGCCGACTGCGACGCCGTGGCCATCATGAAGGCCTCCCAGTTCTACCGCCCCACGCCGGAGGACACCGTCGCCGCCACCATCAAGGCCGGGCTGGACATCGACTGCGGGCCCTACATCCAGCAGTTCGCCACGGCGGCGATCCAGAAGGGGAAGCTGGCGCAGCAGGACGTGGACAGGGCCGTCAAGAACCTCTTCACCACCCGCATGCGGCTGGGCCACTTCGACGGCGACCCCAAGGGCAACGTGTACGGCAACCTCGGCGCCGCCGACATCTGCACGCAGGAGCACAAGAGCCTGGCGCTCGAGGCCGCGCTGGACGGCATCGTCCTGCTCAAGAACGGCGCCGGCGTGCTCCCGCTCAAGCCCGGCGCCGTCGCCTCCGCCGCCGTCATCGGCCACAACGCCAACGACGTGCTCGCCCTCCTCGGCAACTACTGGGGCCAGCCGTGCACGACCACGACGCCGCTCCAGGGGCTCCAGGGCTACGTCAAGAACGTCAAGTTCCTGGCCGGGTGCAACTCGGCGGCCTGCAACGCCCCCACGACGCAGCAGGCGACCGCGCTGGCGAGCTCGTCGGACACCGTCATCCTCTTCATGGGGCTCAGCCAGAACGAGGAGAGCGAGGGCAAGGACAGGACGAGCCTGCTGCTCCCGGGGAACCAGCAGAACCTCATCACCGCCGTCGCCAACGCGGCGAAACGGCCGGTGATCCTGGTGCTCCTCACCGGCGGCCCCGTGGACATCACGTTCGCGCAGTCCAACGCCAAGATCGGCGCCATCCTGTGGGCCGGATACCCCGGCCAGGCCGGCGGCCTCGCCATCGCCAAGGTGCTGTTCGGCGAGAAGAACCCCAGCGGGAAGCTGCCGGTGACATGGTACCCGGAGGAGTTCACCAAGAACCCCATGACGGACATGCGGATGCGCGCCGCCGGCAGCTACCCCGGCCGGAGCTACCGGTTCTACAACGGCAAGACCGTCTACAAGTTCGGCTTCGGCCTCAGCTACTCCAAGTTCTCGCAGCGGCTGGTCACCGGCCGCAAGAACCCGGCGCACAACACCAGCCTGATCGCCGCCGGCCTGGCAGCGATGACCAGGGACAGGGCGAGCTACCACGTCGACGCCATCGGCGACGAGGTGTGCGAGCAGCTCAAGTTCCCGGCGGTGGTGAAGGTGAAGAACCACGGGCCCTATGACGGGAAGCACACGACGCTCATGTTCCTCCGGTGGCCGAACGCGACCGAGGGCCGGCCGGTGAGGCAGCTGGTCGGGTTCCAAGGCCAGCACCTCAAGGCAGGGGAGAAGGCGAACCTGAGGTTTGAGCTGAGCCCGTGCGAGCACTTCAGCAGGGTGAGGAGGGACGGCAAGAAGGTGATCGACAAAGGGTCGCATTTCCTCAAGGTTGGCAAGCATGAGGTGGAGATTAGTTTCGGGGCATGAGTTATTTATTGTTGGGAAATAAGAATATAGGTTCATCAACACGGTGTAATTCTTCCTAGTGTGATTTCCCACTTCATTTATTATAATTATTAATGACACAGGTAAAGGTACTAGAAAGTTTCAAGAACAAACTAGATATGTTTTCAGGTATAGCGCATTCCATTGCCTTTCCACATAAAAAGTTCAATACTGTAACCCAATTGGAGAAAGAAAATTAGGGTGCCCCTTCAGAAGACAACCAGAAACCTATTACTCCAGTATGTATACTATTACAATTTGGTATAATCCAGTAGAATTCAGCTGTCACAAATCTGTTTCAAGAACGGCAAAAATTTGGTTTATTCCAGCAGAAATCAGCGGTCACAGATGTCTATAAAGAACGGTACGTGTTCATGTGTGTACGCCAACACATCTGGCACTATTTCAGTTGTCATTCATCTCTTAAGACAGGTTGGCGGGTTACAGAAAGGAAAACTGACACATTTACTCCATGTGTGTGTTTTAGTAGCCTACTACATAAAGTGAGAACTACAAACCAATTTGAGTGCTAACTATTTAGTAGTATTCACAAACTGTGTGTATCCTTGGATGGCTCAATATCCTTCTGCAGAATTCATGATGTAGAAGTAGGAGTATATACATGATCTTGGTAGCTGGTTGAGTGGAGCGTTTTTCTATTCATACCATGACAGAGAGTGCATTTTACAAGGTACTGTTTCCTCAAACATCCTTGAAAAGAAGCTGGAATCTCGGTATTCTATCTGGTGGAAGCGGGCAAGGCACAATCAATTTACCTTTCATTGCACCTCTGAATATTGCCTGTCATCAGGAAATTGAAGGGATTAGACAAATCATATACCTAAAAACAATCTCTTCATAAATGAAGAAGCATCTAGAATAAGAAAACTGCAGTTAAATGTAACGGGTACAATCGATGGTTCTGATCGTTAGGGTAACATATCATTAGGGTAGTTATGTTACCATGAATTGATTAGGATAGATAAATCAGTGATAACTTTTGTCAGTCAGAGAGGACCACTACAGAATACATTTTAAAGAAAAAGAGTTGAAGTGGTACTGTATCAAGCACATTTTTTGGAGAGATTGGGCTTAAGAGCAGGGAAGTGATACAGAGAAGCTAACGTACAACAAAAATGCAGGATATTACAACAGTCAAGCAGAAGAGAACAGGTTTGAAATCATGGCTCAGTTGAACAGAAGGAAACAAGGTCCAAGTCTAACATTGCTTTCGAAAGAAGAAATTGCCCCATCATTGTGATTTTTTATTAATTCTGGCGCAAAAAAAATTCTTGGGAACAAGTACGTTGTTCCCTATTTTTCTATATAAACTGTAGTGTGTTTTGAACCCCGGAATAAACGAGTAAAGCAACTGACAGAATTAATTCTGGCACAAAAAAATTCTTGGGAACAAGTACGTTGTTCCCTATTTTTCTATATAAACTGTAGTGTGTTTTGAACCCTGGAATAAACAAATAAAGCAACTGACAGAAATGTTCTTTGATACACTGGGCATCTCCATACAGGTGTTACAGGGGATATCCTAAAGCAGGGACACCCAGGTGATCAAAACAGTGGCATCACAAATCAAACCAATCCACAAGAACAACAAAACAAAGAATTGAGTGAAATGCGTGGGCAGTCCTTAGACTTGTCATGGAGTGTCATCCAAATCCATGAACTTGGAAACTGTAGATGAAGGGTGCATAAAACTTGGTAAAATGTGTTATCTCCCAAAATACCCATATGATTTTGATTGTCAATATAAGATATCCATATTGACATGCCATGTCAGCAATTTGCATTTTTGGCACTTCGGACCTAAATTAGACATTTAATAAGTTTGACCCGATTCTGGATTTTCTCAGTTCGTGGACCTGGATTTCATTTATGCATTTCACTCTAAATAATTGCTGCCACTGGAGGGAATGAGTGTCTTTATTTTGCTCGACCTAATATTCTCGGTTTTCTAGCTACTATATGTTTCGAAATGACCATTCTAACAAACCAATGAATTCTGTACAATTGATGTGCGCATGTTAGAACAGGTTCAGAAGTCTGGAGCATAACTCAAATTGACCTATCATAGAATTGATCACCAGAAAAAAGGAGTAGAAATTATGAAAACAAATATCCGGAGACTATAGGCATGATTTATTCCCATTAGCAACTAGAGCATGAAACAGTGCTCTAAAACCATAGTCCCTTGAAATTGCTATTAGGTTCGATGTTCAGTTTCATCTGTTGAGCACATTAAGCATATCCTGAAGCATGTAGAGTAATACAAAAACTAAACTATTTAGAACAAATGCTATATCAGAACAGAAAGATTGTTTAATTAAACTATTCTTGGAGTTTTATTTTTAAATCTTCCTTATCTTTAAACGCACTCCTATAATCATGGAGTAAATTGATATAAAGTAATCTAAAATTTTTTGTTGATTCAACTACAAAATCAGGACATATATACAATCAACAATTACCCCAGTTGGCCAGTTCTCCTTTTTGTGTACAAATTTTGCAAAGGAAGATGTGGTAGTCAGATAACTTAAGAAGCTAATATAAAATGCACAGTGGAGTATTCATGGTTCACTCACCTCAACTACATCGATGAAGTCTTGCTTGCTACTGAAAGAGCCTATCCATTTTGTGTGATCTGGTGTCCTGTATGCATAAGTTATAATAAGCTTGTCATATTCCTGTTGCATCTAAAGTATGGTGCAGAATAAAGCTAGAGACACAGCAAGAGAAAATTATCTTTGCTAGTTGATATATTGAGATGTAATAGAATAAATTTAACCTTGTGAAATTATATTAAATAAGGAAGAACAGAATTTCCAACAACTCAGTGGTCCGTAGTTTTGAAGTCCTATAAGGCATTTACATGTCAGGATACATATCTCTGTTAATAACTATATGAAAAGAGGGTACAAACATTTGCAAACGATTCAATAGTCATTATTCTAACTTCCTCAGGCATCATTAGGTTGCCATTTCAGATAATGCAGATGCACAAATTCTTCTCATAAACAGTACCAATAAACTAATTATTTGTTTTTAAAAATTAATTCTTTAATATTCACGCCATACCTTCCACAGTGTAATTCTTTACTATTGATCCTATTCCTTCTTAGCTATTCCAAATCCTATACCTTAGATATCAGTTTTCAAGAGTTTACCAATTCAAATTCAGCAAGCAAAAAGGTTTATGCGTTACGTGAAAAATGGAGGAGCCTACCCTGAATCCATCTTCATGTGATGAGCATTGAAGAAGAAAATGGTTGCTGGAACCAAAGTAATATCAAAATAGTCAATGTAAACTTGAATCTCCTCAGAATCCATGTCAACCAATGCTACCGCAGCAAACTTGGATATGTCCCAAGAAGATTTAACCAGCTGTTAAAACAGGATGAATGAGAAAATACATATAACCAGACATACAGAAGCCATAAAATTAACATATGGGAATTATGTGAATAAAAAGGCTCCTTCACAACATGTGCACATACTATATTACCGAAGAAATGAGACCAAATGTGTTGGGAGTTATACCGGATGACTAAAGTAGTATGAGCGCAGTGGCTACAGAAGAAATGAGACCAAATGTGTTGGGAATTACAGTGGCTACACTTTTTTCAGGCTGTAATGTGTTTCAGATTTAATACTAGCTGCTAATTTAGAATACAGGTCACTGTCTATGGTCAAAATGATGGATTTGCACGGTTCATACATACAGTTAAACAAAGGCGCAATTTGGGACAGTTTGTAGATAACAAAGGATCTGCATACCAAATTAATAGTCCTTTTTTGACACCTAGAGAGCGCGATCAGTGGCTAACTCATAGGAAAACGTAGTCCTTGCTTGTGTGTTTATGTGCTCAGCACATTATACACTTTCCTCAGCATTTCATCCCCCCGTGATTTTCTAGTTTAACTACTAACAGATCCATGAAGCAGAGCGGACCCAATGCGGCCTACACAGATCCGCTTTGATTAACGCACCAATTCCACTATTGAGAAATCCAATAGTACCCCCATCCTCGCAAACAGCAGCTATTCAACTCAAAATCGCCGCGCGGAATCAGCCTCTAGCTACGTCGGCGAAAGGGGAAGGAGGGCACGAGGCTCGTGCGAGCGGAGGAAGAGGCCCGGGGGCCGCTCAGCTCAATAGCCCTCATCGAGGGGCTGCAGAGGGGGGCGTGGGGCGGGGAGGTACTCACGATGTCGTCTAGGTGGAGGCAGGAAGCGTCGGCGGCGCGGATGGACGAGGACCTTGTCGAGGGTGTCGCGGATGGCGGCGTCCACCTCCCGCTTCAGCCGCAGCGTCGGCAACAACGCTGACCCCATATTTTCCCCGGTCGCCGGCCGCCTTGTGGAGCCGCGAGCCGAGGATTCACCTCACCGCGCACCTCACCTCACCGCGTGCGGAAGCGAATCGAGGAACTCGGACAGGTTTCTTTTTTTCTTTTGACACGGAACTCGGACAGGTTTCAGTGCGCCCTGATTGGGGAACCAGAGATCGTCGGTTCATTCATTCATTTTCGGATTCGGCCCACGGAAGTTTCGACCCAGAAGCAAGCAAGCCCCACGTCCAGAAGCCCGCTAATGATAGACTAAGAAGGTCACTTTATTTCTTTTTTCGAAATTCTTTCCACTTTTTCAATCTTAGTATTCACTAACTATGACTGCTCAAATTTAAGTCTATCTGTGTTATTGCACGCACTCAATAATGTAAAATATTTCTTAAAGAATTGTAGTAGCGCATTCGAATTGTACTGCCAGATAATTGGATTTTACAATTGCAACAATCCAAAATATTTTAGACAAATCAAAATGGTACCTAAAAGTTGTGATTATGTTGAAGCTCGAACCTAAAGGGAGAAATCATGAAAAATAGAACATGGAACCAAGATGAGCACAATTGAATTAATTGAATTATTAGAGTTGGAACAATCCAAAGAAGCAATATCAACAATACTACTACCTCGTCAAAAAAATAATGCTATTACCTCCGTTTCAAATTATTGTTTATTACTAATTTTTATTAAAACATTATATTTTAGTACTAAAATAAATCACAAATAAAATAAATAATATTTACATAATTTTTAAACTAAGACGAATGGTGAAACGTTGTGTGAAAAAATCAACAGCTAATTTGGAATGGAGGGAGTAAGATTAGTCAAAACAATCAATTTAGGTTACTAAAGTCTGGAACAATAAAACTTATACTCGAAAATTTCAAACAAGAGGGCACGAGGCTCGTGCGAGCGGAGGAAGAGGCCCGGGGGCCGCTCAGCTCAATAGCCCTCATCGAGGGGCTGCAGAGGGGGGCGTGGGGCGGGGAGGTACTCACGATGTCGTCTAGGTGGAGGCAGGAAGCGTCGGCGGCGCGGATGGACGAGGACCTTGTCGAGGGTGTCGCGGATGGCGGCGTCCACCTCCCGCTTCAGCCGCAGCGTCGGCAACAACGCTGACCCCATATTTTCCCCGGTCGCCGGCCGCCTTGTGGAGCCGCGAGCCGAGGATTCACCTCACCGCGCACCTCACCTCACCGCGTGCGGAAGCGAATCGAGGAACTCGGACAGGTTTCTTTTTTTCTTTTGACACGGAACTCGGACAGGTTTCAGTGCGCCCTGATTGGGGAACCAGAGATCGTCGGTTCATTCATTCATTTTCGGATTCGGCCCACGGAAGTTTCGACCCAGAAGCAAGCAAGCCCCACGTCCAGAAGCCCGCTAATGATAGACTAAGAAGGTCACTTTATTTCTTTTTTCGAAATTCTTTCCACTTTTTCAATCTTAGTATTCACTAACTATGACTGCTCAAATTTAAGTCTATCTGTGTTATTGCACGCACTCAATAATGTAAAATATTTCTTAAAGAATTGTAGTAGCGCATTCGAATTGTACTGCCAGATAATTGGATTTTACAATTGCAACAATCCAAAATATTTTAGACAAATCAAAATGGTACCTAAAAGTTGTGATTATGTTGAAGCTCGAACCTAAAGGGAGAAATCATGAAAAATAGAACATGGAACCAAGATGAGCACAATTGAATTAATTGAATTATTAGAGTTGGAACAATCCAAAGAAGCAATATCAACAATACTACTACCTCGTCAAAAAAATAATGCTATTACCTCCGTTTCAAATTATTGTTTATTACTAATTTTTATTAAAACATTATATTTTAGTACTAAAATAAATCACAAATAAAATAAATAATATTTACATAATTTTTAAACTAAGACGAATGGTGAAACGTTGTGTGAAAAAATCAACAGCTAATTTGGAATGGAGGGAGTAAGATTAGTCAAAACAATCAATTTAGGTTACTAAAGTCTGGAACAATAAAACTTATACTCGAAAATTTCAAACAATAAAAACATTGTCCAATAAAATGTTTGCATTTTAAAGGTTCAAATTATATTGTACTCCCTCGGTCTTATTCTGAGATTTTCCAAACAGATTAAGGGTGGCTTAAAAAGACAGAAACCCAAGTTAGTTGAGTTTGTAGGTAAAGATGGAGAACATTTATTCCTACTAGCAAAGGTACATGTGCGCACGCACATGAATAAAATAAATCAAACATGACATATAAAATATAGTTGTAGTGCCCGCGATGGCACGCGCGTGCTAAACTGTCTTCTATACATTTGTCTCAACTCATGTGCCACGCACGTTTATTGATGATATGTACTAAAACAGTGTCACTTTAGTGGACCATGGTAAACAGATCAGCTGTGCAAGGCGCTTTTAAAACATTTTATATTCACTCTCTCAATAGTTGGCATTTATTTATATGAAGAAAAACTCTCCAATTTATTGTCTATTAGCAATACGGGATAGACGTGGGGTACGAATGTGGGTATATTTAGGTGGGTCTTTTTTGGTGAAAAAAGTTGAGTGGGGAAACAATTAAAAGAGCCTGGAACAGTCAATTTTTTCTTGTGTTTTTTGTTCTTCCCTCTCACCAAAACCCGACAGGTGGGTCCTCTGTGAGAGGGTGAGGGTGGATTTTTTGGTGAAACGTGTTTTCAATTCTCTAAGATCCTTTTAGTATAGATTTAACATGCATGTACAAGATTAGCGCACTAGATTAGGAATGGGCATGATTTCAATGCTAGAGCATCCTTCTTTTGAGGACGAAGGCAGTGCTAACATTTTAGATAAAGGGAGTTCTTATTTTATTAAGATAATGAAAAGAGGTCCCGGTTTCTTCTTCATCTAGAAATGAATTTAACTGTCAATTATTACAATTTCTGCTATAAAAAGATGTACCGTAAACAAATGAAGGAGAGAAGATTAAATAATACAAAAAATTATTAATTTGAAACCTGGTTAAGATGGTGTTTCGGGATTTGGATGACACCAACACCATGGATTTCAAGTGGACGGCCAACATGATCACGAAGATGGTTGTTTTTTTTTGTTCGGAAACCAGCTGACTGCCGAATCAGGGGGCGATCTCATGCGTCGACTCACCAGAAACGCATGCCCACGCGTACCAGCGGCCGCGGGTCTTAGGCTGGCCACTCCGGATCCGACATCTGTCCATACATGGCCCACAGTGCATGCGAGATATGAGAGCAAGGTTAATAATACAGCCAGCAAGTGGGTTGTATGTTGTTGCCACATCACTCATAGCCAACTAAAAGCCCACTCATATAATAGGTTGGCTAAGAAACATACTACTTGGCCCACCATTCACTCTCACAAAATTTCTAGGAACCTGTGCCTCAGCTGGCTGTAAGTTTACAGCCCACTTTCTTCTCTCTTCTCTTCTCTTTCCTCTATGTAGGATTTAGCCTGTTATAATACTTGCTCTGAGTTGTTTTTGCGCCGTGGGGTCCATCCGGTCAAACGGCGAGGCGCCGGCCGCCAGGCAAAAAATTTCGCCGGCCTGGGCGGGAGCCCAAATATCTGCCTGGGCGCCTCCCGCTCTCCTCCTTTTGTCCTCTCCAGTGCCTCGAACACGCCCAAAAAACAACGAGACTGCTATTCAGTATGAACAAGGGCACCGGCGAGGGGAACGACGAGGACATCACCTACAACACGAGTACATCTACACCAGCAGGACCTTCTCCTACACTCCAGACGCCACACCCTGGGCCAATCACGAGGGCCCGTGCAAGAGAATTTAACTTCGTCATACTATTGAAGAATGAAGGCCTAAAAGATCTCAAGTTCGAATCCAGTTCGGAGTCCAGGAGCAGCACGCATTAAAAACGACGCCCCGGCCACATAACGAGTCTGTTTTGGATGTTCTTTATATGGATGGAAAGCTAATTTCAAGGAGTTTCCAATGGCACTGGTCTCATGCCCAAATTTGTCCGGAGTCAACGGGAATCTTCGAAACAAGTTGACGTCCAGAATCTGCCAAAGTGTTGCGTCGACAATTTTGTTGGGCCTTAAGCCCAAGTTGGGGGCGCCCCACCTCTGGTCGCCCCAACCTAGGACGCCCCTCTTTATGTACTCAGTAGCCGCCATCCTAGAAAGATGAGTTTTTTTTACATCTAGCTTTAGCTACTCTCGAACACGCGCAAATCAGCGCTGTCTTGTGTGATTCAGAACTCTACCTTCGAGTGATATTAAGATTGCTCGCCTCTTTTTCTTGTTTGTTCTTCGATTGCGCACAGGAAACGATCTTCTTGATCAGGCTGATCTTGCAACCGCAAGTTCGGTAACCACAGGGAGTTGGTTCAGCGATTGCATTGACGCTACGGATTCGCTCGTCGTAGTCCACCGAGTCGAATTTATCTCCACTCACCGAAATATCGGACGCTTCAGCTCTATCAGGAACGGTGGCGGCCGTGGAGATGGCGGCGGAGGGCCTGGCGGCGGCCGCGGGGGAGCACCTGGTTGCGGCCGCGGCGGAGGACCTGGAGGCGGCCGCGGCGGCAGAGCACCTGGCGGCGGCGGAGGACCTGGCGGATTCGGTGCTCCTGTTGCCACCGCCGCGCCTACGCTCGGATGAGGCGACGTCCTGGCCGTGCGAGCGCTAGCGCCGGGGCCGGCCGGAGGATTTGCTTGAGCCGACACTCCATGGCAAGGTTCCACTTGCCTTCCTCCATCGATGCCCCGTTTCCTTTTTATGTGCAATCCCAAGGTACTGCAATCTGCATTGTTCGATTTAGCATTTTGTATTCGTCGGCCCCAGCTATTTTGAAGATAGCATTCATGTGGTTGCAGTTGCTTCGATTTTACAGTTCAGACTACCACCATTTACTGATTTGTTTCTTCTCTATGGTTGCAGTTGCTTCCCATGTACCATTGCAGAGGTGTTGTCGCTACAGAGGTTTTCTCATACCCACATCATTTTCCTGTAAGATTTTGTTACATGCCGACTTTATCCTTTGCAAGATCCAAATGGTGAACTACCGTTTTAAGATGGTGGTGCCATTTGGATCCGACATTTCTTTGTTAGAAATATGCAGCGTGACTTGAAATGCCGATTTGTTTTGTCCTTATGTCTTGCAATTTTTATTTGATTGGCTCTGAAATTAAAATGTTTAAGCCATATGTCCCAGTACTTGATGCTACATAAGGTTTTCAAATATTCATGGAATAACATCCGTCGTCGCAGTTGTTAAATTCTATACTGGCCAATAGTATATGCAATTGGAGTTTTTTTTGTTGGCTCATGTAACATTTATACCAATAATCTTTGTAGTTTATTAATATTCAAGTGCAGATTACACTCACTACCTGCTACTTATCTTATACTCAAGTGCAGTTTATCGAGAATGCTGACCTTCATTTTACTTATCCTTGGTTCATCTCCACGGTGAACGTTGAATATGCACACAAAGCTGCAATTCGGAAGCATGCTTTGTGGTCAAGTATTGCCGTGGATCTCCTGATGGGTTTTGTCCTGATGGGTTGACTATTTGTGTTTGGACTATTGCTCTCGTCCACCACATGACAGACGCAATCTTGCGATCTGGTTGTGTGTGGTTTATGGGTGTTCCAGCTGGCTTTAAGCTGAATGCAGAGCTAGCCGAGCTTTTAGGCATGATTTCTCTGAATGCAATTCAAATTTACTCTACCCTTTGGTTCTTCATGGGAGGCTACCTGAGGGCTGAGGCATATAATTCAAGGCATTGCATTTTCTGGAATTGCATTCGGTCTGACAGCTCCAGTTTGATTCTTTATTACATTATCCACCTCCCTATTTACTGTGAAATCAGATTATATAGATCTTTCTATTTGAAGGGAAAACTTTAGGGTGTTCCTCACATCACTTAATTTTTTGTTACTATAGATCTACTGTCCCTGCAATATTCCATGGCATTATTATGTCATCACGGGGTAGTATGGATTAACATGCTATGTGCATGAACTCTAGTATGTTTGGATCTGCTTTTGCTAGAATGTGGTGACCTGCTCATAGTTCTTACTTAAATACCCTTTCTGGTTCAATTTCTGTGAATCTCTGCATCTTAATTCCATCTCCTTTTTTTGTCCCAAGAAAGAATTACATTTGTCTGTTTAAATGAAGGTTAAGGTGTGGATTCTTCCCATGTCTGGCACTCGTCTCCCACATTTGTCTGTTTACTAACTTTTGTCTTCACTTCTCCTGGACAGATAAAAATGTCTGTAGGACTCTATCCATTTTTACAATCAGCAATTGGTATTCAAATGCTCTTATCAAGAATTTAATTTGACACATCTTTTTTGTACTCTATAGAATTGCTGGTTCCCAAAAAATTTCATGGTCCTCCTCAGGTCAGTATATAGTTAATACTTGCTAATTGTTTGTGGTATTCTACATTCACAGAAACGCTTATATATAGCATTGCATGGACTCTTGTACACCACTTCCCCTGAATATCTATTTCACAACTATAGATTTGTTTTTTCGGTCAGATTTGATGTAACTTTTTTCTTTATGGTTTGATTTGAGGGGAAAACCTAGATTAGTTCATTCCCAGCTAAATATATTTTCTAAATTATTCTCACCTCCTATGCTGGCCTCAATTCCCTGGTAATCTTGGTGGCTTGGGAGCTGTGGAAACACCGAAATGCCTGTATTTTTGAGGGTAGGAGACCGAGCATTCAGGAAGTGCTCAGGTCAGTTTGTTTGGAAGGGAGCCTGTGGTGTATGGCAGGGGCATCAAAGCTCATGGAGGTGATGCCCAGGTCGCTGCCCATCACGGCTTAACAGCCTGTGTTTTTGTAGGTCGCCACTGTAATTCAATCATGGCGAATTCATAGTTTTGGGTGTGTGAGGGGTGCCATTTCTTGGCGCCTAGGGTGGTCTGTCTAGACCGTTGTACCTTTTTCTACCTTAATGAAATGACGCGCAGTTCTCCTGCGTGGTTCGAGAAAAAAAACCTCCTATGCTACTCTACAGTCTTATATGAGTTGACCCAGAAAGACTTTTGTTGTCCAAAATCACATTCAATTTACTGACCACCTCCTATTTTTCTTGATTAAAGATGTTATTAATGTTTCCATGAAGAAAGATAAGGACCGTCCTATGCTTGATGAATACAATTTGTCAAATCAGAAGTTCCTAGAGCTGTAGCTTGTGTTATTGCAATGTTTGCCTATCTGCATGGGTGTATGTGGCTTTATGTAGTGACCATCTAAGAACTGATAAGTATTAGCAATAAAAAACGGGTTATAACTGAACAATCTGCATGGGTGTATGTGGCTTTATTACATGACATGTTAATTTCAGAAAATGGGTTATAACTGAACAATAAAAAATGGGTTATATTGCATATTAGGATTTATTCAGAGACATGTTAATTTATGAAAACAGGAAATTTTCTTTTTCAGGGGATAGATTTAATCTGTCCTCTTTTGTGCTAGCTGAACTCGTCTTGACACTTAGATAGCATTCCAATTATGGTTATAGCTTACTGTTTTGGGCAATTCTTACTGTGCAATAACTTACTAATGATGTACACGGTGACTTCAGGATACAAAGAAGTTTGACTCGTTGCATTAAATTTTCTAACAAAGACCCAAGATGTATCACTGCCGATGGATACAGTCTAAGCTTTGTTATTTCCGTTCTATTATACTCGTTTCATTTTAGACTGCTCATAAATGTTCACAAATTATGCAGACATATCGATGTAGCTATCTTATGCCAATATTATGCCAAAATAACTTATGTGTAGAACTTCTCTATGTACCTACCTTATCAAGAAAAAATGTAATATAGTCTATACTGCAATATCTGTATCAAGAAAAAAGGATGCAGGATATGTTATAGCATTTTCTTTTTTTTGTTTCACTTTTTCAGATTGGCTAACCTGTAGAAGATCATGAACATAATGTCTGGTGTTTTTGTTTATATGAACCTGCTGCTAGGATATACTGCTACTCTGTTTACGGTGCACCCCATCCATCTTGTTTTTCCGATTACATGTTCTTATTTTACATGGTGAGCCTGTCTCGTTGGCCAAAGAAAATAATAGCAACTCACAAAAAAAAAGGTAAAGGGATGAAGCTCCAATTTGGAAATAGAGAACATGAAGTGGTTCTCAATTTAGTATGTACTTGTGTTACTTACTAATTATCAGTACTGTATGCTCTTTAGTTTTGTAATTAATATTAAAGTTTTCAGTTTGGACAGCATTAACCTCTCAGTTTGGAGCAAACTATATGCTGATATACATGATACTAATTAAGAACAAAAAGATGTGGGTTTTCTAATTTTGATATTCACATACATTTTTTCTTGCAGTATTCACACCATCTCATCAGATTGAAGTGCAATAGTACCTTATGCATACGAATTTTTCCTATTTTTTTATAACAGATGATATGTATATTCGTTTCAATATTTTGGGTCTTTTCTGTTTTATCACAGAAGTTTTTTTGTGAAACCCATGTTTACTTGACAGCTTTGGCAAATGTTATTTTGTAAACATGTGGTGCATAACTAATTAAATGGCAGGTTTTGAACCTTCAAATATCAGCTATGTATGCATCATAATTTTATTAAGCTTATCAAACTGAGAATGCATCAAACTTCCCTCTTGTTTCTTAAAATATTGTAGCTGGGTTCATTGTGTGAATTGAGTATGCCCTGCCAGTCATATAGAATCATAACGAGCTACGTATGTCTGTAACAATATTATTGCACGAGCCTGTATGTGATAAAAAAAATAAAGGTTAGTAGAGTGCTAGGCATGTAGCACCAACGCAGCTAGGTTTATTGTGGGAATTTTTAATTTAGCAATTCCCAACCGAGGAAGAAGGTATAGGGAGGTAAATAGTTCAGTTTCATGATTTCTTTACTTAACAGAGTCATAGGTACTCAAGTAATTCTCACATTTTTTTCTTTGCCTTTTTCTATAGATGTGGATTCTCCTTGAAATAGTTATTTGAAATAGTTAGTTTAAAACACGTGGGTGATGGTGGTTATTGAGTCACGTGGATAGTGGTCTCGCCCACCTAAAAGAAATAGTCGAGGCAAAATAGTAGGAAACCACTATCCTAACCATGGTTATTGAGTCACTACTATTTTGCGCTCTGCTAACCATGGTCCAACCATTCACATGCGAATAAACCAGGGAAAGGGAGCGCCGGGTTCCATGGGCAGTAATGATGGCCTAGAGCTTGGATTGGTGAGCGGCGGAAAAGCTGGAAACCTGCACAGTGGACCCCACCTGCCAACTGCCATTCATATTGGAACCTGCGTGAAGTATTTGTTACTACGTATATTCAAGCAGTGTTATCTCGTGAACTATGTAACCATTTTGGATACAGTTTTTTTTAATAATATTACTCATAAATTTTGCGACAAAACAAGCCTAATTTTTTGCTATATTCGCACATATAAATTTTTTTTTGAAAAGATCGCACATAGGGCGTGTTTGGATGGAGCCCTGCCAGGCAGCTCGCCGGCCAGGCAGCCATCTTGGCCCCAGGCGACCGAAATCGGACGTCTGGGAGCGCTGCCTGCGCCAGGTAGCTTTGCGCAGCCGCAACCAAACAAGCCCATACTCCCTATAAATTAGTAAAAATGTAGTGGGACAAGCTTTTGTTGGTGCGCATGCATAAAGCTGAATGGAACGACGACATGACCATACGGTGGAAACCAGACAATAGAAAATGGGTGGACCCCACACAGTAAAAAAACCATGCCCCCTGGCCGGTGCCCACCTGGGGAATATGGGTAGACCCCACACACTCAAAAAATCATGCCCCTGCCCGGTGCCCACCTGGGGAATTCTGAAGGGAAATCGCTGCACAGTACGGAGTACTCCGTATTCACCTGGGGTGCCCGCCTGGGGAATTCTGTAACCGCCTGACTTTTCGCCCGCCTGGGGAGCCCACCTGGGGAATTCAGAAACCGGAAGTGTGAATGTGCGAGGCATCCCACCGGTCACGTGCCCACCTGGACGGTATTTCACCTTTCTTCACGTGTAAGAGATGATTCGGTTGTGGATATCTCCTGGTGGGGTGGTGCAGGTTGTGCACGCCGCCCCCTCCGCCACTTGCTGGCCGTCCTCTGACCCGCCGGCGCCTCCCCAACTCGCTGCCCTCTCCGCCGCCAGCCCCTCCCCGCTCGCCAGCCCCTCCAGGCGCTCGTCGTCCCCTTCACTTCTCTCACTCCCTGCAGATTTGTTACTGCTTGTAGTTCACCCAGGTAAGTTCATAATGCTAATGTGAAATATCTTATAGCAACTCCAACAATTTCCCTTTCCTCTTTCCCTTTTTTCTTCTATAAGGGAATCCCCTTTTAGATTTTCAGCGTATTGACGAAATGTGCTCCAGCAGATCTCCTTTTCACTTTCCCCTTTCCCTTTCCCCTAACATGTGGGTCCCATTTGACAGTGACTCAAACCTTTTTCTCTCTGTTTCCTTCCTCCTCTTCTTCACGCTTGGTGCGGCAGCCAGCAGGGACGGCGGCCTCTTCTTGTTCCCTCGGCGACCGGAACGCGGGCGGCCAGCGGCCGGCCGGCGCAGGGGCAGGGCGGCGGCGCGACGCGGGCGGCCGGCGGGCTCGCCGGTGCTGGGTCGGGCGACGGCTCCGGCACGCGGCCGAGCATGGCTCGCCGGCGCGCGGCCAACCGGCGGCAAGGGACCACGGCTCGCCGGCGTGTGGTCGGGCCACGGCTCGCCGCTCCCCAGCTCGCCGCGCGGTGGCGACTGGGGCAGCGCGGCGGCGGGTGCTCGCGGGCGGTGGCCAGCGCGAGGGCGGGCCGGCGCAGCTCGACGGGCGGGGCGGGGCCAGGCGTTGAGGAGGCGGGGCGGAGTGCGCGACAAGGAGGTGGGGCGGCGCGCGGCCCGCGGCGAGGCTGCGCAGGGGCAGGGCGGCGGCGCATGGCCGAGGCGGCGGTGGCTGCGCCCGGGCGATGCAGCGACGGCGGCACTCGGCACGGCGGCCGGCAAGCGGCGGCGCAGGGACGGTGCCGCGGCGGCGCGCGGCCAGCTTGCAGCGCGGCGGCGGCGCTCGGCCCGCGGTCGGGCGGTGCTCGTGGCGGGCGGCGCGGAGCGGCCAGCGAGGCAGCCGTGCTAGGGCCCAGCCGGCGGGCGGTGCTCGCGGCGCGGCGGGCCGTGCTCGGAGCGCCGGCGGCGAGCTTCTCACGGCCGGCGAGGCAGACGTGCTCGGGGCGCCGCCGGCGAGCTTCTGGCGGCCGGCGAGGCAGTCGTGCTCGGGGCGCCGTCGGCGAGCGGCGCGCGGCCAGCGAGGTGGACGGGCTCTTGCTAGCGGCGGCGAGCAGATAGAAGGAAAGGGGAGAGGGATTTGTTCCCCTTTTTATTAGGGAGAGGGGAAGGATTAAAGGGGATTGAGAAAAAATTATAGGGAAAGGGGAATAGAAAAGTGATCTGTTGGAGATGTATTTTTCCTCTCAATTCCCTTTAGCTATATAGGGAAAGGGGATTGTTATCGGGGAACTGTTGGAGTTGCTCTGAGTGAGCATTATGTGTTCAACATTGCCGTCAGCAGGAAGCACTAATGAGGATTTTTTTTTGCGGGTAGCACTAATGAGGATTTTGTCTTTATGATACACTCCACTACGATTAAAATGCTAGAGCAGAGGAAGGCATCACACAAGGCTTTTCCCTGAGGTTTATGATGTTTTTGGTGTTAGTGTTTTTGGTGTCACTTTTACAAATTATACATATAATCTTTATGCACAAGAATTTCTTATAATTTTTTATGACATTAACAGGATACAATGGAAATGCAATACAATAGTTCTGTGATCTGATTGGTTTACCATTTATGAAAGAATCTTTATGAAATGGCATACTGTATATTTGTAGTTGTTTATAAGAAATTGAATAGACATTACAGGTAACAGCAACCCCACCATATTATTAACAGCACAAACAAGTTCACATGAGAGAAGCCTTCTTGTCCTGGTGATTCTCGGAGGTGAGAGACTGAAAGATGCTGCAGCCTGACCTGGACAAAGGGGAGCATCCTACCACATGCAAGATTTGATTTTTTTTTTACTCTTGACTTTTTCAAAAATAATAGCGTGTCATATAGGGATCAGTTAGGAAATGAACCGGTTCCACGATGCGTGAACTCCAGGAGCAAGACACTAGAGAAAGTCTTTCCGTTTTCTGCTGAAAGAATGTTTCATTTCAATCCAAGTTATCAGCATTCGGCTTTACCAAGGTACCTCACTTGACTCGTGTTTTCTCTTATCGTGCAGTTTCTCGTTAGAAATTAAATATATGGATGGAATAGTTTACGAGCTATCTAAGTACGGAGTATTAAATACTGGACTAATAATTTGCGGATAAAGGATAGCGCAAAGGTGTCATTCACCTGAGAATAGTTATGGTGGCCAATTGACACGACGTATAGTGGGTGAAGCCTATCGACATGATCATACCGAATTTTTTCTCCATGGCTATTACAAAGCCAAGTAAGAGAAGAATCAATCTAGTGTTCTCTGAGACTGGACAACCACTAAAACCTGGTATTCTTAAAACGAGATGCTGTCCTATTTCCAAGTTCCAACCATCTGGGACAGGCCGGAGCTTTGAGATGCAAAACATACCATTATTCCAATATGCCTGCAACAATTCTCCTATATTGGAGGAAGGTTCATCATAAGCATATATGCTAGTATCAAGCTGAAAGCAAGATAATGTGAAGAATTTGAGACATATCAGGAATCCAAATGCTATATTACGAACCTGAAAGCAATATCATGTGAAGAATAATCCAGATATTAGGAATCCAAAATTCCCTCAGACTTCTCTACGGTTTGTAGTCAACTCTCCTACTGATGTAAAAAGAGAAAAAATGTTCTGATAAATTTGAAGTTTATGCAAAGATTAAGCTGTGAAGTACTGTATATAACCCGAAAAGGTTAATGCTACTAGGTCCCTTACCTTCCTTGAACATGGGCTAGCCTCGCTCCTTTGTTGGATGTCTCTCAAGCGAAAATAATGGCAATCAATATGTGACATGGTTTTAGTCATAATTGTGTTTGATGACTTTTTTTAGAAAGTCCAGTATAGACAAATACGTTCGCAGACACGTACACTCACCTCTGTAAAAACACGTACGTTAACCCTATCCCTATTACTCCTTGACCAACCCACTCTCTGCGATTGTCTTCTGGGTATGAGCGATATTTCCCCCCTTAAGGTAGCAGTAAACACATGCCGTAATATTAAAAATATTTGGACAAAAGCTAAAATGGTATAAGTACACCAGCCCACAACATACACCTCCCTTCTGGGGCACACCAAATTCCTCTTGATGTATCCTCCCTTGCAAATCTTGTATGCCAAACTTTCAAATCGTAATGAAATGTTCGAGTCAGCATAAGCCTTCCATGGTTCCGGGTCAAAAATGAAAAACCCAAATTCTCGCCATTGAGCTAGAATTCTACAGAGAGAGAAAAAAGAAACAGAGAATCTAGAATAACTTTACCCAATTACCAAAAGTTCCAAACCAAATACGCATCACGTTAATTCACCACTGTGCCGAATTTTAGTGCATAGTAAAAGTGCTAAGCAGCCACCGGAATGTATCTGAGGATATATGGCTATATTTAAGCAGAATCTCTTACTTGTGATCCACCCACAAGATCGAACCAGTCACTTGGACTTGGACAACGGAAGTTGAACGACAACCACGTTGCTCACTGTGACAAGAAGTTCTCGGCCAGCAGCCATCTATCCACTCCAAGCTGAGCAGATACGACGACTGAAATGAAGCATAAAATCTGCGTGTATCAACCATCCTTGCGTCACCAAGAGCACAAATTCTTACCGCAACGCAATACCTCTTTGCTGGCATTATCCATTGTAACCAACCAGGATTATGGCGTATACCTGAAGGTACGCTCGTGTGTGATGCGATACCTTTGCTCTTTGCCACTTTCACGGAACAAGCTGGTCCCTCTGCTGCCCTCCAAACTCCAATTCGCCCACATGACTCTCGCGCCAACCACATATAGCTATGATATGAATATATATGATGCTAACATATCTACTCCTGACGTCCCAGAGGTATCTTGTTAGTTGTTACCTCTCAGGTTCCTCTTGCCATCCCACATTCCTGTTGCTCTTTCATTCAGGCCTGATCAATATATAGATCTTAATTAAATATACAAAATATACACTAAACTGTTAAGCACAAAAAGATAGAGAGGATAGCACAAAAGGTTGATTCGAAGAAGCTGGGTACCCCACCAAAACAGAATATATGAGTTTCTGATTAGAGACAAGGAAAGGAGCAGACAGTAATAACTACATCCCCTCCATTTGGTATTTGGTTTTATAAGATGCAAACTTAACTTGACGCCCTAAGAGCAACTCCAACAGGCTCGGTAAAAGAAAAGGTGGAAAAAAACTCGATCCAACAGTCTCGGTATATCCATCCACTCGGGATCTCGCTCGGCATCCACGCCTCTCCGCTCGGCAAAGATGCCGAGCGACAGTGACTCGCCATCCCTCTTCCCTCTCTCTGTGCATCCCATCCCCGTTGTGCCGCCTTCCCCCTCCCCCCATGGCGAAGACCTCGGCCGCTGGGTCGTCGACGAGCATAAGAGCCCCGACGACGGCATCTCGCGCTCTCGGCGAAGACCTCGACGTCCCGCCCCTCCCCCGATCGGCCGGCGGAGCAAGAGGCTGCATTTGTGGCGGGGATGGCGGTGATGGGGAGGCTCCGGTAGAGGGTATTGGGGAGCAGTGTCGGCGATTGGTGGTGAGGCTTGCGGCGGAGCCGTGCGGGCGCGGCGGGCAGGAACGTGGAGGCGGGCCCTGCTTCCCAGCGGCCGGGCGGGAGGAGGAGCAGGAGGGGGGCGCTGAGGTTGGCGGCGCCGGTGGGCCCGCTAGCGGAGCGGGTAGTCGTGGCGCCGGCACCGCTGGAGCGGGCCGGGGCAGCACTGCTGGAGCCACCGGTCCCGCAGAGCGTTGCTGCGTGCGCCGTGGGCATCATGCGGCGGAGGCGAAAGGAGGACGTGAGGTGCAGGGTCGTGGAGCTTCTCGAGCAAGATGTTCCTGGTGGTGAGGAATGCGGCAAGGTCGCCGAGCTCGACGCGGAGGTAGGAGAAGTAGCTCGCGACGTAGGAGATCTCGGTGGCGAGCTCGGCGTAGCAGAAGGAGTAGAGCAGCGTGGGAGAGGAGGAGCTTTGTGCCGAGGGGGAGGAGGAGCTCGTGCACCAAGGGAGACGAGGAGTTCGCCGACCAGAGCGGAGGCGGGACGGCCCACTGGGCGCCGGAGCAGAGGCACGTGGGAGACGGAGGATGGAGAAAGAAGGCATGGAATGAGAATGACATGCGGGGCCCACCTAGTGTTGTGTATAATCTGAAGTAATTGACTGCAATTTAGAGAGTGGATCTTAGCTAAATGTAGAATTTAGCTAATCTGTTGGAGTTACTTTAAGTTATACTTTTATCATCAATTATTTTATACAGTATTATATTGATTACAAACTTATGATCATTGGATAGTACTTTTGATTTAACCATTCTTTTATAATATAAAAGATAAATTTTCTTTGCTACATTATTATAGAAAATTGTAAAGGTTGAACTTTTATATACGTGTGTGTCTTATAACAAAGAAGAATAGAGGGGGTATGTCTAAACTTACTACATGATCACCATTCACCAGAGGATCATCAAACGCACCAGAAGCAATGGCAAAGATGTTAATTACTGAGGGCTTAGAACTAAATAACTGCGGAAACGAGATCGGTACACAGACAGCACATAAAACAAACATGCTTATCAGTAGCACAAATTCAGCCCGCAAAGGAAAGAAACCTTTGGTCGTCACGTACTCCTGAGATTCCGCCAGCGGTGCCTCTCCTGGAATCCGTTAGTAGTTGTCGTTCAGGACTCGCTATCATGTAGTAGAAGAGTGGCAAGAGTGTGTGTGCACGCGTGTGGCGATGTTGGCGCGTATGTGTGAGCGTATATGTATCCGTATTGCATTTTAAAAAATAAAGATAGATGTCGCAAATAAATACATTTTTCTGATGAAGCACCAATCTGCTCATCAGTGTATGTTTGGGTGCCACTACTGGGTAAATCCATGGAGTCAGTACACGTTCGCTCTATTTAATGTAGTAGTTCACAAACCAATTAAGGATCGAGTTAAAATAAGCTTCTGACAAAGCACCTCAACGAACCTGATAAGCATGTGAAGTCCTGTACTGAGGATTATGAAACGCACCAGGGAACGATGGATTCACCAGATTCGGGTCCCAGGATACGTATCATCATCGCAAGTGTTCTCCCAGTGCAATCGTCGCCACTTCTTCTCGATGCCGTATCAATACTCCCTCTGCAACTCGCCTTCGGAGAGCTCTCCAAACCACTATATATATGGCGCGAACGAGAGCTCAACGTTAAAGCAAGTCGAGCCCCTAGCCTCACCACAAACTTGGCAGCCATACGCTTAGGCCTTAGAGCAAGGTTAATAATACAGCCAGCAAGTGGGCTGTATGTTGTTGCCACATCACTCATAGCCAACTAAAAGCTCACTCATATAATAGATTGGCTAAGAAACATACTACTTGGCCCACCATTCACTCTCACAAATCTGTAGGATTTAGCCTGCTTGCAGCCTGTTATAATATTTGCTCTTAGGGTACGACGCATACACACACTCCTCTCAGGATCGGAGAAGCAGTAATGGCAAATCTGTGGCACTGGTCATTGCTCTGCTCCAAGCCCAAGCAGGTGGCGAGCGAGAGCGTGCACGGCGCGCAGCTCGCCCTGCAGCGTCTGGGCAGGCGGCGCTGCGAGAGCTGCGACGTCGAGGTCGGCAAGGCATGCAAGTGCGGCGACGGCGAGGACGGGGACGGCGGGAGGGTGGCCGTCGCCGTCGTGGAGGCGGGGAACGGTGAGGAGGGCCATAGCAAGCCGAACAGCTCCTTTGCCCACTCCGTCATCAACATGGTTGGGATGCTCATAGGTAATTGCTGCAGAAACACACGCCCACTCGTATCCGCGGCCGCGGTGCTTAACTCCACCAACCAGAATGCGACACAGGGCCCCACTTTGCATGCGAAAGAACTCTTGTTTAAGCGGCATGGCATGTTGGATACATGCATGTGTCAGCTTTTGGATACATGCATGTTGGATCCCGGTGCGAGCGGCTGTTCCCGGCCACGGGATAAGCACCGCGGCCGCTGGTAGCCGTGGTATTTTCCTTCTGTAACTGCTGCAATGCTTACATAACATCTGCACGTACACTCGATCTGCAAATGCAGGCCCACGTGTCACCGATCCATTTTGCATTAACTTTCGTGTTTTTATTCGATGACGTACAGTAATTCTAAAAGATATATTATTTAGATATTTATAATTATCTTAATATCAAGTATTAGGTCAAATTTGTAGCTTTGGATTACGTTACCATGGGATAAATAGTGTGATAGCGTGTGCTGTGCCGTAAAATTAGCATCACCATTTGACAAGTAGTTGGACGACGAACTCCCTTTGTGATAGCTAGAGCGCACATATGGTGTGTGTGCAGGATATGTGCAGTGTGTGTGCATGACACCGGCCGCGTGTATGCAACTTGCACTTGCAAAAAAAAAAGATGATTCACATTGGGATTTTGTTGCAATTTGTAAATAAAACAACAATAGGAATCACACATTCATGGATATATGTGCCATTATATTTCAGGGCTTGGGCAGCTCTCCACTCCCTACGCCTTGGAGAACGGCGGGTGGGCCTCCGTGTTCCTCCTCATCGGCCTCGGCGTGATGTGCGCCTACACGGCCCACATCATCGGCAAGTGCCTCGACGAGGACTCCGGCTCCAAGACCTACCAGGACATCGGCGAGCGGGCGTTCGGCGCCAAGGGCCGCGCCGTCGCCTCCGCCTTCATCTACCTCGAGATCTTCTTCGCCCTCGTCTCCTACACCATCTCCCTCAGTGACAATCTGCCGCTCGTCTTCCCCGGCGCCCGCCTCAGCCTCCACCTCCCGTGGCTCCGCCTCGGCACGCCGCAGCTGCTCACCGCCGTCGCCGTGCTCGTCGCGCTCCCAAGCCTGTGGCTCCGGGACCTCTCCTCCATCTCCTTCCTCTCCCTCGCCGGCATCGCCATGTCGCTGCTCATCTTCGGCAGCGTCGCCGTCTGCGCCACCGCGTCCGGCGCCGGCGGCCTGATGACGGGGAAGCAGCAGCAGCGCATCCCCGCGCTCCGGCCGGAGATGATCCCCGCCGTCTCCGGCCTGTACATGTTCAGCTACGCCGGGCACATCGTGTTCCCCAACATCCACGCCGCCATGAGGGACCCCTCCGGCTTCACCAGGGTCTCCGTCGCGAGCTTCGCCGTGGTCACCGCGCTCTACGCCGCCCTGGCGTTCGCCGGCGCGAGCCTGTTCGGCCCCGCCGTGAGCTCGCAGGTCACGCTCAGCATGCCGCCGGGGCTCGCGGCCACCAGGGTGGCGCTGTGGGCGACCGTGCTCACCCCGCTCACCAAGTACGCGCTGGAGTTCGCGCCGTTCGCCGTGCAGCTCCAGCGCCACCTGCCGGCGGCCATGGGGCCCCGCGCGCGCTTGCTCGTCCGCGGCGGCGTCGGGTCGGCGGCGCTCCTGGCCATCCTGGCGCTGGCGCTCTCCGTGCCCTACTTCCAGCACGTGCTCAGCCTCACCGGCTCGCTGGTGAGCGTGGCGGTCTGCGTCGTCTTCCCCTGCGCGTTCTACCTCAAGATCTGCTGGAGCAGGGTGTCGCGGTGCACCGTCACGCTCAACGTGGCCATGATGGTCGCCGGCGTGGTTCTCGCGGTGGGGGGGACCATCTCGTCGGCCAAGTCGCTGGTGCAGAGTATCCAGAGAGGCCGTGCAGCGTAGGAATATTTTTCTATTTTGCCGGGGAAGCGTGTGGGAATATAATTAGGAATTTAGGAGCATCTGCTAGTACACAAACAATGCACAATAAGCGTCACTGGGAAATGCTGCTTCATCAGATTCTAAGGATGTAAGTTAGAACCGCAATTGTAACACATTTTCTATGTGTAGTTCTTGCACCAAATGTTTGTGCCATAGCCACGTCCCATGCGACACCTGTCAGAAGTGCTTGCAGTTTTTTTTTACCTTCATGTATGGAACGAAGAAATGTAATGTACAATGAAGCTTTAGTTTCCTGATTCAGTTTTCAACTATGCTTAGAGAAGTTAGAGTAAACTTTGCTTTCATAAATATATGACATTATGCTGGAAAGAATAGAGAAAAACATCTATTATCTAGTATCTTCGTTATACGAAAAATACAATATTATATGAAAATCTTTTCCATTGGATTTCTTGAAAAACACATTAATTGTGGAATTTAATATGCCTACAACCCAACTTGTGCTTAAATATGCGGTAGGTGATATTATGATCAGCTATAGTAATCATGATCATTTAATTTTTGTTGATAATAACTACGGAAAAGTATTTGTTTACACATCGTGGTAAGCACGACATGATAGGTTGACCATCATGTATGGAATAACAAAAGTTCATCGAGTCAATAGTATCCATGATGATTTTGCCAATCTCAATATTTGCTGGACTAATTTCTTCGAGATACTTATACATACTATATGTATTTATAAGGATGAATGAACATGTATTTACGTAGATACTCTGTGTGGTATTGCATTTCACAAAAATAATTATCCAAGCTGTTTCATTTCAGTTGGTTAATAAATAACATTTAATTATCGAGCAGCAAATCGAACCGTAATTGCTATGAACTAGTTTTTTTTATGAAAAAGAAAAACTCATCTGGCTAGCGCGCGTGCAAGTTGACGTAGTGGACAGGAAAGACCAAAAAAAAACGTATGGCCGACCATTATTACTTCCATGGGCCTTAATTCAACCATGTTGGGCCTTCACCAGTAATTCAACTGGGTACGCTGCGTGTTCTCTCGCCTCATCCACCATCACACGCTTTGCTCAAAAAAAAAAAAAAATCCACCATGACACGGACCAGTAATAAAGCATGGCCCACTGGAGAAGGAAAAAGTCCTTTTAAAGTCCCTCATGTATCTCTCTAGTTTGGTTTTCATCCCTCAAATAGAAAACTAGATATTACTTATCCCTCAACTTAATAAACCGGTTATTTTTTGTTCTTTAGCTGTTTTGATAGTGGTTTGGCTGACGTGACGATACATCACCATCCTATATAGTGCCCGTCAACCTGGAGGACCAAAATTTAACTATATGCTAGTAATTCAAGGGCCAAGTATGCTTAACAAAAAAACTATACAAATAATTTATCAAAATATTATCCAACTATTTTAAAAGAAAAAATTATGCAATTAAAAATATTAAAAATCTAATGTAATCTTTAAAAAAATCATAGAAACTTTTGTTTTATCAATGAAAAATAAATACTCTATTCTCTTTTTATCCTAAAATCATACTCTATCTTATAGCAAATAACAAAAAATTATTTATTTTTCTATGACCTTTTGTGTGTTTATTTGACATAAGGTGCTCCATTTATCTATTATAATTAGTCAAACTTGATGGCCTAGACTAATAAAAAGTTAAATGATGTTGTGCCATTTGATGACAACACAACAGTCACTTGATCCTATCTATGAATATATTAGTGTACATAACTATAGAAAATAATAACTCTAAGCTAGTCACCAGAGTATGATTTTTGAAAAAGAAAATCGAACCCGATTTCATTTTTTAGGTAAAATAATTGTTATATAAAATTTTTAAAAAGGCAAATAGATTTCTGGAAAAAATGGATAGTTTTTTGATAAATTATTTGTAATTTTTTTGATAACATATATTTGACCCCTTGACTATCAGTATTCAGCACAGTTTAATTTAGGTCTCTCAAGGCTGACGATGTCCCATATAGGACGAGTGATGTGTCGCCATGTCAACAAAACCACCGTCAAAATAACTAGGGGACAAAAAATAACTGGTTTTTAAAGTTGAGGGATGAGTAATATCGAGTTTCGACATGAGGGATGAAAGCCGGACGACAGCGATACATGAGGGACCTCAAGTGGACTTTTCCCCTGGGAGAATACGATTGTGGCAAAATGCTTTCAGCTGCTCATTGCGGCCCATTACGAAAGAGGCCGTAGCCCATGCGCACGGATGAGTCTTTTCTGTCTCTTTTTTTTTATTTTTTCTAATAATATCATATCTGTTTTTCTTTTGTTGATTTACAATTGTAAGCCTATACATGCATTCAGCGTTTTAAAAGATTTTATATAACATGTGACAAACGTACAAAACCCAAACTAACAATTTGGGAAAAAACTGATTAACCATTTCATATGAAAATATTTAAACATTCTATTAGAATGTTGAACCGATACCACCACCTGCATTTCATTACTTGACAGCATGCACATTTTTTATGCAAAATTATTTTTAGAAAAATGAAATTTTCATATTTTTTTTAATTTATAGTTGAACATACTTATATAATATGAAATTATTTATCAATCAAAGGATGGGCATAAATGTACCAACCAAAAATGTCAGGGAGGATAGAGATCCGTAATTTAAATATTAGTAATATTTTAAAATCTAGTGAAGTGACATGGCAGGGGACCTATTTTCTTATAAGTACAAGGGTTGAAAAGAAAATAAAAAATATTTTCTTTATTTCTTATAGATAAATAAAAAATACCTAGGGCGTATTTGGATGGCTACCCTTGTCACCCTAGCCAAATTTTGGTCTTTAACCATGGTTGAGCCTGTTGTTTGAACCTGGCCACGATTTGGCAGATTGAGACTTCAGTTCATTGCCACGCGCCATGGCTGTAACCACATTGGCAACATATGTCGGTGGAATCCAATCTTACTCGAGAGTGTTCGTAGTTATATAGGAGAAATAAACTCAAGGAATGAAAGCACATTGAATTTTAGGTCAAACATGAACTAAATCCTAAAACATAAAAAGCAAACCCCATCATCCACGCAGCCGGGCCATGTAGTCGTTGGTAATGAAAAGCTGCAGATTGGTGATTGAAGTGTATATAAAACAAGAACGCCACGAGCTACCCTGACACCACAATCGCTAACTGCAGACACTATACCCTATTAGCTAGCGCTAGACAACAGGTTTGTGGCGACAAGAGCTACAAGATGAGCTCCTAAAATATTGTCATCTAGAATCTATAGCATAGGCCGGTGCCCTTTTCTTACCACTAAGTTTCTAATGACCATGAAATAAAGTATAGATTACCTTTGACGACACAAGAGGCTTATGAGGACTTTCCTGCAACGTGACATGCATGTCATGAGTCATGACGTCGGAGAACTCAGACGGGCTGATGAATCCAACCAAAGCTCACGACATCCATAAAGTGAACTGAAAAGGGTACGGTACGGTGAAAGCTGGATAACTAGTTCACAAGGAAACAGTGAGAAGAAAACACCACCGAAAAGAGTGAAGGGAGAGCCAGTCTCAAAGCGACAGGTGTGAAGATAACACTATTGAAAGTACCATGTCATGTATGACAAATATTTTAGCCGGCCGGTTACTGTCAAGTCGGGTTCAGCTCCAACATCATCTCGACCATCGTATTAAATGCCTCTAGAGGATGCAAAGCTTTGGAGAACTACAGCTCATGTGGATTACACCTAATGAGAGACCCTACCGAATTAGTTGAGCTGATACTTTAACTAGTTGCATGTCTCAAATATATATGGTTAATGTAAAGCCACTGCATAGCTTTGCATGATAAACAGGGGACATAGTGACCCAAGCTTGAATATTTGTCGACGTGTTCGAGCATGGTTGTGACTGCTCTCTAACTCGCTTAATTAGCTGCATCCACAACAGAAACAAATTTTCACAAGCCGTTTGAGAATGGAAACAAAATTTAAGAGGGCCGCTAGCAATGAGCAAAGTCACTATATACTAGACAACTTGTATAGCCTTTTATGATTAAATTCAAGGTGTTTGTTAAAATATTAGTTTATTTATACTCTTCAACATTTAATTAAGTAGTACCATACTGATGTTGTAGGGTATTCATTATAATATTTACGGAAATAGGCTGACGTAAAATAATATCATAAATGTTTTTTTTATCAAATCCCAGACACTCATTACTTATACAAAACCACATACATCTATTCCTGTGTACCTTTATGAAAATTGTTTCAAAACCATGGTCAAAGGTAAAGCTAGTACTTCTCCCCTTCATATGAATAATGGGCATTCGGCATTCATGTATAGTTAAGGAAAATAAAAAATAAAAATACCTTGAATTTGAAGACCTTTTGTTGATATAGTTAGCATTTTGTTATTACATTACTAGAGTTTTCTTGAAAAATACTTTTATAGTGTAATAGTTTTGTCATGCCTTCTCTATAAATATATTAAATACAGAAAATATAAAAAAAGATCAATTTTATTCCCCTCGTCTATTCAGTTTGTACGTCTGTCAATTTTATTCCCCTCGTCTATTCAGTTAATTCTCCCTCGGCTCCTCAATTCTCTCACCACATCAGCAAATCACTTAATTCTAGCAAAATAAGAAACTATACTGTATTCGATCTAGCCAGTGGGTTGGTCCTGAACATAGCATAATTAATTTTGTGACCTAAGGGTGCATCTTCCTCCAAAGGCCGAAGCCAGCTTTATATATCCATACTAAAAGGATCCTAGAGAATTGAAAACACTTTCTACCTAAAAATCCACACCCAACCCTCACAGGGGACCCACCTGTCGGGTTTTGGAGAGGGAAGGAGAACAAGAAACACAAGAAAACAAGAAAAAATTGGATGTTCCAGACGCTTTTAGTTCATTCTCCGTAAAACTTTTTTCACCCAGCGTTTTGTACCCGCCGCGCGTACCCACCTCCGGCCAGGTGGGCCCTACCTCCCCACACGTGCACACAATTATCCCGTATTGCTAATAGACAATAGATTGAAGAGTTTTTCTCCATATAAATAAATACCAACTAACTTGAAAAATGATGTGCCTCTAGATTTGAGAATACCTAAAGCTTTATATACACAAGTGCGTGGCACGTGCAACCAACTAGAAAGCATGTTTACATGTTATATTTAATTTATTTAATATTTATACATGTGCGTGCGCACATGAGCCTTTGCTAGTAAAGCAAAAGAAAATACTGGGATTACCATTTTACAATAAAGCGCAAACCGCTAGACGAGCGGCATCCAACAGATAGACAGAGTACTCTCGACGAACACCCTAAAGGGCCAAGAGAAAAATCATCTATCGAACCCGACCATCCATGGAGACTAAAACACCACCACCAACGGCTACATGAAGGACTCCAAACAACTCCTTCAGGAAGGCAAAGGCGCAACGACGCCCGCGTTTGGTTTCACCATGGAAACCTTCCACGAACCCCCGTCGAACGAGACCCTGCAGACAACGCCCGCGTTTGGTTTCACCGGATCGAAGCTTACGCTTGAGGAATTCCGCCCGACGAGCCGAAAGCACCTGTACCAATCTCACTCGCTTCCATCCACTTAAGGGTGCATCCTCCGAAAGCTAATCGCTGTTCAGAGGACTTGCTGTGCAAACTTTTGGGCCCGTGGACCAATATTATTGTGTTACTGAGCGGATTAAAATAATATATGTCACATTGTTTCAAGAAATATTGTATGCTTTTATGTGGTTTTAAAATGCATAATGACAGATTACTGGTTAGTTATAAGGTATATTATTCTTATCTGACAAAAAAGAATCTTTTTCCCTATTAGCATGACGCGACCGAAACGTTAACGCAAATCTTTTGTTTCTCAAAGGTAGCTTAACTAGATTCATGCTACGTACCAACCATTATCGTACAGCAGAGTCCACGGAGATGTCTATCCCTACGTGGACCACTTTGATCCATCCCTTGTGCAACGTGTCTATATGAGAGACCCTACCGAATTAGTTGAGCTGATACTTTAACTAGTTGCATGTCTCAAATATATATGGTTAATGTAAAGCCACTGCATAGCTTTGCATGATAAACAGGGGACATAGTGACCCAAGCTTGAATATTTGTCGACGTGTTCGAGCATGGTTGTGACTGCTCTCTAACTCGCTTAATTAGCTGCATCCACAACAGAAACAAATTTTCACAAGCCGTTTGAGAATGGAAACAAAATTTAAGAGGGCCGCTAGCAATGAGCAAAGTCACTATATACTAGACAACTTGTATAGCCTTTTATGATTAAATTCAAGGTGTTTGTTAAAATATTAGTTTATTTATACTCTTCAACATTTAATTAAGTAGTACCATACTGATGTTGTAGGGTATTCATTATAATATTTACGGAAATAGGCTGACGTAAAATAATATCATAAATGTTTTTTTTATCAAATCCCAGACACTCATTACTTATACAAAACCACATACATCTATTCCTGTGTACCTTTATGAAAATTGTTTCAAAACCATGGTCAAAGGTAAAGCTAGTACTTCTCCCCTTCATATGAATAATGGGCATTCGGCATTCATGTATAGTTAAGGAAAATAAAAAATAAAAATACCTTGAATTTGAAGACCTTTTGTTGATATAGTTAGCATTTTGTTATTACATTACTAGAGTTTTCTTGAAAAATACTTTTATAGTGTAATAGTTTTGTCATGCCTTCTCTATAAATATATTAAATACAGAAAATATAAAAAAAGATCAATTTCACCACCTGCATTTCATTACTTGACAGCATGCACATTTTTTATGCAAAATTATTTTTAGAAAAATGAAATTTTCATATTTTTTTTAATTTATAGTTGAACATACTTATATAATATGAAATTATTTATCAATCAAAGGATGGGCATAAATGTACCAACCAAAAATGTCAGGGAGGATAGAGATCCGTAATTTAAATATTAGTAATATTTTAAAATCTAGTGAAGTGACATGGCAGGGGACCTATTTTCTTATAAGTACAAGGGTTGAAAAGAAAATAAAAAATATTTTCTTTATTTCTTATAGATAAATAAGTGCTTGCAGTTTTTTTTTACCTTCATGTATGGAACGAAGAAATGTAATGTACAATGAAGCTTTAGTTTCCTGATTCAGTTTTCAACTATGCTTAGAGAAGTTAGAGTAAACTTTGCTTTCATAAATATATGACATTATGCTGGAAAGAATAGAGAAAAACATCTATTATCTAGTATCTTCGTTATACGAAAAATACAATATTATATGAAAATCTTTTCCATTGGATTTCTAGAATTGAAAACACTTTCTACCTAAAAATCCACACCCAACCCTCACAGGGGACCCACCTGTCGGGTTTTGGAGAGGGAAGGAGAACAAGAAACACAAGAAAACAAGAAAAAATTGGATGTTCCAGACGCTTTTAGTTCATTCTCCGTAAAACTTTTTTCACCCAGCGTTTTGTACCCGCCCGCGCGTACCCACCTCCGGCCAGGTGGGCCCCTACCTCCCCACACGTGCACACAATTATCCCGTATTGCTAATAGACAATAGATTGAAGAGTTTTTCTCCATATAAATAAATACCAACTAACTTGAAAAATGATGTGCCTCTAGATTTGAGAATACCTAAAGCTTTATATACACAAGTGCGTGGCACGTGCAACCAACTAGAAAGCATGTTTACATGTTATATTTAATTTATTTAATATTTATACATGTGCGTGCGCACATGAGCCTTTGCTAGTAAAGCAAAAGAAAATACTGGGATTACCATTTTACAATAAAGCGCAAACCGCTAGACGAGCGGCATCCAACAGATAGACAGAGTACTCTCGACGAACACCCTAAAGGGCCAAGAGAAAAATCATCTATCGAACCCGACCATCCATGGAGACTAAAACACCACCACCAACGGCTACATGAAGGACTCCAAACAACTCCTTCAGGAAGGCAAAGGCGCAACGACGCCCGCGTTTGGTTTCACCATGGAAACCTTCCACGAACCCCCGTCGAACGAGACCCTGCAGACAACGCCCGCGTTTGGTTTCACCGGATCGAAGCTTACGCTTGAGGAATTCCGCCCGACGAGCCGAAAGCACCTGTACCAATCTCACTCGCTTCCATCCACTTAAGGGTGCATCCTCCGAAAGCTAATCGCTGTTCAGAGGACTTGCTGTGCAAACTTTTGGGCCCGTGGACCAATATTATTGTGTTACTGAGCGGATTAAAATAATATATGTCACATTGTATATAAAGAAATATTGTACGCTTTTATGTGGTTTTTAAAATGCATAATGACAGCTATTACTGGTTAGTTAATGTATATTATTCTTATCTGACAAAAATGAATCTTTTTCCGTATTAGCATGACGCGACCGAAACGTCAACGCAAATCTTTTGTTTCTCAAAGGTAGCTTAACTAGATTCATGCTACGTACCAACCATTATCGTACAGCAGAGTCCACGGAGATGTCTATCCCTACGTGGACCACTTTGATCCATCCCTTGTGCAACGTGTCTATATAGCATCAACCATCATGCATATACATGCATGGACGACCTGATGTGTACCCGGGCCTAGTGTTCACCCAGCTAACCCCGGCCGGCCAAGAAAATTAACCACACTACAGTCTACACACGCTTTTTATTACCACAGAATTATTGTTTCGTGCATGGATCACAAAGCAGAATAGCGCGTAACACCGCTTTGCACAATGGTGGTCTTACACTGTGACGAAGCATATAGACTAGTTGTGTGAATACATGGACTGCATTGCAGACAAGCAAGCTAAGTTGCAACTGGCAACTAACTGATGATATTGTTTCTTCATCCGTATGTTCATTGTCATCATTGGTGGCCGTATTAGTTGAGCGTGGTTGTCGTGGGGGCAACAATGACTTGATCACTTGAACATACAGTTGCACAGTACTGTGGAAATTATATTATTGCAACATAGTGTTAGACACCAATCCAAATAGTTGAACCACGGGAAAGTTGTCAGTTGTCACAATTACGCCAAATCGGCTCATACGATTTTGTGGGACAAGTTCTTCCCCACTTTCGTCCCACAAGCTTTTTTTTCCTGGGAACAGATTACGCATACAAATACTCACATATACATGTATGCAAAACTCACCTTCTACTAACGCTATGTAAGTCATACACTCGGGACCAGCTTACTACTGTGATATCTATTGTGCACCACGCCGTCTTGCTGACAGACATATCACCAATCACTGAAAAAAATAATTAGCCATAATTGCAATCGCCCATGTCAAGTTGAAAACTTAAACCAATCGAGTACGTATGTTTCACTGTATAGAATTTATCCGACTAAGCTACACTAGCTCAATTCATTTGTTATCACATGAGCGGCCACTTTTCACCTAAAGACAATTTCAAGAGTGTTCTTTCCATTGTCATGCCGCCAGTAACGTTGAAAATGATCTGTCTCGTGTCTCCATTTTGTGGTGCAAAGCCAAACACCTCACTTGCTAGCAGCAGCCGCGCCTTTGTAGTCCGACCGGGCAATACGTGTCAGTTAGCTGCTGGCTCTTGCTATGGTTGTTGTTTTTCTTTCAAAGAAAACGATGGTTAGTTCCGGCCAATTTGTGCATTCAAGTAAGCATTGACAAGTTTCTGAATCAGTTTCCTGATGCAAATATCTGAGCTTTCGGCACGGTCACAACGCCTCAATGATAAATTGCATCCTTGTCTAAAGTCGAATGAGATGGGTTAGATCCTTGATTCCTTCGACTATAATTTATGAAAGCTGCCTTCAAGCAAGGTAGATTACTCAAAAAACAACACCAATTTTTGTAGCTGTGTGTGAACAATTGCTCATGCTGAATGAAAACAATATGTCAAGAAATGGCATTTTTTTTAAAAAAATCTGGTAAGACTTTTGCTGCAGGTTTTATTAGACAGGAAAAACAATAAATGAAGTGTTATAAGGACTGACAACAACAACTTGACAAAGACGAGGCACAAAGAAGGATGAATTTTACCCTCACGATATTTATAAACCTAACATAGAATTATATGATTATGAGTTTGTATAACGATTGAGACAGTTCTGTCGTCTATACTATTTTTGATTGTTCAATCTCAACGTACAAAAAGGTATCTGGTAGTGAAAGAAACCCATTATTCATCACTCTTTTATGAGTGGAAGGAGTACATAAAAGAAATATGAGCAATCTTCACAACAATTGTTTCTTTTCTATATTCTTCCTCTACAATAAAAATAAAATAAGTCATCAAGGATAGCTGTATGTGTGGAAATCAACATTCTTTATTGAGCTGAGGTTTCTTTTTTTTTTCATTTTTTTACAACACAGTTAACTGCTCTTTTGCTTCCTCCTGATGACAACCAGTCAGCAGTGTAGCACTGCCTAATATTATATATAAGATTATTAAAAAGTTGCGAACATAAAAAATAAGATTCATAGATACTATCAATCGGTAACCCAAGATGCCAGAGAAACAATTATCTATTATGTGCCTTCCTTTGCTTGTTTAAGGTCAGATTACATTGATCCAACGTGTGTAGCCATAGTGGCCAAAATTACGACAATGCTATCGTACAGTAAAGCAGATCGAGGAGGCCAGTTAATAGAATAGACACAGGTTCATCAAATGGTAAGATGAAAATTGATACAAAATTACTTTGAAAAATAAATCAGCATATTGGAAAGTTGATTTCCAGGGGTAACGTATGTATATGATTATTATTAGATCCAGTTAATAAGAATATGGAGAAAATATAAGATAATACATGGTAATTTCCCTTACTACAGGTATACAAAAGAACCCTAGATAATCTGTTGGGAAGAACCTGAAAATTACTGAACTTTAAGACAAATTATGCTGGAATAACTGCCGTTACGTCACTGAATTTAGTTTCACTCAACATTTTTCTTGCGGAAAGACATACAAGGAATGAAGTTGTGATTAAGCACTGTCAACTAAATGTTTATTCAATGCTTATTGGACTGTGTACTCTTTAATAAACATAGTATCTAGCTGCCATCAAATTTAAAGCCCATTTGATGAACCTGCTTCAGTTAAGTTACTCTTACAAGTAAAGAATTGCTTCATAAAATTCCAAATCATAGAAACTATATTGCAGATGTCGTGTATAAACATGAAATGCAACCAATATCCATATATCTTCATTCATCGAAGTTTATGTACAGGTGTTACAGTTTATTTATACACAATAGAAGGGCGTGACTCAGGTGAAAACGCCTTAACTGTTGGAATTTTCGCAAATTCTCTAGAACAAGAGTTCATAGTTCTTCATCTTCCCAGTTGATCTACTCGATCAGTATTCATATGCAACTAGGAAAGGTAAGAAGCAGGCGTATAGCACCGAGTTCATCGCCTCATTATATCCCTATCTATCCATGAAAGCAGCGGCCAAACGGCCGGCCTGCCCTGATCATATGATAGAAGAACATCAGGATTGCATGCAGATCATATCCACCAATAATATACATTCAGATCCCAAGCTCTTGCATCAACTCACCAGCGCGTATCGCCGCCATTTGCCATCTCCACGATTCGAACATGGATGCAACCCTACCACGCATACCATCATCCTCTTGCATTGTCGAGTCAGAAGCAGCAGCGAGATCGTTGTTGGTGCACTTGAGAAGATGATCGATGTAAGCCTGCAGATCGTGTACGCAGGCTATGTCGCCAGCCTCGAAGAAGTCGAGAGCAACCTCTGTGCCCACGTGCGCATAGCAGGCTTTACTCCACGGCATCTCGTACCTCCCTGCTAGAACCCTAGCGCGCTCGTTGAAGAGGACGCCGGGCATCTTGGTCACCGGGTCGTTCACGTTCACGACTCGCAGCACCTTGACGCCGAGCTCGTCGCACCGGTTCTTGAACTCGAGGTTGCCGACGCGCGGGCCGGCGAAGGAGAAGACGGTGACGGGGATCCTGCTCGTGCCGCCATTATTGGGGTAGCGGTTGAGGCCGAGCTCGGCGAGGTCGTAGCCGAGGAGGATGGCGAGGGAGCTCCCCATGCTGTGGCCGGCCAGGGTGATGCTGATCTCCTCGTCCTTGTGCTCGGCGACGAGGCGGGAGACCTCGGAGAGGAGCTGGTTGCGGCAGCTGCCGGTGGTGAACCTGCCGGAGGCGTCGTCGGAGGTGTAGACGGAGAGGAACCCCGACTCGACCCGCACGTCCGGGCGGGGGTCGGCGGGGTCGAAGCGCGCCGGCGAGAGCGCGCTCATGAAGTTGGCCAGCCACTCCGACCCGGTCACCGTGCCGCGGAAGGAGACGAGGATGTCGCGCCGTCCGAGGCGCGCCGCCTCCGTGTCCGACACGACGGCGACGTACCCGATCCACCGGCTCTTGCTGCTGCAGGGCCGCCGGCGGCCGGCGGCGGCTCCGCCGCCCATGGGCGGCAGCGCCACGTCGGGTGCCGCATAGATGTACTTGGTGACGGCGTACCCGGCGCCGCCGCCGTCCATGCCGACCGCCCGCAGCATCTGCTTCTTGCCGTGCTTGCAGTTGAGGTAGCGCTTGGAGCGCGGGTCCAGGTCGAACGCCCGGTAGCACGCCGCCACGAGCTCGCCGTACCGGACGACCTCGGCGCGGAGGAGCGGGTGGAGCGGCTCCGTCAGGCCTCGCCAGTCGGCGGCGCCCTGGACCTCCCGCCACATGGACGCCAGCGGCGGGGTAACCGTAGCCCGCGGGCGAAGAAAACGGGTGTGAATTTTTGAATTTTAAATCGCAAAAGGTGGTCGGTAGCGGGTCTAACAGGGTGGGAACCCGAGTCCGGTAAGAGCCGGGTGATGCTGCATGCCTTTTCAGTACTAGCTCTGTTTTGCCTTTATTGGACAGGCGCATGTAGAAATAATATTGATGGATCTGTTTTCCAACTTACTAATGCACTATCACTACTTTAATAGTTTTCTGGGTTGCAGGGTCATGCCGTCATGATACATTATTACATGACCTTTTAGAATTTGCAGTTTTCCACATAAGAGTATAGAAAAAATATTTTTGAGATAGTTTTGACAAGCAATATATAGTGTTCCAAAGTCTACACTTTGTTTCTACACTGTTGTACTGGTGTGTCTTGATATAGTTAGGACATACTGGGTCGTCGTCCCACCAATCTTTCAAAACACCAATAGTAGTACTTACTGTACATAAATAAGTTTTATGATTTCAGTCCGCTAACAATAAATTTAAAACTAGCTCATCAGTAAAATAATATGAAGCGTAGATTTCTACAAATCTAAACTACACATAACCAATACAAAATTCAGCTAGCTTTTGGTCTTTTTCTATGCACCAGCGAGGAAACTCCACCTTGGACTCTCAACATTATTCTTCCTGTTGCACGGGATACATTGACACTAAGCTCTCTACAATATAATTCGGCCCGTCACGCAATCACACATACACATAACTAAAATAACTAAAACCTATTTCTCTACTTAGTGTGAATTGCACGCTTCTTAAATAGTCAAACTCAGGATTCGAGTTTTTTTGTAGTCAAAACTCCAAGTAGAATCAATTTTAAAATTTGAGGTCAGCTCTCTAGTCTGTCTCGACACTAGAACTGCATTCAACGATCATCCGTGTGTGGCGGGGCCGGGGTAGGTTAATCCTACTCGGTTTCAAGTCAACCATCTTGTATCTTCCCCAGAGGATGAAACCATGTGAGCGTGTCACATCACGTCCATTTAAATAATCTTGTAGCAGTTGATTCTTATATACCAACAAATTAGTGATGCAACTACACAAGAGGACAATTAAGAAAGGCAGCTCGATTCTCATGGGGTTGTGAAACACGAACGGGCAGGGCACACTATATTTTCATATAGTACGTGGAAGAATATACAAAGAACACACGCATAAGCAACAAGTTGAGACACCGACCACGAGAGCTATTCATCGAACTATTCTGTCTTGGAATAATTAAATACTAAATGTCTAATCTTGAAGTATGGCATCGCCTTTGTCGAGTGCATTTGAAGTAGCAGTTATGTTTGTTAGGGTTTAAGCTTTTGGCTCAAATAAAATGCCTAGGAAATTCCATAGTCCTACTCGTGTTTGCATGGAATGTCTGGTAGGGGACGTTTTTTTTTGTCCCTGTTACTCTAGGTGGAGGGAGACGAACTCCAATAGTGGAGTTGATATCATCTAAATCTAGCAAAGAAAAAGAAGCTTCGCTTCGGTTTGCCTTACGGGGATGATCGATTTCCATTCCGGCTGTGTACCGAGACTAGCTTCTTTTTTTTTTTGATTGAAAGGTCACCGCGGGGACGAGAAAAAGAAAGGTAAGGAGAAAGCCTAGGAGTTGATGGCGACATCCGACGGCACATCCGGGCTCCACGTACCACCACCCAACGCCGTCCAAGGGGAGGAAGCCTAGGAGGGGAATGGTAGAAACGGTGGAAACACCACTCGACATTTGATTTGATGGCACCAACAGTAAGAAGAGCGCCAAAGAAGCAGAGGCGCCATCTGCGGACACCTGTTAAACCACGATAGCTGCCAACAGTCACTTCCAAGCTTACCTATGAGGTGTAAGGAGAAGAAGGCACTAAGCACACCAAGCCGATGGCAGGGTAGCAAAGACCTCCATAGACGATGCCTATAGGTAGGGTGTGACATCGGATGTGTCACTGCCGCCTGTCCAGCAGAACCGGAGCAGGGCTTTCACCTGGAAGTCTCCCAGGCTACAGGGAGGAGAGGAGCACGACGGCGCCTTCAAGAAGGTGCCCGACGCCAAAGGCGCGTTGTCGCCGTTAGCTTGAACGGTCGGACATAGCTTTCACTGAGCCCCTCCACATCGGCACATCGCGAGCACTAGCAGCCCGGTACTGTGCGTCAATGGCAGGATGCCCCACAACTTGAACCCTCAACGGCTCGCACAAGCTGTGAGGAGAGCCCTCAACGCCAGGACGCGCCCTTGGCCACCGCAACCACCCCGTGAAGAAGAAACTGCCATGTTAGGAGCCGGCATCGGCATCCCGTCGGTGAGCGCAGCCCCACCAGGCCACCCTTCATCGGCACCCGAGAAGGCCACGAAGGGGAAAGCGCAAATCGAGCCACAAGAACACTAGAGCTCGCAGTCAGTCACCACCAAAAATTGGATCGGCACCTGTGCACGAAAACCGAGCACGTGGAGAGGCCGGATCCGGCCGGCGGCCACCGCTGCCCAATGGCTATGGCCGGAACCGCCGCCATGGCCTTGAACTGCTAGGAGCCATTGACCTTGTTTCGTGGAAGGGAGAGGAGGGATTTGAAGTCCCGGCCGCCGCCTTTTTTGCCGTTTGGTGGGCTTCTAGCCTTAGGCTCTGGCGGCGGCAGGGGGAAAGGGGAGCTTGGGGAGGCGGCTGGCGGTGCGGCGAAGCGGATCGCCGCCCGAGTCGCCTCGGGGCGACGCGGTGGTCGGGGGTTGTCTTTCGACTAGCTTCATTTTGCACTTTTAATACCTTAAATCGATACATGGAAACATTCACGCCGATTAAAATGGTGAAGAGAGGAAATGATTGATAATGACATGGTTGCTATACGCTTGAATTGTGTCCCAATCTTCTGTGGTGCCAAATGGCGAGTTATATATACTACTCGAGATATACAATGCGTGCCGGCTCAAAGCGCACCGATGTGTTAAGTGTATTCGCATAGGTGTTTTGGACAATGTACAGTACACCAATGCACCGATGAGTGAGATTAATATAAAACAATATTTTAGCCACTGCAGAAATGGACCGACTTGTTTTTCATGGTTTACCATGCTAATGTAATTTTTGACACACTAGACCTTTGAACACTCAGCACGCTCTCTGTCTGTCACCTTGTCCGATTTTGGGGTGTGAGTTTAAGAGAAGATCATGTTGAAACTCTTCATCTACCAATACCCGCCTCATAGTCAACAATGCTTCATCTACCATTACCCAACTCATAGTCAACAATGCGCTTAGAGTTTACATCTGGTATATATAAATAACAATACCCTATCTCAAAGTTAATTCATCTCACTCTAGCAAAGCAAATTAGCTTGTACTCCCTCTCCCTCTCCCTCTCCCTCTCCCTCCCTCTCCCTCTCTCCCTCTCCCTCTCCCTCTCCCTCTCCCTCTCCCTCTCCCTCTCCCTCTCCCTCTCCCTATTTACTACTAGGCATTGAGCCACATCTTACTTTTTTCCATTGCTGTTCCATTAACAACATGTAGATTTAACGTCTGACTACCGCTAGCCATGTCCGGTGCCAAAAAATGTATCAAACATTTGAAAAGGACCATATACAGTATTATCTAAATAGTATATCAACATTTAAAAATAGTAGATTCAATATTTTTCAGAGATACATATCATCATTTAAAATACTATATTCAACATTTCTCACAACCTATTTCAAGACCTTATAAAATTAGATTCAATGTTTAGCAACGCCAACACCAACATTTTCAAAAACAAATCATTGTTCCTTTGTCTCTGAATAACAAGCCTAGCGTAAGTAGCCAAATTCCCCTCCATGGTTATATCCGGCTGGCTATCAATATGGAATTTTTCTTTTGAGGTGAAAATTATACTCTTCTTGACTTTCTCTAAACTTATTTATTTTTGAAGTACTAGATTCAACATTTGTTCAAGCATCATTCAACAATCTAAATGTCTGCTTCAATAATTTCATACTGCCCACTATAGTATCCAAGGAGTCAGAAACAAGCATGCCAATATAAACGTAATCAACATTTTTAAAATACTATATTTAATATTTTCTAATTTAGCTCAACCATTCTAATAAATTTTATGTGGAAAATTTCTAACAATTTATTTGGAATGTTAAATAAGTATATCAAAATGTTGAATCAGTAGATTCCGAATGTTGGTTTCTTTTAAAAAGAAAAAATAAATTAAATATATAGATATAAGATCTTATTTTATAGCATTAATTCTAAGAAATAACATGGTTTAAATGGTCTCAAAAACGAATAATCACTTCAAACCTAACAAACTAATAGCAGGCAGCCACTATGGCCCACACAAGAGCAGAGAAGGGACTTTCCGTCCTTTCTATTTGTCCGGAATTACTTTTCGCCTGAGACTATTGCTATTTTTAGTCTCGGTTGGTATTTTTACCGATGTCCTTGATGCCCTTTAATCTTGTGGTAGCACTGGCTGGGACTAAAGTTCTTCACTGGTTAATTTTAAAGGAAAGAAACCACAATTGTGTTGCATGTGCTCTGTTGATGAGATGATGAGGAAGCTACGAGACGAGAGGTCCCAGGTTTGAGTTCCACACAAAACACGCGTGCATAGCCTCTCCTCAGATGCGATTTTTTTATAATATTTAAGAAAAACGAACTTTAGTCGCTAAAAAAATGAACTTGTTTGGATCATAAGGAAAACTAGTTTCCGTGAAACCAGTTTCAAAGTTAACGATCACCATAATCTTGTTTGGTTAGTCTAACAGACTCATGTATAGCTAAATCTGGATCTCCACAAAACCAGGATTATCAGTTTTACGGAAACGAGTTCCCGTCGTTTTTATCAAAACCAGTTTCCCGTATCGCCTTAGCGCACCGTCGCATTATTTTTCTCACTGCAAAAAACAGCGACACGGATTGGATCAAAATGATCTGCACCGTAGAAAAAAATCTGTTGATAAATGAAATAAATAAACACATGATTTTAGAGCGGTTCTCATTTTTTTTTCAAGAGCCAAACAAGCGATACACAAAACCTATGCTAACTGAATGACAAATCTAATACTGGTTTCCCAAAACTGCTCTTAATACCTGTTTTATAAAAAACTGGCTATATTTTCTAAGATCCAAACAACCACTTAGTCTTGACGCTCGTGGCCTTTGCCCTTGCTTGTTTTATTAGGGCCCAGTTTATTCTCCAGTTTGCACCGTAAGACGGCCCAAGCAAAGTGGGCCTGATCCAGTAGTAGCAACTGCAAAAAACAACATTTCCCTAAAATGCGTCAAGACTCATGAGTCAGTCAAGGGACTCAAGGTCATGTTTTCATTTTCAGATACTAAAAGAACAAAAAGGTCCAAGCCTATGTTTAAGGCTATACAAAGCCGTGATGTTTTCTTAGGTGGAAAGAATTAATTAAAATCCGGTTCCGTGGAAATCTGTGGAAAACCAAAATGTTTGTAAATCAAGTGCGTGCACGACCATATTGTCTGACCTGGCAACACTAAACTACCTGTAACGAATCTGCAAAGTACAACAAGTGAGTTTTGGTTATGTGTCAATTTCAGGTGGGTGTCTCTGTCGCAGGAAAGACTGACCTTTAGAGCACATCATGACTCGATCGCTTGGCGGATACTAAATCTCCGTCTCTCCGACCACATAATTAGGCTCTAGCTAATTGACCCATCGCTCTCAAGCTCGTTTGGCCGGTGGTCGTTTGCATAACCGCTCGCTAACCACGCATAATGTTAAGGCCGTACGGCACCAGCCGAAATGTTAGAAGACCTAATCCAAGGGTTCACATTGTAAGATTGCGTGTAATGGCACTGCAGATAGTCAGATACGAGTGTGAGACTTCCGTATTTTTGCCAAATCTCTTAAGCCATACTACCCTTGTCCACATAAAAGTACAATTTTCATTTGTCTTAATTGTATAAGAGAAAAGTACACAACGTCGTTCCAGGATAATATACAATCTTTTAGTTTATTTTTCTAGAAGTGACATTTTTCATCTTAATTATGTGCCAAATTATTTCCTGTATTTTTGCATCACCTCTTATTATGGCTCTGTCAATATAGTTCTTTAATATAGATATCCATCATTTTGAAAACCAAAATATTTTATTGATTCTTTTGTTGAAAAGATATCTTACAATTTTGGGTACGTATACACAACACCCTTTACGGCAGTGGGCAAAAGGTGATTTCGTTATAATTATATATTAATTTTATGATGTCAAATATGCTTTTAGTTTTTCTTGGTCTGTTTTGGCATGCTTTTGGTGCTTTCTCCCTGTCGACCTCACGAAATTCCTCATAGCTTTTCTTCTCTAGTATACACATTTGAAAATCCAAGCTATAGAATTGATTTGTTGTGAATGTACTTCTTCCGTCTGCTTTTCTAAGATGCGACTTGACTTGATATGGTCTTTTAAGTTACCATTTGATCATCAATTTATCCTATATGGTAATGTTTGTGATCATAAACTTATCATTATTGGAGAGTACTTTTAATTATTAATCTAATCATTATAAATTTGTATTATCAAAATTAAAATTTGTTATTAAATTATTAGTAGAAGATTATAAAGTTTGAATTTTAATATACGATCCTGTCTTATAAAGAAAATGGAGGGAATATAAAATACGTATATATGACCTTTAGTTCAACTATATATGTCTACTTACAAACTGTGTTACCAGAAAAGTTACTATAAGAGTAAAGGCCCTGTTCGGCTGGCTTGTTCCAACATCAGCCAACAGTGTTTTTCTCTCTGTGAAAACCAGCACCAGTAACCAGCCAACAATATTTTTCTCTCAGTAAAAATCAGCACCAGCCACCCACACCAACCAGCCAAACAGGACGAAAATTAAAAGCATTTGGACACGTGCCCGACCCAATGCACTATTACTTACACTTTATATACATGTTTCGTTCATGCTAATAAACTATGTATCCCTTCTAACAGTAGTGCCCCTGGCTACCTTATTAACATTTTGTTTGAGGTCTCCGGTCAAAAAAAAATTCATCCGCGGTCGGAAACATTTTGTTCGAGGTTCAGATTCAGTACTGTTGCATTGTGTGTACATCCGACTTATACCAGACAAACTTGTTGCTTTGACGAACATGGTTACATACGATGCAACACTACGCATTGATAGGTTACAGTGTATGGTTATCCTTAATTAAGGCCATTCTTAATAAGAGTTTTATCAGCATTAAATATAGTGACATGTCAGCGTTTTTGATGATGTGGCACAGAATCAATAAAGAGAGAAATGAAATGAATTTTATGGTGGTGAAATTTTATGTACAGTGTTTCAAAAGAGTCTGTGTATTCTATGTAGTCTTAGAAACGACAAATAATAAAATTTTGTATTGAGAGTGAGATATTTCACCAATAAATTAAATGTATTTTTGCTAATGTAATATCCTTAGAAACATATAAATATAAAATATCCATCAAGAATGGCCAAATTCAAACTACTCGAGGCCGAGTCCAGGGGCTCCAGTTACCCCTCCAGGGTCCAGGCTACACCGAGCGGATATGGTCGTCGTGCCAGCGCAATCTTTTTCTAGTTGCTTTCCAATCAATTGCCGTCGAGAAACTGCAGCAAATGATTGGTCGAGTAACTGTATGAACCCACGCGGTCCACGGGAGGCGCCGTACGGCTCGTCATATCTCCGGCCAAAATTTGATCGAGACGACGAGCGATCTCCATGGAAAAGGACCCGAAACAAAATAAAGCAGATGGTACGTGTGCTAGCTCGAGCGTTGCACTCGTGGCCGGGTGATGGGTGCGCACGAGCACGACTGGTCCTGCACCTGCTGCTGGCGACTCACGTAGTACACTCCTCGCTTACGTGTCCCTCGGAGATATCACATGTTCGGCTCGTAGCACGCGCATGCATAAATGTGGCGCACCGTCCGTGGGGCAGGGCACTTAATTGCTGCACCGGTTTTAATGCTGGTTGATGGATCGAGTGTCACGTGCACAGGCACCTTTTTTTTAAGAGAATACTCTAGATATTGGTATTTCGTGTAAGAGATGAATAGAGTTTTATGCTCACTGATACCATTTCATTTCATCCATAGATCTCGTGTGGCTATTAATTCTACTATTCTCTTTAATTTATGAAGGCCATATAGTTTACATGACACATTTGATCACAACATGTACGACTTTAATGATAGAATATGTCTATGAAACTATACAATAAAACTGTGCAGCACAACGATAATTTCATTTCATTAAAAAACTGATATGACAGTCTTGTTAATAGCATCATAAAATTGTGCATCGACACTGACCTTAAATTTACTTTTTCCAACCTGTGTTTTTTATAACCTAAATTATTGGCTGTTTAGATACCAAATCGGATCCAATGCTATGCCTATGTATGTAATAAAACTATGTTAAAAATCCAAACCAAACTACAATTTTAGATGGGAGGAGTAATAGTTTCTCCGCTCCGGGTGTATTATTTTCATTTCTTCCACATTCACACACGTTATATTCATTTAAGGATTTTGAGAAGTTGGTGCTAGGGATTTGAGGATTTCTTAATATTTGCGGCCGTGGCAACAGGGCCACCACTGGCCGTAGTGGTGTAGGATGCCCATTGAAGAGGACCCAATAATAGTCGCAAATTGCAGGAATGGGTTAATAATGTTGCGGCGGAAAGCAGCATCGGATTTGGAGGAGGACCAGATAATAGTGTCAAGGAAGTTTGCAGCGGCTGAGAGTAGTTATGAAGAGAAAGATCAACCACAACTAGACACGTCAGTTCGTTTGACTTATCAGCCACCAGCTAATAGTATTTTTCTCTCTCTTAGCACAAATCAGTATCACCCACCTGCCACTAGCTAGTCAATAATATTTTTCTCTCAGCACAAATCAGCGCCAGCCACCAGCCAAGCGAACAAGGCGGTCATTCAAACTTCAAGTGCAAGGAAAGGAGCAAATGGCAAATATGACCTGCCTTATACCATCTTCAAGAGACTATTTATATCTTTTTTTAATTTACAAAAAAAATTTGGAGAAAAAACACAATCCAACAACCTTTTCAATTGGATATCCAAATATAGATATCATCTATTCCGGATTTCTCGCTAGCCAAAGATGGAGAGCGAGATGACTCTCTATACTATGCAAAAGATACAGAAAAGTTGTTGAAAAATATAAAAATATAGAAAATAAATTTTACTTAAATGACTCTCCAAATGATGATTTAATTTAGAGAGTATATTTCAGATAGACTCTTGGTGATGTTGTTAGTTTTATACTCTTGACTTTGGAAAATTCCTTTTGCAAACCAGATTTTTCAACACTAAAATCGATATCTATAAGAATCCAGTTGTTTTGAAAACACTTCTCATCTAAATAATTCATACACACCCCTCACAAAGGACCCACATGTTATATTTAATGGTGTAAAAGACGTGAAAAGTTTTTACAAACAAGAAAAAATGATATTTCTAGAGAGTTTCTGCCGTTTTGGCATACTTTTCTGACCATGAAATTTCTTTACTCATCTCACGTATCCACCATCAAATAGTCTAAAATAAACCTAACCTATAGTAAAGGTAACATGCGCGTGTCGTATGGGCATATTTGCTAGTCCCTTCAAAGGAATGAGTAAAATTTTTAATATGAAAATGAAAATTTTATATTAGCATAAAAGATATAGCACCATTGAGTATTAATTTTTAGTCCCTTATTTGCCCCTAAAAACGGTACAGAAGGAACTAAAGAATTAACTTACTGGCATTGATCAACTCATGCTCCCTGTGTCTACGATATCTGTCCATAACACAACATGTTTATAAACTAAGGACATCTTAATTTTGAAGAAAAAGATCAATGTGAAATGATTTTTCATACAACTATTAAGTATCATAACACATCAAATTCTCTCGTCGGAGCATTTAATTTATCAGTTAGGGCCTTAGTAAGTCAAATAGTACATTAGCTACACCTTGGGACCTTGGGACACTCATTACAAAAAGTTTTCTTCCAAGACCATAGACAAACATTACAGAATTCATGAGTAACAATTTTGGTCATGGTTGATCCCTACCGAAACTGGCCCCCAAGTTCCATCCTCATCAGCTTCCACGTGTAACTAGTTCTATGAATGCGACTTAGCCAACAAGACTTTTGTGAAATATTTGACAAACAAATAGAAAACCTAGGTAGAGTACAATTGACTAGGACTTGGAGGAGAAAGTAGTGTTCCACTAACTTGTACCGCTTCATACATGGATCAGGAGAGCAAAGGTACGGGCCGACGTCGATCGTCCGCCATTATTCATGCCGACCGTTCCTTGTTCCCACGAACAAAAAGAAACAAAAAGGTGCATTTCAAACCTGAGCATTTGCTAGTTATGTACAATATTGCGTATGCTATTGTGCGTATCAGTGGCTTCACATCGATCAGTCAGCTGTCAACAAAGGCCCTGGATGCCACTGGATAGGGATCCAAGTGGTGGGCCCTATGTTTGTTTTATTTTTTTCAAGAACAAGTAGTGGGTCACTGGGTCTTGAAATCTATGAATAGAACGGAACCAGAAGTTTGTGCTTTAAAAATTCGATTTTAGCAAGGAGTGATAATCTCTTGTCACTACAAAAGGCCACATAATTATGATGAAGGCTAGCAATGTCAATTTTACTTTGTCGATATAAATATAATTTTGTATTTATGTCAAAGATGAAAAATTAAGGAAAAATTGAGGAAGAGATGGCAAATTAATTCGGAAGAACAAAGAAAACTGGGAAGTGCGACAAGGTAAGATCAATATTGTTAGATTCATCATGAAAACAACTTTAATAATATATAACTATTTTATGCTTAAGGTATCTCTACTCTATATGATCCACGCATTTTTATATAGCAGTTTATTCACTTATGCACACTTTAGTGGTGGATTTATGAAATTGACTTGAAGTTGTAGATGTTGGTATTCTTTCTAACAGTTTGGTCAAAGTTAAAGAAGTTTGTCTTAGAACAAAATTAGAACGGACTACATTTCAGAATGAGGTGAGTATATATAGCCTAGGGAAGTTTATGTGGACTTCATTTGAGTACTACCGTGCAATTTATGTTCACAATGACTTGAAATAATGATAAGTTTATGTGGACTTCATTTGAGTACTACCGTGCAATTTATGTTCACAATGACTTGAAATAATGATATTGTATGAAAACAATTTGCAAATTTCAATGAAGGAGGTTGACCTAACTGACCAAACAAACATTGTTAATACCGAACACCATATGCTAAGAACATTGACAATTTTAAAAGAAAAGAGGAAATGTCGTAATGATAGACTTGATGCTCTGTGGAATGGTTCAACGAGAACATCCATGCATTTTATGATGTTACCACTTCCGATCATGTTTTGAGAACGTGCGTAGCACGTATTTCATTAAGAAGAAGAGAATTACATCTAAGCAACCTTGAAAGAATCTCCAAGGCGCGGAGAAACAAAGGAAACAACCACTATGACGACCAACAAAAACTACCTGCACGACCAGAGAACACGAGAGCAAGCAACCACCAAAGCACCAACAACGGATCATGTGAAGCTCCACAGTACAACAAGATACATTTTAATATCTAGGTAGAAATCTTGAATCAACTATTGATGTGACTTTCTCCAAAGCATTGCAGCAAGCATGTAATCAACTGACAATTGATCAAGTAAATTATTCTAACCTTGTAATTGACAATCTAACCTAGCTTGTTGTTTATGTCTTGCATGATATTATCACTCCTTAAAATATACACTAAAAAAATTAGCAATTCCGTTCTTAACAAAATACAGGTATATATTGATATCAAAGTCTATATATTAACTAACATGTGCATCTCTTGACTCATCTGTTATTTTTCATGTACAATATGCCGTATTTTGTCTGTCTTTCCTATCTCATTTAGTCATCTAGTGACAAAAAGAATGAATTTACAAGGGTATCCGTGTTTCATATCCCCTAAAAAATCATGGGAATGAAAATGAAAAACCCTGTATCAATCTACATCCCCATGGCTTGTACCAATTCACCAACTTGGATTGCAGCCATTTGCCACGTCCAAGTATCAAAATTTTGCTGAAGCACAAACTTCTTGGCCTTGCTTAATAGATCCTCCCCATCCTTTCTGACCTTTGCGATCTTAGGGCACTTGAGCAACCCCAAGTAGGCTTCCAGGTCATGCACGCAAGCAGGATCTCTGGCTTTGAAGAAGTCCAATGCCAGCTCTACACCGACATGCGTGTAACACGCACAGCTCCATGGAAGCTCCAACCTGCCTCCCAAAACCCTAGAGTTCTCGTTCAAGAAAATCCCGGGCAACTTGGTGATTGGGTCATTGACATTCACCACCCTCAGCACCTTCACTCCGAGCTCGTCGCACCGGTTCTTGAACCCCGTGTTGCCGACCCTCGGGCCGGCGAAGGAGTACACGGTGATCGGCACGGTGTTGCCGCTGCCGTCGCGGTTGAGGCCGAGCTCGGCGAGGTCGTAGCCGAGGAGGAGGGCGAGGGAGCTGCCCATGCTGTGGCCGGCCAGCGTGATGCTGATCTCCTCGTGCTTGTACTTGTTGATGAGCCGTGTCACCTCGGAGAGCAGCTGGTTCCGGCAGCTGCCGCAGGTGAACCGGCAGGTGGCGTCGTCGGAGGTGTAGACGGAGAGGAACCCCGACTCGACCTTCACGTCCGGCCGGGGGTCCGCCGGGTCAAACCTCGCCGGCTCGAGGGAGCTCATCATGTTGGCCACCCACTCCGACCCGGTGACCGTGCCGCGGAAGGAGACGACGATGTCGCGCCGCCCGAGCCGGCGCGCCGCGTCGTCCGACGCCACCGCCACGTACCCGATCCACCGGCTCGGGCACCGCGGCGCCGCCGCCCCGGGGAGGGCGACGACGTCCGGCGCCGCGTAGATGTACCTCGTGACGGCGTACCCGGCGCCGGCCATGCCGACGGCGTCGAGCATCCGGGCCTTGCCGTACTTGCAGTTGAGGTAGCGCTTGGAGCCGGCGTCGAGGTCGAACGCCTTGTACGTCGCGGCCACGAGCTCGCCGTACCGGACGATCTCGGCGCGGAGGAGCGGGTGCAGGGGCTCCACCAGCCCGGCCCAGTCGCCGCCGCCCTGGATGTCGCGCCACATGCTCGCCAGGGTCTCGCCGCTCTGCTTCTTCGCCGCCAGCCTCTCGGCCGGCGGCAAGGCGACGACGACCGGAGCGGCGTGCCTGACGTTGTTCACCGCGATGGACGGCGCTGACAGCCGCGTCGTCTGCGGCGCGAACGTGGACGGCGGCGCGGCCACCGCCGCCATGGCGGCGGCGGTCGAGGCGCCGCCGCGCTGCTGCTGCTGTGGCTTCGCGCAGAGCCCGGGAGAAGGTTGGGACATCGGGAGGTGGACCGCCATTGATGATCGACGATCAGGTACGGTGCACGGCTTGTCGTGAGCTGAGGGAGAGGGAGGGTCCTGGGGAGAGAGACAGCGAGCGAGCTCGGAGCTTGGCGGTTGGACTTGTTAGCTGAGTTAGCTAGGTGAGGTTCTCGAGCTTATATATTATGGGAAAGAACCGACACGGGGTGTCTGTTTTTTCTCTCGAGACGTGTTGGCTGATTAGAAAGCGAGAGGGAACGGAGCAAAAAATGCATGTTGTTTGCGCGATCGATTTGACTCACGCGGGGAGGAGCGCGTGGAACGGGTGGCTCCTTTCCTTTTCACTCACCCGGCCCTTTTGCGTTTTGGTCCATCAACTCTGACCATTTTATAAAATAACCTTTTCATAAACAATTTATATGGCTTTGGTATTATTTAGTTGAAGGAATAAGATCTAAAAACTTATTACATTCACGTTATCAAGAATTTTCGTTTTCAGACAGTTCTTTTCTTAGTTCGCTAATGAATACAAGGAATTTTAATGAGCCCAACTATTAAGATTGACAAAAAAAAAGCTCGAAACTCATGAACGGGTCAGCTTCTTAGTATATCAGCTTTGATTTTTAACATTAATAATGAGTAATAGTTGACTGGTTAGACAAATGAGCCATCTCAAGCTTTTTAAATGAGAGAAACTAGATTGTTCCCAAGCTTGCCATAATAAGCCGAGCTAGCTCGTCAGCCACTCCTATTCTCTATATTGTTAACTTGTTAAGGGTCCTGAAGGGTTTTACAGCTTGTATATTTGTCAGATAAGGTTATACCATGTAAATTGATTTCGGTACTGCTTCTGCTCAATATTTTTCATACGTCGTTAACTTGTTAAGGGTCCTAAACATTTTTATAGATGTATATGTGTCGGATAAAGATATACCATATAAATCAATTTCTAAGTCAGCCATCTAATCCGGATTAGGAACAACATTCACGGAAGAGATTGAACGGATTTTGCGGAGATGGAAGAGTTGAATCAAATCAAACTTTGCAGAAACTAGAGAGACTGGTTTATATAAATCCAATGTACAAAGAAAAAATGTCCAACATCAAGGAGATCAAAGAAAAATTTAAATTTTATATGTCATGTCTATATCTAAAATCTTTAAATTTTATACCTTTGTTTTTATGCAAGTACATATATCAGAATAAATATGAAAAAAATGAATACATGTTTCTCTTTTGTTTTTGGGTGATATTAATTAATTAGGAATCTATAACAAATAGGTAGGAATAAAGTGTAGGTCAGTACCCTCCACCCTCTCTCACTGTTCAATGTACCTTCCCAATAGAATAAAGTGTTCTATGTCATACTTGTGTCATTATTTTTTTGTTGCTTTTGAATAGAGCCTATCTAATCTAACCAATAGTATTTCTTAAAGACCATGCATGTCTCCAACAGTTTAAGCCTATCCATTACGCAAAAAAAACCTTTCCGAAAGAACAGAAAAGGGTGATTAGAATGTTCCGTTCACTACCACTCACCACCTCAAACCCCACCAGCACGGAGACAAAAGTGAAAGCGTACAAGATGCTGGCCTGGCGCAAAAAACTAAATAGAAGATAAGTGAGGCACCTATGTGCGAAACCTCTGAGTGGTCGGTAGGTGCTTTTCGGTGGCTCCACGTTGCTGCCGTTGTGCACTTGTGCGCGATTCATGTGGCCCCGCGGCGAGCGTGGCATGGGACCCACGCGATGAGAAAGTGGGACTGGCCCCACCTCGCCTTAATTATACCCCCTCTCGTGCTGCAGGCCGCGCCGCTGCTACTCGTGACGCGGCACGAAGACGCGAGGCGAGGCGAGGCCCTGCCCGTACGACCGCCGAAATCGAGGCCGCCGGAGAACTGTAGCGCAGGAGCGTTCCTATTTCCCAGGCCTTTTTGTGGTCACCAATGCGTTTGACCGGCCGAGATAGAGCATCTGTTGTGAAAGAGATGGATGGAATTAGAATTAAGGTGTGTTTTTATATATGCATATCAGTGTAGACAGGAATTGGATGCAGTAAGATTCAATTGGTGGACGGTTTGCTTTTGGAAAGAGCGAAGAACAACCAACCTTATATACTTTGAAGTTCATTCAACTGACACATAAAACACATTGTTAAGGGGTTTTTCATAATGAACATGTGGAATCTGAAATTTAAGGAACTTTTTTTTTGAGAAAGCATATTTAAGGAACTTATGCTATGATAGAACAGATATATATCGGAGTATCACATATAGATAGGAGAGAGAATTGATGCCGGGAGTTTTGTAAAGAAAGAATCTAACAAATAATTGGCACAAGACGTTTAAGAAAACATAGGATTTATTAGCCAATGGTTTGTTTTTTACATAAAGCTGTTGATAATTTTTCTGACCAAGCTAAACCAACATATACCTTGCACTACTATAAAACTCTTTATCAGTACCGGGCAGGAGACACTGTTAGTACCGGTTGGCCAGACAGGAGGCTCGCACAAGTCACAAGTCACGCGATTTTTTCACGCGTAAACACACGAGCGCGGGCGCGAGGGTTTGAACCCATGACCTCCAGCCTCACACGTTGCTTTCTTACCATCTCACATATGCGTCATATAAGTAATCCATGGGCGCCCATTTAGTACCGGCTCAAGACATGCCGGTACTAAAATTTTAGTACTGGCTGGTGTCTTGAGCCGGTACAAAATGACGCGCCCATTTAGTACCGGGCCAGGACATCATACGGTACTAAAATACGACTTTTAGTACCGGCTGGTGTCCTGGCCCGGTACTAAAATGACTCCCGAGGATTTTCAAGTATTGAGCCGGTACTAAAATGGTTCTACGCCACTTTAGTATCGGGTCTTTTTATGACCGGTACTAACTGTCGTGGATGAATGTGAGTTTTTCCAATAGTGTTGCTAAGACCTCCTCCAATGATTGCCTTTTAGCTGGCTAATAGAATATTTTTTATATTTCAATAGAAGCGAGAGAAGAGCTATCAGTCTGATAGACATACTTCGAGAATATGTGTGGATGAATTGTGGGGGGTCATTCATATTATGAGCTATGTCCTAAGAGCCAGATAATCGAAAGAGTTATTTCTCAGAGTGCTTAGAGCTAGGTAATAGCTCAAATCTTTGGAGAAGACCTAATAATCCTATAACACTTCTTTCAATACTTACCGGGAGCACTTTTAGAAGGGTTTGCCCGCGCCTATCATATCCATCTATTTTTACTTATTTTACTATGTGAACTTTGTAGTATGTGTATCTTTTCTTTTGCAGGTTATATATAGACATATAGTATCATAGTATGTGTATTTGTAGCAGGTGGTAGAATTTGTAACAATTTTGTCACATGCTGGAGTCAATAGCCAAAAGATAAATGACAACACATGGTATAATTATGATCCATAAACAGAATAATTTGATGTAACGATGGATTGTTGAGTGCACAAATACTTGAAGTTTCCTGTTGCGTCAATCTAGTTTATTTTACCACGGTGGGAAAACTTTGTACACAATAATATGCCTTGATTGTTGATTGTAGTGATCTTATTACATATATTGACATTTTATTTCCTAGGAGAGATTAGGCAAACTCAAGTGATATTCTAAAGGAGGTGGGGCACCTAGATTCTAGGTTAAGTACGTGGACGTGGTGCTCAACTATACCTCTACCAACACCAAGTGTGCTCTTATCCATTTGTGGTCATTCATATAATAATTATTAATTTCCCACTTCCGACGAAGAAAATGGATAGCATAAAAATGGATAAGAGTTGAGACACTGTGAGACAAATGGCTTTTATGGTCGTTCATGTAATTTATGCTTAGTACATGTACAACAGTTGTTGTCTATTTAACACACACATAGGCATCTAGATAAACAGCTTTATAATGTGTTGTACATTTTGCTCTCTGTGTGATATTTAATATGTACTCTGATTAGAGTTGTTTTGCAATTGATCATGGACCAAAGCAATAGAGACAAGATAGTAGATAACAACACATTCTTTTCTTATGTAATGATGCCCACGTTAGCTTATTTTTTCTATATGGACTTGTATACAAACAACTGATGTCTAACTACTGTACTTGCCCTTATACATAATAACTATTCAATCACCTCAAGAGCTTTGTGCTAATCTAACTTAATGTAAACTAACCATAATAGTGACCGTATTAATTCTTCTTTCTATTGTGCAACATGTGGAATAAAAATTCTAATTTTATTATATTATGCGTGGCAGTAATCAAAAGGTGATTAAAGGCGACGACAAGAACTGAAGCTACTATAAAGAATAAAAATTCTCAGTGTCATTATCTGTTACCGACAGACTAGCATATAAAAATTTCGCTATACGTCACTAGCTTGGCCGGAGGCAAAAGTGACGCCACTCGTGCAAGCACGAGACGTCACCATCGGCGACGGTTGTGGTCAAAGTAATATTTTGCCGAAACATGTGGACCAAGCAGTTTTAGGAAATCTCTGCCATGTTAGTACACACTTTCGTGTTGACTTGCAAGCTCTATGAATAATTTTGTTTACCTGAATTTGATTAATAATAGCCGCAACTCCGACGGGATTTTTTAATCAATTTTTGGGTTCCTTGCTCTGTTGGGAGCACAGCTGCGAAATTCAACGCGGGGCAGAAGAAACAAGCCTCAATATGCGGCTGCAGCCGAGGCACGAGGCGCATGCGTATACGTGTACTGATGTGAGAGTGTGAGACGCCCTATTTGGGCTATACAATGCTTGACTCCAAGCTAGATGCGCACTGTACATAGATTGTTGATAGTTGTACGTGCTAGATGCCCCAAAAATGTGAAGTTAACACCACCTACTCCCTACGTATGGATCTCACTACTAGACTTTTTCATTCAACTGTTTGATCATTTATCTTATTTAAAAAATATTATAAATATATAAATAGATAAGTTATAGTTAAAGTAGCGTTCATATTAAAGTAAATCACAAATAAAATAAATAATACTTGTATATTTTTTGAACAACATAAATTGTCAAATATTATATAAAAAGTTAATAGTGATAGATATTTTAATATAGAGGCAGTATATATGTACATTAGTAGCGGCAACCTTCACTCAAATGCATATTCTGGTATCATTACGGCAAAGTTGAATAGTGTTTTTCAATTTTAGAGTTCAAGAACAGTATAGGAGAGAACATATTTAAAGCTTACAATCTCTAAATCATAGTAATTAGTGTTAATTTTTCCAGTGACCTTTCAATAAAAGCTCTTTCACCAATGCCACCTTATCTATAAATGTGATGTACCTTTTACAATGTTTAAACTGAGGGAGATTGAGTACCCTTCGAATTGATAATAGCTTAATCGGTAAGGTTCCTTGTGAAGTAACCAATTCAACTAGGTTTGAGTCCTCGACTTGGCACATGTAACACCCTAAAATTCAACAAAAGAATCATTTAGCAACATTATTAATTTTCTAGGATTTATTAAGGTTTAAATAAATTTTATAAAAATTAATAGGAATTATTTATTCCTTTAAATCAATTTAAATATAACATTAAATAATGTTTACTTAAAATAAGTTTTTGATGCACTCATGCCGCTGTATTGTATTTTGACCGAAGTCGGGAGGGGAAACCCCTACCTATTTTTTTATATATTTTTAATTTCAAACCCAATTATTCGCTCCCACAGAGAGTCGAACTTGGGTCTCCTGGGTGCTACTCAGGTTCTCTAACCACTAGGCTAGAGGCCCTTTCACCCGTTGTATTGTATTTTGGTGGCTGGTAGTTCAAATTAGAATTTAAATTTCAATTTCAGTTGCTTTTTCAAATGGTGGCAATATCAAAGAAGATGAATTGGAACAAAGACTTACTGAAAATCAGAAGAAGTTTCTACACCGACATATTACATCGATTCAATTGGTGTGGGCAAGAAGGGTGATGTGAACCCGCTGGGGTTTGCGCCCGATCTTTCGATGAGAGGAGGATAACTTCGATTTAGACTGGAGAGACGTTCATGGCCCGACTACAACACCACAATGGCATGCGCTGTGCCTTAGCAACCGATACACCACCTCCAGCGGTCGCCGCGATTTTGTGGAGCGCGATACTCGTTCCTGCAAGCAATCGAAGAACTAGCAAGAACAAGTATGATACAAGTACTGAATTTACTAGATGGGAATGGAAGTGTCTCAATCTCAAACTCAATCACCAACGAAGTGGGGTTCCGTCGACTCGAAGACGAGCGGCTGGACCAGCACTGGGGATCGTCCCACAACCCTAGGACGTGCCCCTATTGGGCCCCACTTGATACACGGCCCATCGGTCCAAAATAAGGTCCACTTGACATTTAATTTTGTGTACAAGATACACCAGCAACTTTTCAAGGGTGTTATAGCTTAGAAAAGTTGCTGGTGTATCTTGTACACAAAATTAAATATTCTATCCACCAAAGTGATCAAAAGAATATTAAGACAATTAGCAACAAGGTTTAGGTCTTAATTAGTGCTAGTTTAGGACTTTCAGCGTATTATTATGTGGATTAGCGTAGAGTTAGGCGAGGTTTGCACACCTTATTGTTATCGGTGTTTGAATGCACCTTGTGTTGTAAATATGGGGCTTGTATGTTTTGCGAGACCCTCCAACCGAATTCGTGGAGTGGCCGCCGATAGTTGTGAGATGGAGTAGTGGCCATCGGTGTTTTGCCGAAGTTTTACCTAGTGGAAGCGGCAATGATCATCCCGGAGAGGCAAAGTAGTGATACAATCAAGTGTGGGAAGAGCCCATCGGCTACCCACATAGTTATTGGACCAAGGAGCAAGGCTCTTGCGCGAACATTCCCTTTCGGGGGCTTCAACAACGAGAATTAGGGTAAGCATTGCTTTTCGGTACCTATCACCATGCCAGAGTTTGCATTCTCTATACTCTTTAAATTCTGCATTACTTCTTGCACTACTTTTCGTATTTACCTTTTCTAGAATTGCCATGTGTAGTTGATAGGACTGGAACCTAGGGTGCAAAACTTTTAAGGGGGTAGAGATAGAAACACATAGAAAAACCAAGTGCATATTTAGATAGAAATTGGAATATGTCTTTATATCTACATGGAGGCTTAGTTTTTAGAATCCCTAATTCACCCCCACTCTTAGGGTGTCACAGTCCCTTCTGTCACAAAATGACGAGGAAAAATTGGTGATGCTTTTCATTTATTCTTAGTTGCAACTTTTATGATGCCTTTTCACTTATTCCACTAAATTTCCTAGGTTGCAATGTTTTATGACATTTTCAAAAAAATATCATAAATCTATTTCTTTTGTTTTTTAGAAAAACATTATTAATGGGTGTTTTTCTTATAGTCACACATATTCAAGGATTGATTGACGGTTTTCTTCACTTTTTTTTCATAATAAGCGCGAGACAGATTAATACTGTCTGCATGAATGTTAGCACAATCCAGGAACACCTTGTTAGTTTTGTTGGTAAGGTGATACGTGAAAGCTAAGAGTTTCACAATCATGCAAACACCCAAAGAGGTCAAATCACCAATGAGATCAAGCAAGAGTATGATGAGCGATGCTTGAAATGATCAAAGTAATGCTTGCATGTAGAGATATAAAATCATGCTAAAATGGCCTAATTGGTCCATGAACTATCGTGTATGGCTCAATTTCATCCCTTAACTATCAAAACATCCGATTCAATCCCTGAACTATCCAAATCGGCCCAACTTCGTCCTTTCACCGATGTGGTATGCCATGATGGCGAGCCTCATCACCGCCAAGTCAAATTAGGGTGTAAAATACCCTGTCTATCCTCCATAGAGCAGGTTAACCCACGCACACATCCTTTAGAAGCACTGCCCCTACCACCCTCGTGTGGCAGCCTAGGGCTTAATAGGATTGATAGAATACTCATGCCAACAAGTTGCAACTTCTTTTCCAGAAGCTCATCTCCAAATAACTCCGAGGTTAAGCGTGCTTGGCCCGGAACAATTTAGGGATGGATGATCGACCGGATAGTTCTTCCCGAGTGCACACGAGTGAGGACAAAGTGCACAGAAAAACTTTGTGTTGGTCTGTGCGGGCAATCTTGAGGTCCTAGAGAGCTGTCACATATAGGTGGGCCCGGCCTCGGGAGGCGCACTACAAGAAATCTGTTGATCTATGACGTTTAGTTTTCGTCACAGATCACTAAAAAAAGTCATAAAACAGTACCTGTGACGTTCTCAAATTTTGTCATGTATTGAGCGTCACGGTTGAACCTCGTGACGTTTCTTAAAAAACGTCACAGATTAACTCAATCCATGATGATACGACATCGTCATAAGTTTGGATCCAGCCCATACAACCCAGCCCGAGCCCATTACTTGTGACGAAAATAAACGTCACGGATTCAATTGACACGTCACAACTAGCTGGCATGGATGATGATGTGGCAGCTGACATGGCTATGATGTGGCAGCTGACAAGGCAATGATGTGGCAGCTGACATGGCGATGGCGTGGCACAATGACATGGAAATGTTGTGATAGGGCCTAATTTAAACTGGGCCCCCTAAAATGGGCCAAATTTAGCCCACATCTCAAAATCAGTCCATACAAAATATAAAAATCACAGCCCATATAAAAATCAGCCCATATAGATATGAGCCCATATAAAAATCACAGCCTAAAAATCACAGCAATTAATTCAAACTCAGATATGTAAGGAACAATCAATTGACAACACCAATCTTGACATCAAAATAAGGAATACATGCAGCGGTAACACTAGGAGCACCTATCAGGCTGCGACAACACTAGCAGCAACAACACTAGCAGCACCTATCAGGCTGCGACAACACTAGCAGCAACAACACTAGCAACACCTATCAGGATGCGACAACACTAGCAGCAACAACAAATGAGATCACATATGAATTTTTATATTACTTTGACCAATGTACTTTTCAATCTCAGGCTTTCATTGCTTCATAGTCCATATGCATTCATCCGGTCTTGGAGTCTTCGGCCCTAATGCATCAGCAATGAAACTGCAAGAAACAAAAATGATAAGAGAATGAAAACCAAATAAAATTGAACTCGCCATAGTCCATATACAATCATCCAAATGATGTTATTAACATGAAGGTCACAAGCAAAGCAAATGCACAGGAGTTCTGTATATTGTACAAAGAGCAGTTTTCTGTAGCACAGATTCAGGGATATATTTCTGATATGTCTTTGTATCCAGGTATCACTAGGTAGACATTCACAATATAATAATAAATCTCTGTATTACAACAGTTTACAGGGAACACATGGCAAATGATTCCTTTCTTTACTTTGGAAAATAAAATCTTGTACCATATGAACAAATCTAGTACTGTCAGCTAGCTTGTGATCAAGTGACTTAGAAAATCAGATATCAGACTTAGTGTTTCTTCATTTACTGGAAGATAGAAATGGTCAATTTAAATTTTGGAGTAAAATACCAGTATCAGTGAGGTCAACAAATCCTAATACATGAAATCCTAATAGCTAAACAGTAGTGCTTCCATTGCCATACCTTATGGAGAAGACGTACAACAAACAGTAGTGGCTATCTCTTGCATGATGCGGCTCCCCTTCATCTCTTGTAGGATGCAAATAGATCGAGCAAAAAATGCCATGTAACCAATGCTTGTGAACCCAACAGCAGCAAAAAAAATAATATATAAATAAGATCAATGCTATCACAGAAGGGAAAACAACTTACAATTGAACTGCTAGAAGGGGTAACTATTAATTATCAATGATAACAACACATACAGATCATTAAAAAAAACTAAAGAGCTATCTTTTATGTCAAGAGAGCACAATGTAACTACAAATTAAATATAGCTGCTTTAGTGCATAAAAAACTAGATCAAACAACCTAAACTACCAGATCTGAGCAATTTTCTTCTCTACTACCATGCGCATCTTGCAAAATCAAACATTTTGGATCTAGCATCGACATCAGTAGCAATGGAAAAAGAAACAAAAAGATTGGAACCAGAACCTTGCAGGATTGGGGGCTACGGAGGCTTGAGGCAGCTGTGGATTGGAGCTGGCTCGGAGCTCCGGCGGTCGGCGAAGTGAGGGCCCACGAAGAATTGAAGTAGACCTCCTCAAGGGGCTGCAGCAGCTTGGAGATCGAGGAAGGTGTTGGCACTTCTTATGATCCAATATCAGAATTGGGGAATCCCGATACTGGATGCAAGGAGTGTTCAGTGGTTTTCCTTATGGCTTAGTAAAATATAGAAATATTCTGCAAGCGCACAGAATCACCACTGTAGCACTTCACCTGGGAGTATCCCGAGGTATCATAATTTATACCTATTTAATTTATTTAATACAATATCACCTGTTATTTACATTTGCTTGCATTAGATGTCATAATTTGCTGGGAATCCTAAGCTAGGCTGTTTACTAGAATTTCATTGTTATTCCTTGTTGCCCTTAGAGGTTACCTATATGGGTAGAATTCTTGCTTAGCCTTGCTCAACAATGGATGGTCGGGTTATTTTAATATCGATTAATAAACTATGCAATGTGGGCTTGGTAATTTTTTAGCAACATGGAACTCTAGGCGGCTCAGGCAAATGGGCTTGATGTTTGGTTTTTGAGGAATGTTATGTTGGTTTTGCCTGAGCCGAGCTTAAGGTTTGATCTATGGAGTGACCACCCGGGAAAACAGTACAACCATGAATGTAACACCCATATTTTTTTATAACCTATGATTATTTAGTTTATTAGAAAATAATTTTAACTTTTATTTGAAATTATACACACACTTCCTAATTAACTCAAATAAATTTTAGAAAATTTTAAAAATCCTAGCAATATTGAAACCAGGGTGTTACAAATGCAAACAAGTGTATGTGATCCCATGCAACCAATAGAGGCAATGACAAGTAAATGGAAATGACAAATGAGACAAGAGGACTATGCATATCGATAGGTCTCATCTAGAAGAAGCTTGTTAAATAATATTGGGACAATTAAATTGAAGATAATGGATATATCTCGGTTAGTTGAAGACATGGATTTCAAT